>JAJEKV010000015.1:8615045-9028457 GCA_021234155.1 Isoetes taiwanensis | reverse complement strand
CTCTTTCAGTGTGCTTCACGGTTCCAGTTACGTATTACTCTCCAGGATTTGCTCCTTTTGAAATCGTTCATAAGACCCGACCGATCTCGTAGATCAGGATTATCTTTCAAATCCACCGGATGATCCCTCATTTGAGTCGGGCGTAACTCACGATGCTCGACTCTTTTTAGTATGACAACCTCCACATTGGTTCCATGATTTTTCAGTGATTGCACTTCCTCCAGTTGGCTCTTCCACCCGGTGAGGCGGCTCTCGCCAGCGACAGTCCACGTTAAGCCATCGAGATTTCTCAGGGTGGGTGACTACACCATGGTTCGCGGACATCTCTAAAATGAGACACCATCCTTGACGCGTGTTCACTACCTCGCAAAGTTCGAATATTATTCGAAAGCTCATCAAGGGCCCCAGAGTGGTGGTCATTTTCATGGTGACCTACGGCATGCATAAAATCCTACTCCGGGTATTATTGCAGCTCTTCCAGATAACCATTTGCGCGTTGACTTGCCGGTAGTGGGGTTACCGACCCATTGATATTCCCGCTGGCGCCCGGTCATGCGCCCGGCTTCCCTTGTTAGATGGAATGGACTTTGTGGGAGTTCCTATATATAGATCCTCTGGCGGCGCACCGTGCGGTTACGTCTGGTTCCTCGACTCGCGGCTACCCAGAGTAGATTTGGGGCAATGCACTTCAGTTTCGCAATGCTCAAAACACGACTAGGGTCCTCATCCAACAAGGTATCGCCTTGATTAATTCCCCGGGTGGGTGGCAGGTGGTGTTCATTTCATCAATCATACTATCAGGGGCGGCCGGTTATCTCGATACATCATCGAAGCACACCCACTATCCCTCAAGGTAATGGTTTGGCGAGGAAAGCACCAACAAAACTCGGTCACCATTCTCAAGAAAATTTGTTTCCATACGAGATTAGGCGGAACAAAACTTCTCTCTTGTTGTTCTTTTGGGCCACAATACTTGTTTCCAAGATTGCTACCGGTCCACTCCTTTTAAATTGGTTTATGGTCAGGAAGCTCTCATGCCGCGTTTGAATACATCCTTCAACACTCCGTTTTCAAAACGCTCACACTCATAATCCCTAACACTCAAAAGAAAAGGAGTCCTATCAATTAGAAACAGTTGGATGAACCGAAAAAGTCTATAATCAGTATTTTATTTAAAAGCGGACGGCAGTTGCAAAATCTTTACATGACAAGCGTCACGAGGCAAAACATTTATTCAAAGAGGCGTTTGGTTCTTCTTTATGATTCCGGTACCAAAATTTTCGGGTAAACTCAGGATTTCGTTGGCTTGGCCCTTATCAAATTGAACAAGTGGATTTGACCAAGCGTTTTTCCAGCGGCGAGTTAGATGGCACTCCATTACCTACATTGGTTAATGTTTCGTCTCCAAAGCATTTCATCACTGCGAGGAAAAATCAACTCATATCAACAGTTAAAGAAAACAAACCTGAAAGTGACTAGAAAAGCGGCATATTCTATTATAGTGGAAATTTTTTAAAATGGCAGAAGCGCGGCCAACTATTTCCTTATAGACGCACCCCTATATACAAAACAGGCTGAAACCCCTATCTGCTAAGTCCTGGGGAAAACCCTCTACTCAGGGTTGGGCGAGGTGATGCGGAGGAGATGGTGAGGTTACGCTTTCGGGGATCCCGGTGCGGAACCACCTCCATCCCGTTGAGGGTGCTTGGTCGGGGATGTTGACCATCAGGCACCGACCGTCCATTCGAATGCCGGTTGTGGCGGCGCCCGGTCGGACAATTTCATCTTGCGGGTAATCCACTCGGCGGTTGCATTGGGCATAATCTGATCCCCGTTCGCTCCAGCAATATCCTCGCAGCGCCATCGGATACCTCCGTTACTCCAGTTCGTCATATACCATGAGGGGAACTTCTCCTTGTCGGCGATGGACCAATCTGTCATAGCGATGTTTGCAATGCAAAGGCGTTTCTAAAATGAGAATCTTTTCTCCGGCTGGCATATCCTAGCCATGAAGTGCGGCCCGGGCGCATTTCGGCTTTGTGGTAATAAAAGCTGGGTTGCGGTGTTGAAGGATGCCGAACAACGCAGCTCGTAGAGTGAGACGTTATTATTGGTGATCGGCGCACGTCTCCGGTCGGCTGGCTTCCGTCTCTCCTCCTTGGTTCATTTGCTTCTCCTTGGACGGGTTTCCGCCAAATTTTGCCTCTCAATATTCTTGGCATCTTCGATTTTGGCACCATCAGCGGCTCGGTTTAGCCCGCTCTTCATACCTCTTAAGCCTCCGGTTATTAAGCCCTAAAAAAACAACTTTGGTTCTTGGCCTTTGTCCCTCCGTCTTTCGACTTTAGGTCCTCGCCTTTGAATCACTCTTAGTTTACGCAAATCGTTACCGCTGCCCAGTTGCACCACACTTCAAGCTCTTTTGCTCCCAAGGATCCGGCTCTTTTTTTGCATCTGTATCTTTCTTGGCGCCCTTTCAGGTGAAGCCCTTGTTGGCCCAAATAAAGAGAAGTATTTGAAACGACACAAACTTCCTAAAATTCTCTCAAATGACCCGTCCCGTCGTTGGGTTGGGCGGGTTTTAAAAGCCTGGCCAGTATGGATTGACGTGATGCACCCAGCGTGATTGGAGTGGCGCCACCATTTAAGCTGACTCAACATTTTGATTTCTCGGGGTGTTCCTTGTTCCTTGCACCCCTTGTTTATCATGGTCACCATACCGGGGATCTTCGATGTCACGAGTTTGGTGCACACGCTTATCATGCCAATGTCCATGCGATGCGATAATATCGACAAGCCTCCACGAAACCTTTGTTGATTTAAATTTACGTGAAACGAAAGTTCCTTAGGTATTCTATCAAAGAACACCCATATCCAATAGGCCTTTCTATAACTGGTCCCTCAACATACACACTCAACCACCACATAGATTGGCCCCAAATGATGTTCTTCGTCTTCTCAAGAAATGGACCGCCCTTGAGTGCCATTCATTCCCCGAAGTTTTACGTGGGAGGCCACTTTCAAGCCCTCATCCGTCATTACTTCCCTCCCACACAAAATTCTCATACTTCCACTCAGCGGTCCCCTTAGATGACTTCGCCAAGCTGGCACTTCACGCCCCCCTTCTTCCCCGGTCATGTCAAAGTCACCGCTTTTTACCCATGTCCTTGTCTTCTCTACTGCTACCTTCATCAGTTCACACCATCTTTCCCAAACATCACAGAGGCGGGCAACAGCCGGCTCCACCACCACAACACCCTGACGGTTGTTGTATCGGTGTCAGCCGGGATGCTCAATTTTGGCTGCTCAGGTTACAAAGTCGAGGGGCGGCTCTTGTGATGAGGGGTTCGCGGGCACTGGGGCCTACGGTCACGTTTTGCCCGAGGGACCTTCCAGGCTGCCCAGCGCCCCAGGTACGCGGCTTTGGAATAAACTTCAAGACAAGCACGAAGCTCTCTTACAGGGCTCATGCAGTCTCAAAAGTGCACAAGATCAAGTCGGCCAACTTGCGAATCAGGCTCGGCTCAATCAGAAATTCAAATTTATTGGAGCACAACAAGTCAAAGCAGCTCTCCACGAAGGTACCAAAAGGGCCCATACGGAATATTGCTCGCTCAACCTTGTACTCGAACTTTGTAGAAATTTCAGCACTCAAGTTCAAAACTGAGCAGGACTCAAAGTTTGCCTCGCTGACGTCAGCTTTCTGCAGACCTCTCGGCTCACCTCTCTTCCGGATGGAAACTGCGGAGGGTTAGCGAGATGCTTGGATGGCTGGCGGAGTTTGGTGCTTGGATGTCGGTAGCAAGTCATGTCGGTTCGGCGCACCTGGGGCGGTCAAAGGTGACGGTCCTTTTGCTGCTAGAAGGGACGGCGGGATGCGTGATCTTGAACAGCAGCTTCGACAAGCTGTTGGGTCTGGCATTGAGGCTCCAGCAAAACTTGGCGGTATGCGGCCGTTCTGCAGAATGCCTTTGACTTCCAGTGCCTTCCCTTTATCCGCGATTATGTGGTTGCTTCGCCCGCCACCCTCTTCGCTGGGAAGTGGCATGCGGCGAATGGACTAATGGATATTCCCACACAGCGATTACCGATTTTCTTAAGTTTGGCGAAACTCCATTGAAGACAAAGGGTTGTCGCGCTGTGCCCTTAATGATGCTGATCTCCTTACAGCATTACCCGATCCGGACTTTATCACCTTAGAGTTGTTCGACCATAGCTTGTATTTCCTTGATTTTGCATGGGTTATGCGGAACGCCCGGTGTTGCGGCTCTTTTCGGGGGTGACGCGTGCAGTAGATTTGCTTCGGGGATGGCAATCCGCTTATCTTGCGGATCACATGGACCCAAACTCTTCATCCGGGTACATGCACGAGCACCAATCATTTATCTCGTAGCCGGAAAGCGTACCAGCGAATAAGTATCTACCGAGACATCAGGATCTTCCCTATGCACAAAGCCCATATGCAACACCTCATAGAAGTTATAATCAATTCTGACTCTGTTGGATAAAGCGGTCCCCACAATTGAGATAACCCTCTGTCAACTCTCAACTCTACACTTCTCTTTAGGATGCGTTAGTGTCAACTCTTAATCGGATCTTGTCGGTCAATTCGGGAATTGACCATACCCGGGCATGGTTCCTTCTCCCTATGCTTCCACGGTACCTCCGCCAGTTCACGACTTGATTGGCGCCTTCCTTTTTGGACCAAAAGGTCATGGATGGTCATGCCCGGATGGACACCACCCTCGGATCTCGGCGGATCTCCGTTAGGATCCGCGGCTTTGTTAAGCGGCATTTGGGAAGAAGGTGCCACTCTATGGTCTAATAAGTGGGTGGTTAGCAGCCGAGGATGCGCCATAGTCGCGAACCTTGCTTGCGAAGTAATACCACCTCACGATCGCCAGTCCATGCTAAGCAAGGATTTTGTACTGCTCTCAAATACCTTGCTAAAGCTCGCCATCGGCGGCGTCCCATTTCCGCCTTGCAATGTCGAATGCGGTGTCGGTGCCTTTAGCCGCGAACTGTCTCCTCATGATGTGGTACATTTTCTTGAGGGCAGCCCATGCTGCCCTTAGAAGGGCATGAATTACGCTCACCAGCTTTTTTCTATAACCCAGTAATCACGAATCGCCGCGCTTGGCCCGAAACGCTCTCGCATCTTCCAAACGGGATCTCGTTGGCGTTGCCAGTAGGGTCCTCGCTCAAGGTGAGGATCGCACTGAGGCAGATGGCTTCAGCCTGAAACGCTTCCTCCTTTTTCTTCATAGGGTGTGGTTTGGTGGGGTGTTGGTCGTACTCTGGTGCGGGACTGTTCGTAAATACTGACAGACCAGGTCAAGCTCAAGGATCCTCGGTGACCGGTCCGTGTCAAAGGCTCGAAGCCCAAGCGTGAACCAGGGTCAAAGCACGTGGCCGTCAACAGAAGGCTGCCTTCCGGACAAGTGACTGACCCGTCCGCCCGGCTCCGGCGTCGGCGTGATTCTAGGCACTTCAAAGAGCACGCCAACATTCCACCGCCATCGGTTTCCTTCCGAGGTGACGCGAGATCGGTCAGATGTCTATATTGGGCCAAAGGCCATTGTACTATATATATGAGTAGAGCTAGCACATAGTTTTTAGATGAGTTTTGAGTCTTGTCTCCTTTGGTTTTTCTCTCTATTCGAGCTCATGTATGTTCATCATTGATATCAAGGAAGCTTATCATTTTCCTCTCATTTGTTACTTGTTTTCTTCTTCTTCTTCTCTTCTTGCAAATCGTGACATAGTCCCAGGACTCTCTGTTAGATCCACGGGTCCTCCCACGAGTTGTCTTCCGGGGAGTTCAGAACCCCGGACCCCAAACAACATGCGCCCCGGCTGCGGGTCTGATTCCATCCTACTTTCTTACAGCGCCATATGCCGGTAATTTCCGCCCGGAGAAGAACTCCTTTCTCCAGACGGCCTCTAGCTTGGGCGCCATCGGCGTCGAGCCCCATTACGACATGTATGGATACGCTTATGACATAGAGGCCATCTTCGGTCCTAGGGCTCGGTCGGCGCCACCCACCCCTCGTGTCTGTCTGCGTCCCGGTTCCGCCCCAAAGCGTGCAAACATTGCTCACAACCTCGGTCCCCTCATCACTGCTCGGGGGCCTTATCGGGGCTCAACCTTCTCAACCGTACTTTCATACCCACGAACATGCCTACATCCATCATTCTTGGGCCATCGCCTCTTCCTTCACAACCATCATCTCCCGGGTGGCACACGGATATCCACCGTCTCCTTTCGCCTACCGGGAATATCCTTTCCCTCGTTTCCCCTTTGCCCTTCACATTTTACAACCTTCTGATCTCAAAACCAATGCTCCGGCTACTTGGTTTCTCAACCCGCAGATCACCCCTTCATCCGGGGTCCTTGGGCACCATGCCACATCAACTCAACCTCAATATCCTCACTATCTTTGTTCTGTCCGGCCCGGCACTTTCACATCTACCTTTAGGACTCTGGCCGACTTATCCACCTTTGGCAACTTACGAAGGCAAGCCCAGTTAGACCAAAGTGCTTTCGGGCCCACATGGAAGAATTTGAGGCTCTAGCTGTCCTAAATGGTCATGCGCAACCTCAACTGAAATTCCACATCTTTTCCACCACCTGCGTGGCTCTCCTCATCAATGGCTCATGTCAACAAAAGCCATTGGAAACAAAGCTGGTCGAAATGAGGCTGCTTTTTACGTCTCATTATGGGACCCGCGGATGATGATCAACTTCATCTCAAGCAACTCAATGAACTTCAGCAAGAGCCCGCAGTGCGCGGGATTTTGCGGATCGACTTCACGATACGCTAAAGTAAGCTCAGGGAGTACCCCACCTGAGGCAGTTTTTGGTGCGGTTTCTCCAGGACTTCCTCCGGCTATTGACTCATGGTGAATACTGCGTCCCAAGACTTTGGGCGGGCTATCGACCTGTCAATCACTTTCGGTCAATGTTTCCTCCCGTGGCTCTTCAAGAGCTCCGATTCATTCCACTGTCATGGTTCCACAAGCGGTACATTCGGCCTCAACACGCTAATCCACAGGCCTTGATCAAATCGGTGCCATATTTGCAAATACCAAGGCCATTTGGCAAATGGGTGCAACTCCACCAATGGCCCACCTCATTGCAGCGATGCAACATGTGCAATCATGCCACGGAAGAGTGCACTTTCGCACTCATCCCACACCGTTCATTAACAAAATGGTTTATCAAGTGCAAACCACACCTCGGCAACAATGTCGCACTATCGGCCCACCGCCCGGGTGCAACCCACTCAACTCTATCGGCCAGCGGGGGCAACCACGGGGATCCAACCCGTCCTCCTTTTGATCCTTCTAAAGCTTCGGTGTTATCCTTTGTCAAGAATGGGGTCATACCACCCGCGGCGTGTCCTCAACTTCCACAAGTTCGAGTGCGGACTTCACGGCTTTCATCAGGACCACATCGGTCAGCCTCACGGCTTACCAACTCTGGATTGCTAATGGCAAACAAGGCGAGACCAGTTCTTAAGAAGCCACCAAGCGCCTCGGCAATCACGCTATCAACCGGCTCCGACAAATCAACCTCATTTGGATCAACAAGCACAAGAGGAAATTTTTGGGCACTTAATCCTCCGGTCCGGTAGTCAAATTGGGTTGGTTTAGTTTCCGCCGGACCAAGGCATCCGTCCCTTGACCATTATTAGAATGCGCGCAACTTTGCCTTTGCGGTTGACACCATTCCTCATGAGGGGACGAAAAAAGGTTCACTTTGCACGACTTGGAGAAGCTCATGCCACATGTCATGCCAAAAGTTAAGCCAAAGCATTTTGAACCTCATGCAAGGCTGCTTTGAAGGCCGCACATTGGCAAATGTTCATGCCACCACCACCCGAGCTCAACAAAGACAAGATACACCTTCCACATCTCAACCTCCCACGCTCTCGGGCGTATCCCAATATTCTGCTTAGGGTTGACTTACTCAAAAAGTTCTTTGCTTCACTACCCGCGCTCTCGGCACCGATTGGAACCCGCCCGGATCCTTTTTCTCATGTGCCTCTAGAACTCCAAGAGGGAGCTAGCCAAGATCAAAATTCCTTTAAGCTTGGCAGCCATTTTGAAAACTACGTCACGCTCTCAAGGACCGGTTACCACTCCCAAGCTGTTTTAGTTGGGTACGTATTTTACCTCTACACCCACGGTCCATGCCACGGTGGGTAATCGGCAAGTCAACCATGTTCAAATAGATGGAGGGTAAGCGCTGATCAATCTCATCACGGATAAACTCATGAAACAAATGGGCATCACACAACTCTTTTCGTTGCCCCATATGACATCAAATTGGCTAATGGCCATATCCAAGCGACCTCAAAGTCACACCTCTTCTTCACATCAACATTGGTGATCTCCCACTTCCCCATGGAATTTGGAGTTTGGAAAGGCTGGCGAAGATCCGGGTGACTATGAAATGTTGGTGTGAGGACCTTTTCTCCGCCGGGCAAAGAGTATCCATTCTTGGGCCCGGACCGGTTAGTCATCAGCGATGGTCATCTCAATGCCACCATGGACTTGCAAGCGGCGGGATCATTTACGTTGACAATCACGGAACCCTCTCTCTCGGAACCACGGTTACGAAGAAGCTCGAATATTTATCAAGTTCGGGGCTCCACTGCGAGTACGCCTCGTCATCCTACCGAATATCTTTGATCCTTGGGGAGAAATGACTCTTGATCGGGGACCCGGTACGTGGCTGCTTTGCTTGACCCTTACGGCTCCTTGCAATCGAATCCAGCGTGTTGATCACTTTTTTGGATCTTTGAACCTCCTGCAACTCACGTTGATGTACCGCGGCTGTCATGAAGCAACCTCTGGATGGATGGCCCGAGCAACCCCTCTTTTTCACCACGCCAAAGTGCCCGCGCATCGGTTATGCTCCAACCTCCACGCACACATTGTCGGGAATCGCGAAGTAATACCCCATATTGGACTCCGAAGTCGAGATTGTGGGCGTCGGCAACAATCAACTTTGTCGCGTTCTTTGCCAATCTTCCGGCTCCTTATGCGTACTTGAGGGGCGTCAAGGCATTCAAAAAATTCAAACACATTTTTAGCACAGAGTTCTGAGAGATCTTGGGAATCAACAAAAAAAGCTTGGGGAACTCACCATTCCTACCAAATCGATGCGACCCGTGTAGCAGCGATGATCTTAGGCTCAACCCTAATTCACGAGTGATGGCGTCAAGGCGGAAATTGACAAACTCCTTTGCTGCGGGTTTGATCTATGAGGTCAAACATTACGAATGGGTGAGCCCCATCGTCATTGCCCTCAAACACAATGGTAAGATCGGCGTGCATTGTGGACTATCGGAAACTCAATCGGGGCCGCGGGCGTGATCATTTTCCACTTCCCTTCACTGACCCAGGTTACGGAAGGGTGGTTTGGACATGAGATGTACTCCTTCATGGATGGTTTTACGGCTACAATCGGATCTCAATCAAAGAATCGATCAACTCAAGACTACTTTCACCACCCGGGAGGTCACTTTTGCCTACAAGGTGGTTCCTTTTGGATTATCAAACTCTCCATCAACGTTTCAGCATCATGCTCTCGGTTTTCATGATTTCATGAAGGAAAATCCCTTCTTGCAAATTTTTTTCAAGATGACTTCTCGCCTCTGGTTCCATGGCTGACCATTTGGATAAATTGGAACTTCGTCTTCCGAGAAATGTGATGAGTCGGCATTAGTCTCAATCTGAGAAATGCACCTTTTTTCGTCACCTCACGGTGTTACGTTGAGCCATGTTGTCGACCAAAGCGGTATCACCCGCGAATCTGCCAAAATCGGTTATTGTGCTCAAGGCTCAAGCACCCGCCAATATCAAGGAGACCGCGGCTCTTTCACGGGTAAGGTCAATTATTACTCCACCTTCATACGGACTAGCGACCATTGCGGATCCCATTCATAAACTCACGGGTGTGAAATCCACGGGCTTGGAATTCCCGAGGCCCGGATCTTTGCTTTCAACGGTTGAAGCTTTTGCTTACTCGAGGGCGCCGGTTCTTGTTCCTCCTCAATGGGACAAGCCCTTTCCGTTCATGTAGATGTCACCGGCGTTTGCTATTGGGTGTTCTTTCTCAAGAATATGATCGCCTGCTGACAAACCAAATCGCTTCGCCCGGTAGAAAACTCAATTCTGGCGGCGCCAACTATTACGCCGCGGGCGTGAAGCTTTGGGTCTCATTTTACGTGTCCAGCGGCTTCCGTCATTACCTTTTGGGCAGTCAAATCAAGTTCTTTGTGGACCACCAAGCACTCCTCTATTTGATCAACAAGTCCACGCCCGGGGGCGCATTGCTTTCGTTGGGTCCTTCTTCTCAAAATTTTGCTCCTTTTGAAATGGTTCATAAAGGCGGCAAATCTCATGTCATCGGATTATCTTTCCGCATCCACCGGATGATCCCTCAAGCCCGGAGTCTCGGGCGCCTTTCACGATGCTTTCGACTCTTTTTTAGTCCGCGGCAACACCACATTGGTTCCATGATTTTCAGCGGTACCTCCTCCCACGGTGCTCTTCCACGAGAAAGGCGAGGCGGCTCTCTCACATGGCGACAATCCCGTCGCCATCAATTTCTCAGAGAGGTCATTGACTACACCATGGTTGCGGGACATCTCTACAAAAGGGTAAGGACACCATCCTTCCGGCGTGTTCTACCTCATGAAGTTCGGATATTGTTCGAAAGCTCATCAAGGGCTAGGTGGTGGTCATTTTCATGGTGACACCACGGCCGCCAAAATCCTTCTAGGCTGGGTATTATTGGCCCGCTCTTCAAAGATGCTCCGCCCGCCCCCGCGTGTGCGCTTGCCCGGCGGTGGGGCCCCCACGGCGTGGCGGCTCTTCCCTTGGCCGCCCGATTAAGCCCGCCACTTCCCTTCCGACAAATGGGGAATGGACTTTGTGGGACCTATAGATCCTCTGCTTGCGGCACACGGTGCCCGTTACGATTACGGTTCTCGCGACTCGCTACCAAATGGGCGGAAGCTTGTGCACTTCCGGACAACAACTGCGGCAAAAACACGACTAGGGTCCTCTATCAACAAATTATCCAGCGATTGGGCTGCCCCGCGGGCTGGTCGGTGGCCGTGGTGTCCATTTCATCAATCATACTATCAAGGGGCGGCGGATTATCTCGATACATCATCACAAGAGCACACCTTACTATCCTCAAGGTAATGGTTTGGCGAAAAGCACCAACAAAACTCGGTCACCATTCTCAAGAAAATTTGTGGCGCTTCCCTACAGTTGGCGGACAAAACTTCCCTCTTGTTCTTTGGGCCTACAATACTTGTTTCAAGATTGCTTTCGGTCACACTCCTTTTAAATTGGTTTATGGTCAGGGAAGCTCTCATGCGTTTGAATACATCCTTCCAACACTCAGTTTTCAAGCGGCTCTTGCTCATAATCCCTGGCGCACTCAAAGAAAGGGTCTATCAATTAGAAACAGTTGGATGAACCCGAAGGGATGCTTATATTAGGTGTTCTTCATGGACAGCGAGTTGCAAAAATCTTTACATGACAAGCGTCGAAGACAAAAACATTCAAAGAAGCGATTTGGTTCTTCTTTATGATTCCGAGTACAAAAATTTTCGGGTAAACTCAAGTTTAGTTGGCTTGGCCCTTATCAAATTGTTCAAGTGGTTAGACCAAAGCGTTTTCCAAGCGGCGAGTTAGATGGCACTCCATTACCTACATTGGTTAATGGTTTTTAGTCTCAAAACATTTCATCACCGCGAAAAAAATCAACAAGCAGTCTGATTCAAGAAGCAAACACCACGAGAAAGTGACTAGAAAGGCGGCATATTCTATTATAGTGGAGATTTTTTTACAAAATGTGGTAGCGGCCCGGCTATTTCATATAGGCACTGCCCTATATACAAAAGCGGACTCGAGCCTATCTACTAAGTCCTAAGAGGAAAAACCCTCTACTCGGGTTTGGGGCGGTGATCTTGGAGGAGGAGATGGTAGAGGTTACGCTTTCGGGATCGGCGAAGGTCGAGAACCACCTCCATCCCGTTGGTCTTCGGTCGGGGATGTTCACCATCCCGGCACACCAACCGTCCATTCTCCCCCCGGTTGTGGCGGCGCCCGAAGTCGAACAATTCATCTTGCGGGTAATCCACTCGGCGGTTAAGTGGGCATAGTGCGGTCCTCGTTCAAACCGGCGGCCCGCCATCTTTGGCGCCATCCGGATGCCGCCGTTACTCGGTTAGTCTTATATAGCCAAGCCCGAGGAACTCCTTGTCGGCGTGGACCAATCACACAAATCGCCAGCGTGTTTTGCAATGCAAAATTTGTTTCTAAAATGAGAATCTTTTCTCCCCGCCGCATATCTAGCCATGGTACCTTCGACACATTCCTTTTAATGATATCCCACCGAGTTGCCCGGCGTGAATGCAATTTCTTCTTTTCCACGCGTCGAACATTAATGTGTGTCCTTTGCCCACCTGTCACATCCGATCCTTCTTTCCGTCTCATCCTCCGTTCATTGCTTCTCCCTTACGTTTTTTTTGGGACTTAGCCAAATTTTTGCCTCTCAATACACTTCTTGGCATCTTTTGACACGGCACCATCAGCGGCTCCGGTTTAAGCCCTCTTCATACCTCTTAAGCCTCGGTTATTAAGCCCTAAAAAAAACCTTTTAGTTCTTACTGCGCCTTTGTCCTCCGTTAACTCGACTTTAGATCCTCAGCCTTTGAATCACTCTTAGTTTACGCAAATCGTTACCATGGCTGCCCCAAGATTTTCTACACTTCAAACTCTTTGCTCCCAAGGATCCGGCTCTTTTTGCATCGTATCCTTCTTGGCGCCCCACTTTCAGGTGAAGCCCTTGTTGGCCCAAATAAAGAAGTATTTGAGCGACACAAGCTTTGAATTCTCTCAAATGGAACTTCGGCTCCAAATCGACCGGTTGGCGGTTCATCGCCAATATCGTTAACGGCCCCGCCAAGGCTACACCAGCGTGGTCGATGATGGCACCACCATTTATTGACTCAACATTTGATTTACGGGGTATTTCATATTCCCTTGCACCCCTTGTTTATCATGGTGCGCCATCACGGGGATCTCGATGTCCGCGAGTTTGGTGCACCTCCTTATCATGCCAATGTCCATCGTCGACCAATATCGACAAGCCTCCGCGAGCCTTTGTTAAATTTACGTGGCGCAAGTTCCTTGGGTATTCTATCAAGAACACCCATATCAATAAACCTTTCTATAACACGGTCCTCAGAACACACACTCCAACCACCACATAGATTGGCCCCAAATGATGTTCTATCGTCTTCTCCAAAGAAATGGACCGCCTTAGAGGTGCCACTTCCATTTCTGAAGTTTTACGTGGGAGGCCACTTTCAAGCCCTCATCCGTCATTACTTCCCTCCCACACCACAAAATTCTCATAATTCCACTTTCGGCTCCCTTCCAATAACTAACCAAGCGGCACTTCCGCCCTTCTTCCCACGGTCATGTCCAAAGTCCACACACCCATGTCTTTGTCTCCTCCTCAGCTACACCATCCGGTTCACACCATCTTTCCCAAACATCACAAACCGGGCAACGGCCGGCTCCACCACCACAACACCCTGGATCGGTTGTTGTATCGGTATCGGCGGGATGCTCAAGGCTGCTTTGCTCTCAAGTTACAAAAGAATCCCAAGGCGGCTCTTATGGCGGGGTTCAGCAGGCACTAGGGCCTCGATGCGATTTTTGCGGGACCTTCAAGGCGCCCTTTGCCCAAGTTGCAACTTTGGAGGCCAAACTTCAAGACAAGCGCGAAGCTCTCTTACAGGCTCATACGGATCTCAAAATGCACAAGATCAAGTCGACCAACTTGCGGATCAGCGGGCTTTCGGCTCAATCAAATTCAGAATTTATTGGAGCACAACAAGTCAAAGCAGCTCTCACGAGTACCAAAGGCGAATATTGCTAAGCTCAGCGCCTTGTACTCCGAACTTTGTGAAAATTTCAGCACTCAAGTTCAAAACCTTTTTGAGCGGGGCGCTCAAGTTGCCTCCTTGGCGGCTCCGGCTTTCTACCTGACCTCTCAGCTCACCTCTCTTCAAGATCGACTTACAGTGCGGCGAAGATCTTGGGATGGCGGGATATTGCGTGCTTCGTCTCAATACTCCGGAAATCCTCCTCCCAGTCAACACTTCACCGAAGCGGGTCCGTGACCCGATCCGCCCTGGCGCTAGAAAAAGGACAACGGATCCGTGATCTTGAACAACGGCTTCTGACAAGCTATTGATCTGGCGTGAGGCTCAAGCAAAACTTGGCGGCCATACCGCCATTCTTAGCGAATGCCTTTTGACTTCCGTTCCTTCACGCTATCGCGATTATGTGGTTGCTTTCGCCGCCACCTCTTCCTTTTGGTGGCATGCGGCCCGATGGACTGTGGATATTCCCTGGCGATGCGAGATTTTCTTGGTTGGCGAGAACTCTCCATTGAAGACAAAGGGTTTGTCTTTGCCCTTGTGGTCTTTGATCTCATACCCTGCTTGTGCCGATCGGACTTTATCACCTTGAGTTGTTCACCCATGGCTTACATATTTCATGATTTCTATCACGGGTGATACACGGGGAACACTTGAGGAAATGGGCCCGCGCCCGACTCTTTCGAGGGTGACCCCAGCGTGCAATGGGTGCCGGGGATAACAATCCATATCTTGCGGATCTGCTTTCCGGACCCAAACTCTTCATCGAGGGTACATGCACGAGCTTGCCAATCATTTATCTCTACGGCTTGGCGGACCCACCAACAGATAAAAAGTATCTAGGACATCACGAGGATCTTCCCTATGCACAAATTTATATGCGGCATCTCGCGGGATACAATCAATTCTGAGCTACGTTGGATAGCAAGGCGGTCCCCGCGGGATGGGATAGCCCTCCTGTCAACTCTCAACTCTGCTTCTCTTTGGGATGGGTTGGTGTCAAGCTCTTGATCCGGATCTTGTCGATCAATTCGGGAGGCAGCTCAGGCAACCCGCCCGGGGCATGGTTCCTTCTCCCTATGCTTCCACGGGTGTACCTCCACCCCGGGTTCTGACTTCGATTGGCCTCCCTTTTTTTGGACCAAGGTCATGGATGGTCATGCGGGGATGGACTCCACCTCGGATCTCGGCCGGATCTCCGGTGGGATCCGTTTTGTTAAGCGGCTCACATTGGGAAGAAGGTGCCACTCACGGATACCACCACGGTGGATCTACATTGCTAATGGCGTGGTTGGCAGCGGCCGGGCGGATCGCTTCATGTTCTTGACACCTTCTTTGCGCGAATGCCACCACCTCACCGATCCCCGATCCATCTTCAAGCGGGTTTTGTGCTGCTCTCAAATGCATTTTGCTAAGCTCCTTAAATGCGGCGTCCCATTTTTCCTTTACCGCAATCCGAATGCGGTGTCGGTGCCTTTGGCCTCCGGAACTGTCTCCTCATGGAATGTCAGTACATTTCTTCGGACGCCCATCTTTTGCCCTTGAAGACATGGTGCGCTCTCGCTTTCTTATTGATGCAGATCCTGCCCTTGGCCAAAACACTCCTCCTGCTCTTCAAACCGCCCGGGGATCTCATTAGCCGATTACCATAATGGTGCGTCCTCACTCCGGTGAGGATCACTTTTCGACGGATGGCTTCCCGCCTCGAAAACACTTCCTCCTTTTTCTTCACTCGAGTGTGGTTTGGTGGGGAAGTGTTAGTCCCTGTGCCTCCTCACAGTACAGGACTATTCATCTATCTGACAGAACCGAGTCAAGCTCAAGGATCCTCGGTCGGCCCGCGGGTTGACCATCAAAGGCTCGTGAAGAACCAAAGCGGCCCACCTTGATCAAAAACTGTGGCGGAATCAACAAGAGCGCCCTTCGGACAAGTGGCCCCCCACGCATCAGCGTCGGCGTCAGTGTGATTCTAAGAGCACTTCAAGAGAGCCCGCCAACATTCCACACCGAGGCCTCCTTCCGAAGTCGACGCAGAGATCGGTCCCGAGTGTCTATATTGGGCCAAAGGCCATTGTACTATATATATGAGTAGAGCTAGCACATGAGTTTTAGATGAGTTTTGAGTCTTGTCTCCTTTTCGGTTTTCTCTCTATTGAGAGCTCATGTCACGTTCATCATTGATATCAAGGAAGCTTATCATTTTCCTCTCATTTGTTACGTTTTCTTCTTCTTCTTCTCTTCTTGCAAATCCCGGCGTGACATAGTCCCAGGACTCTCTGTTAGATCCACGGGTCCTCCACCAGGGGCTGTCTTCGGGGAGTTCCCACCCCAGACCCCCAAACACCGTGAGGATCACTTTCAGACAGATGGCTTCCGCCCTCGAAACCCTTCCTCCTTTTTCTTCACTCGGTGTGTCGTTTGGTGGGGGAGTGTTAGTCTGTGCCTCTGTACAGGACTATTCATCATCTGACAGACCCGGGTCAAGCTCAAGGATCCTCGGTCGTACGGGTCAGCCATCAAAGGCTCAGCTGAGAAGACCAAGCGGCGGACCCCCTTGATCCAAACTGCGTCCCCTATCAACAAGAGCGCCTCGGACAAGTGATGACCCGTCACGCGCCCGTCGGCGTCGGCGTGATTCTAGGCATTTAAAGAGGCACGCCAACATTCTGCTGTCAGGGCCTCCTTCGAGGAATTCCGCACGAGATCGGTCAGTGTCTATATTGGGCCCAAGGCCATTGTACTATATATATGGTAGAGCTAGCATATGATGGCTAGATGAGTTTTGAGTCTTGTCTCCTTTTCGGTTTTCTCTCTATTGCGAGAGCTCATGTATGTTCATCATTGATATCAAAGGAAGCTTATCATTTTCCTCTCATTTGTTCTGTTTTCTTCTTCTTCTTCTCTTCTTGCAAATCCCAGCGTGACATAGTCCCCCCGACTCTCTGTAGATCCACGGGTCCTCCTGGAGGAGAATTTCTTCAGGGAGTTCAGAACCCGACCCCAAACATATATGACAATGTTTTATGCTTAAATGTATATAGGCTGAGTTTATAGTAGAATTTTGGACAATGGTTTTATTCCCTCTAAATGTATCTTTGGTTTTACAATGAAGATAGCCATTGGAAAATTGGCTAATTTGCAAAAAGATGTTAGGTGATTTTTAAAATCTTGAATTGAGGAATGCCAAAATGACACAAAAAGAAATATGAAAAGAAATATGATGTTCCAAGTTTACACTATAGAATAGAATAGAATATGATTTTATAGTCCCACTTGGAGACCAAGCGGCCTATGGGACCCAAGTACAAAGAGCGGCGGTATTACTACGAGGATTAAAACCCCCAGCCAGAAGGTTTAGGAAAAAACCTTAGTAATAATAAGGATCTTGCGACATCTTTACCTGATTATATACATAATCACAGAAATGCAATTTGAGGTTAATGTGGACGGGGGCATAATTGAGTCCGCGTATCCATTACCTCCCGGTCTGATCCCAACAAGCCCTCAGGCCGTGCTTTCGGTAGCTCATGCAAGGCGATGGGCACAACTAGCAGAACATCTAGAGGCAGGATAATAACAAATGCAGCGAGCAGGCACGAAGGCGTGACTTTCATCCTCAATGGCCTACTGTTGGCGGCAGGGCGGACTCTGTCCTCCGCGCGGCTCCGAATCCATCTCCATGTCTCAATCTGCGGAGGTGGTGTGCACACAATGCGAATGGAAGCAATCACTGCGCTTTTTCATGGGTAGATGGGTGCGCGGGTAGTGAGTGGTGGGCCCCCGTGAGCATGGGATTAACTTTCTTCTCGATAATTTGCCACCTTGACATGTAGCCGGGGCCTCTGCATCCCAAAGCTTGGCCATGAAGCAAGCATCAAAATCTTTGCTTCAAAGCAGCGTTCCTTCAGTGTATGCACTGGTCCACATCACGTTGTGCCTGCACATTCCACAGCCGAGAACCACTGGGCTTGCTTGTCTTTCCAGCAGGCTTTGAGTCAGTCTTGGACTAAGCCCTTGCCAAAGCAAGGTTGGGCAACGGGCTTCATCCATAACCACCACCTTACGGAAGTAAATAGTGTGGCCCGTTCAGTGACCCTCTATAATGGAAGGAAGCGTCTCACGGGCAAGATCGATATGGGGCCGAAATGGATTTCACTCCCGGTGTAGGGCCAAGAAAAGGCCTTACGTACACGCTCTAGATGTCGTTCCAAATTGGCGAGGGATATCAGCGGCCCCACACACATATAGGGAGGACCCGGTTCAACCAAGGCCTGAACAAATTGTGCTGGTGACCCCATGCATCTGGCTACGCCTTGTGGCTGTTGTTTTGCATTGCATCTGAGGCTTTCCGGCTGCTGGTGACCCAGTAAACGATGGATGCATCGGTGTGTAGTAGTAGAAAACTCAATGCCCAAATACTTATAAAGCCCGACCACCTCCACTACGCCCCAGGTAAGTGAATGGGGAAGCGTGGAGTGCGGGGATGATGGGACCAGCACACCTTGTCTTAGCCAAGTTAACTCTCATGTCGATTGAATTGGCGAAAAGTGTCCAAAGCATCGGTGGCGTTGCATGTCCTCACGGGGTATATGCGAGCAGGTCAACATCATCGTATATGAGTTCTTGGGATTATGTGGTGCATCAACTGGCGCCTCCCCCAAGTGCTCGACTAGCCATTCTTCTAGGCGGTCAATGTACAAGCCGTGGGGGATAGAGGGCAATACTGGCACCCCAATGCTATAACAGGGGCTCCCAGAGCGGTGTGAAGGCGACGGAGCAAGCCTGCGTATAGATGCGTATATAGCGATACGCAGAGTCGGCGGGGTCCCCAATTTTGTCTCAATCTGTCCCCTGACTTATCAGAGCCTTTGTGTCATAAGCCTTTCGCGAAATCCACAAAGCAACGATGCAGTTAAATGCGTCGATTCGGCTATCCTCTATGAGTGTTATGAGAGTGAAGATATGGTCAATAGTAGAATCTCTGGGAAGGAAGCCTTGCTGGCGTGACGCACTTCTCCATCCTACGCCCAAAGTGTCAATCGTAGCTCAAAGAATCGGGAACAAGCAACTTGGCAAAACGCGAGCTGACATAATGTAGTGCGATAGTTGGGCTATGGGCCCCTATATGGGCTAGCTCTTGGGTAGTCAGTCGCGAAAGTACTGCCACGGTGAAGAGTCGCGTGAGCAGCACCGTGGGGGCAGCCCCGCGAAAGCTCACACACGCATACCGTCCAATCTGGCGCCTTCGGATTGGCGGCGTTGCGGGCCCATTATGACATCCTTGCGATAATGACCGGTGCTAGGCACACGTGGCGGTGAATGCGGTGCCGGCTTCCCCATTGGGTCATCACAGTGGCGCAAGTATCTCACCCATTGTTCAGGAATTAATATTTCATTGAAACATCCGGGCTTACTCCAAGACCTTTCTCCGAGGCCCTAGGGTGGCGGTCTAGAAGACCAAACATCATTCAGTGCTTTCGCAAGGTACGAGGATTTCTTGGTCTTGAGGAAGGCCGGTATTAATGCGAGGCGGCACCTTGAGCGAATGGTGGGGAGTCCGGCGCTTGGCCGGACCATCGTTTTGACTCGACGTTAGATCATCGAACCCGGTGATTCGCGAGGGAAGGTGGTTGCGGCCCTGTGGATCGTCGGCGCGGCCTCTCCCAAAACATCACATCCCCTACCCTCAAAAGATTTGGTTCCAGGCCTCTGTGCTTGTTGAAGTGTGGGGAGTTCGCGGCACTCGGCCGACTCATGCTCAAGCATCCTACATATAGACGCGCCACGATCATAGTCCAAAGCGCATAGCCGTGGTACATGGGGTGTTAAGGGCAATGTTCTTTCCCGTTGGCGCACTTAATCTATCTGTAAACGAGGGGCTGATGGTGGGGTCTACTTCCTCGTCGACCCTGTCCGTCGAAGCTTGAGAGTGATCAAGTGTAGGCGATTGCTTTCGTCTGCTAGCGTAATCCCACCACGCGAGGTGCAGCCCCTGGTTCTCCTGTCTACAAATTGGCGGTTCGGAGGGGCGACCCGCTGTGCCGACCCATTGCAAATGACCGGGTCAAAGAATCTTGCCCGACAACGGCCCGGTGCCAGGCCATGCAAAGTGTCACGAGCGTCATCGGCCCTTGGCCAAACCATCTCTCTGCGGGGTCCATTTGCCTTACATCCTCGGCTAGAGGTCGCGAATTTTGGGATGATGCTTTCGCCTTACGATGGGCGCATTGAAATCTCCAAGCAACATGACCTTGCCCAATTATGCGTATGCTGGCGTATGTCATCATGCTCGTCGACATAGGGCTCTACGCACATCCACATCAATGCGTGTGGTAAAGTTCGACCCGCGGTATCGTTGTGGCAATGCGCTTGCGAGGGGAGCCGGTGGGCCAAAGGCTGTGCGGTAGTAACACGCCAATTCCTCCGTGTGTCCTCGTTTCGGTGCACTCATTGAAAGGCGGAGTAAGCTGTTGGTATCTGGCTTAAAATCCCGGAGCCTTTGTGACCCGCGGCATGTTCCCATGTTTCCATGAGAAGATGAGTCCATGTCCATGGCGGCGGAATTGAGAGCTGTCCCCATACGCCATGGAAAACCCACGGCAATTCCGGATACCCGCGAGCCACGATCCCTATTTAGTGGCATGCATCGCCGCCGAGGTCGAATGGTAGTGGTGGTCCGGGGAAGCGAGAATGTGAATGCACGATTGGCGTAGGGCCTGAGAGGGACTTGAGGGGCGAATTACTAGCATCCACACTGTTTGGCTGCACGAATTCGCATCCTTCCGGACCCGGCCATTTGCCCCTCCATGGCGGTCCACGACTGGCAGCTCCATGCCAGATCTGCTAACGTCGCTGGGGTCAAATCCGATCAACGTCGCGAGCGTCCTTCTTAACCCGTACAGCGGAAGTTAAGCCCGCGCTACGCTTGCGCTCTCAGCCCCAGCGAAGATGACCACACGTCCCGAAGCGAATTCCGCCAGCGACTGCGCGCTCGATAGTCCTGCGAGTCGCTGGGAACATCGCCAGGTCCAAGATGCGTATGCGGGTAAAGTGAGATGTTCTCCGACTCCTCCGTCAAAGCCTCGCACTACCACATTCGACTCCTGGAAGTCTGTTCCACCGTTCCACGGCGCAGTGTGGTTGAGTGGGTGAGGCATAAGAGCGTAAGCGCAGCCCAGGGTGGTGGCGGCCAGCGTGATCGATAATGTGGCAGCATATGTGTTTCCAGGTTGGCGTCACGTAGGTTGAAATTGGGTTAGCGGGGTTGGTGTATTCTTTCTTTGTGGTTTTGTTCTCCGGAGTACGGAGCTTCGGCTGCGAAGCGTTGTCATGCTCTTGCATACCACCAGTGCAATGGAGGAGTTGCTCATGTGCCTGCGACATGGAGGCCCACTTGCGCTTCTTCCAGGCAGCGTACATCCGCGCTCCGATCTGCGTGCTAAATCCTTGCTCAAAGCTCGGTTCTGCTGTGGCAACGCTTTTGGAATGCGTACTCCACGGTGGCGGCCTCACCCAACCTACATGAGGAGAGCGATCGTGCTCCTGCGTCTGCGTGGCCAGCCTCCTCAACCTCGGCACGGATCAGGAGCGGGTTCTGAGTGTCTCTGCTCTACGGTTCTGTCTGCGTCAGCCATGTTTGCCAACCACGGTCATCTACGCCCTCATAGCGCTGGTATTCTTTAATGCATCCAAATTGTGGCGGTGGATGCTATCATGCGCAATGCGATCCTCCAGACTGAGTTGTGTTTTGAAACTTGGCGCAGGACATGACACTGTCGGGGGAGGCACTGCCAAAGCATTCTGCTATTAGCCTCAACCCTCGCTGAATCACGGCTCCAAGGATTCGGTGGCGGATTGCAATGGCACTTTGCGGAGTGAAGCTGGAGCAGCTGGAGCCTCCCTCTTCATGGAAGGCGTCTCCCTCTGCAGAGGCCTCTTCCTTGGTAGCCTCGCTTCATGAATCTTCCCAGGAGGAGCTCTCTTGCTGGTGGTCAGCAGGTGGATTGGTGTGTTGGAGCCTTCGGGATGGGTTAGTGGCAGTACGAGGTAGCTCACCCAACCAAGTGTGGGTCCACACCGCGGAACATGTCTGTGGCCATGACTTGGGGGCATGAAACGGCGTGACTGGATATCTGGTGTGTCTTAGAACGCCCACAAAAACCCTATAGCACACAGCCGGAAGAGTGCAGGTTTGGGCACTAGAAATAAAAGTGCAAAACGTAGGGTATCATACGCGTTTGAAGGAGCTCTCTGGGAATCAGCTTTCCAACAAACCCCTAACATAAAAATCGACCTGGGGATGTGAGAATCTGATCGCGTCGAAGTGTCTACGTTTGCTGAAACCCTGAAGACAGCCGGGAAAAGTGCCAATTTGAGCACAGAAACAAAGCCGAGCATGCAGGTACCATGACTATTGGAAGATCTTAAGACCAGCTTTCCAACAAGCCCAAGCATGAAAATCGACCTGGGATCTTGCGAGATATGGCCAGATCAAAGTGCGCGCCAAAGCCCAGAGACCAATGAATACCCACTAAAACATCACGCTTGATCCTAAGCCCAATTGTGGTTTCCATCAACAACACTGCTCGGGAACTAGGGTGGATTAGTAAAACTGCCGTGGCTTTCAATAAAATTACAACACACACCTTTCCAGCTTACCCGGCGTGGCCAGGGCCAACAGCGGCATAAGTAGGGCTATAGCTAAAGAAGGAAGAAGAAGGAACCTTTTAAAGCCCAACACACAGCGGAAAACAGCAGATTTGAGCCTTTGAAACAAAGACAAGCATGCAGAATTATCATACACCTTGACTCTGGTAACTTTCCCGACAAGCTAACATAGAAAATGCGACAGGATGTAGAGATAAGTGGTAGAGAGTATCCTACCCAGGTTACCCCACAGAAACCTAGCACACAGGGAGGGTGCGGTGGGCTGAAACGAAGGCCAGCATGGGGTACCGCGGTTGGAAGGTCTGGGGCAGGCAGGTTGTGAGGGTGGTCGGTGGGAAGGATGGGAGGCAGCCTGGGAGAGGAAGGAGGTGATGAAGAAGGGGTGCAAGCCGAGGGATGGAAGAGCCACAACTATAATATTAGATCATGGTTATCCTGGCTACAGCAATTGGTGACCTTCACATGAAATTCATAGCTGGATGCGCGACCTGGAAGCTTTTGAATTTGATGCGGTCTCGGCTCTTTTGTTGTGCAGTGATGTTGTTGCGGGATGATCTCAATGTTCGGATGCTGTCGTGGGCATTGATGCGTGTTTCACGTTCTATCCCTTGCACCGCATAGCTTTTTGGACAATATGCTGCATTCACGAGGATTTCTCTGGGCGCACTTAGCGTGTGCCTATTTGGTCGAGGTTGGTTTTCAACAATTGCTATAATAGCGGTACGTGCGATTAGAACCTGGCATCTTATCTAACAGCATCTTATGTTGAGGTATCATAAACTCTCAATTACGCTCCACTGATCCTGCCCGGCACTTTGTCTTCATGATTGTGAAGCAAGCTTATTATTGCTGAGATTTACACCCTCAAACCCTTTGGGGTTTGTTGTTTGTTTAGCCTATATGGTGGGTGGGGTTTGTTGTTTTGGAGTCCTTAGATACACTTTCTTCAATCAATTTATGCAAATCAATTTTGATTTTCTATTATGATTATGTTCTTTACTGGCGAATTTAAAAGTTGAAATTTTATTGTAGATACAAGTTGTTGAAGCTTCTCCGTCTTGAGTTCTGATGCTAGGGTCTTCATTGAAAAAAGAGACTTATGTTTTGTGCAACTGATCAAGCATATCCATTATTTGTAATGTTAGAAACTGGTCTTTTGCCTCGTATCATGATGCAACAAGAGAGCAAGTTCTTTGGGCAAGCCCGATGCAAATGTTAGAGCAAACATTCTAAATTTTTTGTTAGGTGAACCGACATGCAGTGTTGATCTTTGCTATCTATAATTACTTGGTAAGTTGAATACAAACCATCATCCCGCTAATAGTTATGATGCTATATTGATTGAACAAAAAATAAATGTAATGCTTATTAAATGCCAACCAGAAACTTGTTGGATGGTTCTGAATAGTGAAGAAGTTGATATGTCGTATCTAATGTGCTACACAATAGATTTCTGTAAGCGTAAACACCCCACAATATATCGAAGAACAATACAAATAATTGGGCTATCCAAGCATTATATTGAATGCCATAAGCGGCACATATAAAGGAAATTTGTGATGTGTAATGTCACGGACCTTATCACGACATTCTACAATGCCCTAGTGGCAATCAATAGTAGAAAGTCCTAGACATTGTAGGAATGTGCTATCATGTCTTAGAAAGTATCTAAAAATAACAACTGCGAGGTAAGCCGCAGCAGTGCGTCATGCACCTAATAGAAGGAAGAAGAAAAAAACTAAAACTGCGCCATTGTGGACAAAACTCTAACATAAGAAACCTGCTCTTCCAATTATCCTCCTTTATACTAGCCCCATACTCTAAAAGCACCGGTCAAACTTGCACCATGGGATTGGCATAATTCCAACATCTTGAGGGTTGATTGTAGGAAACTATAACAAATTGAAAATTCATTGTTGCATGGTCTTTCATGACACCGCTGCCTTATTTTATAGGAAGTGGGCTACGGATAGATACAATTGAGGTAGCGCGTATTGTGCTGAACATATATATGGTGATAATGGCATGTAGTGACCTTGGGGTACGTTATAAGAGCAAACATAAATGTAGTCAAGTTCCTTTTTCCACTACAAATGCCTCACAAATTCATTTTCCGGCCAAAGCATAAGTACTTTCTTCTACAAAAAAATGTAGGGGGTTTGGGATGATTCATTTCTTCTACAAAAGTAAAGGTGAATATCTTTGGTTTATATGGATGATCTTTATCATACAGGAGGTGCATTTTAGTTGGCTCTCCATCCTTTAAGGCTCTCTTTCAATGGGCTCTCTTCTCGGGGGACTACTTAGTGCATTAGATATTGTGCATATTTTGTTCTATTTTCATCCTATTGTCATGGAGCCACATCTGGTGTTGTTAGATTCCTTTAGATGATACTCGACGCAATCCGATGCCCTCTATCTACATCCATTGACTGACTTGCCTCTCTGGATGCAGCGGGGCCAGAGCAGTTAGGTATTGGCTAGTATTTTTATATTGCATGTTAATTTTGTATGGCGGGGAAGCTTCTAGGCATCTTCAATTGTAATTTGGATAGTCAACATGTCTTCTTGCGGCATTTTATCCAAGTTTGGTCTAGTGCGTGAAAAGGCATTCCATTTATCAACTTAGATTCCCTAGTCAATTTGAAAAACAAGGCATCACTTCATCTTCCAAAGAGTGGCATTCGGATGCCTATGTCCTTCATGATGCTCATTATCATATTATCAATAGATGCAACTCATGGCTTTGTTGAAAAAGGTGTCATCGGGGGCGTTACATTTAGATTCACACTTACTTATAGTATTTATACTATCTATATATTTGTACTCTCTATTGTCTTGCATGTGGTTGAGTGGTTTGCCTCTGGCAGTTTCTCCACTAAGTTTTAATTCCCATGTACACTTTTTCATTTCTTTTGAGTAATGAAGGCTGGAAACATGTATTTTTGTTAACCAAGCTTAAGAACAGGTGGCTTATCGGGAATAAGATTTGATAGCTCAACAAGTTAAGGATTTTGAGACTTGGATTTGATTCCTCCATGTATGGCGCACGTAAAGATGCATCATCCACTAAAAAACTCTCTAAAACAACCCTTACAATTAAAGCGAACATGTGTATCTACGGATCAGGCGTGCTTGCAGGCCATCATTTGCTTGAGTCATACTAGTTGGCGATTGCATCTCATCCTTTATTTCCATATTTACGATGGCCCGCTTCTTGGATTCTCATGATGAAAGCGGCTAGTCATCATATTGAAATTATGGTGTCTTGGTTGAGAAAATAGATCTCTTAACCTTCAATAGCGGACACACACTTCACCAAAAGCTTCCCTAAAACGCATCGCCAAGAGAAAGTTTGCATCATATGGAAATACTATGATTCTCCTGCTGAAAATATAGCATGCACAAATATGACAAACAATTGTAGGCAGAATATATGTTTTAAAATAATAGTATTCCACGCATTAGTCAATAAACATACCTAATATTTACTAGAACAAACATGGATCTTTGAAAAAGTTCCAAATGTTAAACAGCAAGTTCCTGACTTCTAAAGAAGGTGTTAAAAAATAAGACAATATTTTATTTTCACTCTCGGAGAACTTACTTGATCTTATTGCCTCTTCAAGAGTTGCAAATGCCGAGCATCTTTGCCTTTTTGCATGTTTATTACTATACAACTATTTGTGAAGAAGGCCGGATTTGCAAAGTCATCAATTTGGTTATGCCCATTTAAATGCCATGATGCCTTGTGATACTAGCAAGATATTTGACATGACACTAAACAAAAATAATCCATGTACTTGCAATAATCAATTATCTTTTTACAAGCAAAGGGAACCAACTGAACTATCCATCTGCATGTGACAATATCCGACATGTAATCTCTTTGCACACAAGGATGTTTATCGCAACAAATCTAACAAAGTGACATAGTACGCACTTGCCCGAGGGCATAATATGACAAGCAAAGAGATCAGCATGGTATTTGCCATGAAGCTTCCGGGGCTAGAAAGGCAACCAGTTAAGCATGTACTCATTTATACACCCCATGCATGGCGGCACCTAAATCCAAAAGTGCAACTTCTCTTTCCTTCCATTGATCACTACTATATAGATAAGCTAGTTTCTCTGCAAAAGAGGCATTTCCCAGCGATAAGTTCCTCAAACTATAAAGGTCCAACGTTAATTGCTAACTACAAATAAACCATTTTGATGCAAGAAAGGAACTCCAATTTTATCTGTGCATTCAACCTGCAGAACCTTGTAACTTATCTTTTAAGCGGCCATTATTACATCATAAAAAATGCTATTTTTTTTTCCGTTGCAAGTGGCCGTGACCACCTATAAGCAAGAGTGTAAACTAGAACAACAAATCTTTTCTCTGACCCTTTAGAAACTAGAACACTAAGAGCAACTATACACTAAACTCTACCAATAGACAAGCAACATATGCAGCCGCACCTTCTAACCAAACTGGCAACAACTTGCCACTTAAGCAACATCCTACAACTTCTTTCTAATCCGGCGACCAAACAAAAGTCTATGACCAAGCCTACCCTTAACAAACCCTTCCACACAATCATTACATATATATATCCATAGAATAAAATTTGTATGAAATCATTTCATAAAACAAATTTGAACATCACATATTAATACTTTGCTTTTGCATTATTCTTTGTCGTCTTTTCTTCGGCAGTTCAATTTTTGGGTAAAGCTCACGGGGTATCGCCTATTAGGTGACTTTGCAGAATTAAAGCCACAACCATAGATCCCGAGCAGGCCTAAAATCTTGTCCTGCACAAGCATTCTTGAAGAACCATAGTTGTGTTACATAGTCCATTGGACCTAAACCTCTATGAAAATGGCCCTAAATCGCCGGGCCCACTTCTCCAGTTTTAAATTGGCCACCCAATCCTTTGCTTTCTTTTTTGTTTTCCACACAAGCGCAGGGACTTTCCTTTTGAACAAGCGGACAAGCGAAGCCATAAAAGGAGTACTCTTCTTGTGAGAAATCAACAACCATTTTTAAGGCCAGTGGTCTTGTTCCACGAAAAAATGACTGATAATTAAAGTCGCTAATCAGTGGAACAACAAAAGATAGATAGATAGATAGATAGTATTTTAACGTCAACGCCAGCGATGGTTTTCAAGATATTGCACACAACAATAATGCACTCAAATGTCTGCTTAAGATTTGCAACTATAATAGAGTTACAATAATGATCTGAGAAAAGCCACAATATGGTCACTAATTTTCTCTAGAACATGTACTCAATATCTTTGTTCAAATTTCTAGAAATCATTCTAGAAACACCTATAGTCAATATAATGATTGTCCAAATAATGTAATGAACTATTCAACCATAGAATCTTGTAGCAATAATTCCATTCCTCGGGTTGTGACCAAGTAGCCTTAGCATAGTTGACTCACGGCCATTTCTGCGGATCTTAGGTGCTATCGATCTCCTCTACTTGATCTCACGGCCATTAAGCATTCTCAAGATATATACATCACTCAGAAGCGGTTATGGGACTTCTAATCAGTTTTTCCAATCCCGAGTCACGTATCCCACGGGACAAGTTCATGAAATGGCTGTGTTCCAATATCCCTGAGGGACAAAGCGATTGCAAGCGAGCTTTTAGACCATTGAATCAAATTTTCCTTAATAGATAATGTTCATATTAAATATTTCAATCAATGTCTTACCCTTGGTGATGAACCGGGTATCAAACAACTTGGTAGCTCCACCATCTCATTTGCACATTTAGATTAGGTCATAGTGCAGCAAGGTAACCTCGCCCTTTGCTTCTTATAGGTACATTAGGCGACCAACTTGTGATCATGTTGATCTACACTCGCCCTTACTGCTTCTCATAGTTAGATCCATACAAATGATAGCCATCTTCACATGATAACCTTGTACTCAAATAACATTATTGTTTTGTATGCTCTTGACTGAATCTTCTTGAGGGGGTTCCATGAATTTCTCCATAACAACTCCATAAACTGCATTCTGGTTTTACCAATGTAACTTTGCCTTAAATCCATTGAATTTACTTACTTGTAGAGCGGAGCCTTGGTAAAAATATCCGCCCAACTTGATGGTATCCAAATAAAGCATCTCTATTGCTTTTCTTTACGCCAAGTCCCTTATAGAATGGATGCTTAGTTCATATTGCTTGGTTCTATCATGCTGGTATGATTTTTTCACTATAACTGCAGCTTTGAAAGCTATCATCCATATTATTGTGGGATTTTGTTTTGTTTCACAACCTAGTTCATCCATCAATCTTCTTAGCCATCACGATTTCTTTTGCTACCGTGAGATCACGACATACTACCTTATAGAACTCATTGCTATAAACGTTTGCATCTCGGGTAATCACTCATCACCAAAAGAAAATAGCATATCCGAGGTTGATCTTAGTAGAGATCATCTCCCCAATCACATCCTTTGAAACATGGCCTGAGTCAAGTCACAGAGTCATAGCATATTCCTTGATTTTTGAGTATCCTTCCAAATACTTCAGCTTGCAAGATTTTAGCGACCTCCCAATGTTCATGTGTAGCATCATTTCTTCTTCTCAAAATATTTTACTAAGCAAAGCAATCGGGGTCGAGTGCTATTTGCTAAAATAAAGTAAACAACCAATCAAAGCTCGATAGGGTACATTTTTTCCATCTTTGCAATATCCTCATAGGTTAGTGCTGGATATGAGTCCAATCTATGTCACAGGATCATAGGTATTTTAGCGAGTTTGGCCTCAACCCAAGTTAAACCTTTTAAGCATATTCTCTATATGCTGCTTGATCTAATTTAGCCATTTTCATCCTTGCTTGACCACCTACGGTCCCCAAAATTTCCTTAGTTCCCTAATTCGGTCATTTGAAACACGGACTTTAAAATGCCGCTGCATTTTGTTTAGAATGTTGAGTGAGGTTGCCACCATGATAAATCATCTACATAAAAGGGGCAATGATACAATATTCTTTGTTTTGTTCAATCTGTAAAGGTTACCATCACATTATGTAGTTTATTAAAAGCCTTCTTCTTTTGTCAAGTACCATTCCTTGGTATTTTGCTTGATCATACATTACTTTATTTAGTTTCGGATCATGTTTTACCTTGTTCATAACACAGGGGTTGCCTTAGATATACTTCCTCTTCTAATGTTGCATTTAAAAATCTTTGTTTTAACATCCATGTGATGTATGTCAGGTTTCATTGCATTTAGCCATGGCCAACAATATTACGTGCTTGTCGATTTAACGATTAGGAATAAGTTTCATCATAATCTCTTCCCTTCTTACGTGTATAATACATTGCCACCAACCTAGCTTTAAATTTCTTTGTTCCATCACGGATTTAATTTAATTACGAACAACCATTTCTTTAATGATATTGTGCTTACCATTTGACTTTACAAGTTCATATTTTTGGTGTCCTCAAAGCGACTTGAACTCATCATTCATATTTTGCTATCCACTTATCTCTATCAACGCTTTTGTACATCTTCATAACTTTGGGGGTATCTCATCCTCTAGTATTGCCATGATGTATTCATGTTCAAGCTGTTAGCTATTTCTTCTACTTCTTCCACTTTCATTTTCGCCGCCATAATTGTGTTCTTCAGTCTAGCTTCTTCTACAAGTCTTTACCACCTTTGGGTTTTCCTTTTCTTCTTTTCATGATGTGTTCCTTGGGGGCTCAACGCCCAGTTGACTTATCGCGAAATGTCTTGAGCTTGGTATTTCCATCTGCTAGTTTCTTTTTGATATTTACGGAATTCCTAATTCATCATAATCCTCTTCTTCAAATTCCACCTTTGGGTTTGTTGAGTTTTATTTGTTTGGTTTTGGTGCCTTTCTTGAATTTATGTTTGTATAGCACTTCTTCATTAAATAATACATCCTACTAATTACGATTTCCTTGGTCTCGGGCAAGTAGATTCGTACCCTTTAGATTCTTTGTCATATCCTACCAAAAACCCTCTTTTCGCCTGTTATCTAATTTTTTTCTTAGTTCGGATGGCACATGCATAGGCCGGACACCCATATACCTTGAACTTTTCATAGTTTAGCTTCTTTTAAGTCCCATTAGCGGCATAGGGATATTTCCTTGTAGGCTTACTGATGGAAGCATATTCACATTTCCACCAGGCGGATCGGTGCTTCTTCCCCTTCCAGATAGTTAGGCAAATACTTTCTTTTTAACATTGATCTAACAAGCATCTAATAAAGGGTTCTATTCTTTCTTTCGACACTCCATTTCTTTTGAGGTGAGTATGCGATAATTAATTGTCTCTTTGATTCCATGTGATATGCAAAATGATTTTGAATTGACTGAAAGATATTCTCCTCCTCTATAGATCTAATGCATTTTAGCGGACACTGTTTCTCGTTCTTTTTCGCAACATATTGCTTGAATGCATTTTATGGTTTGTGACTTCTGGTTAAACAATAGGGTGCACGATTCTCATGTAATCATCGGTGAAAGTAATGAAATATCTTATTTGTTCTAAGGGGACATTTAAAAGGAGCCCATAAATCAATGTATGAGCTCAAGTTTTTGTTGTGCTCTAGTTTTTCCTTTTATGAAATTGGTACCTGCTTAATTTACCCAAAGGCACATCCCTCACATATAAGATCTTGTCTAGTTTCATTTTCAAAGTGATGTGACCTTGCTTGCATAGAGATTCTAATTTTTATAATTGGTGTGGGCAAGTCTATTATGCCAAGTATCTAACCCCCAACTTCTCGAATTGCATTAATAGAATGATGAACACTATTTTCTAATCCATACAAGTTTCCCACATTTTGCCATAGAACTTTTTTCATTATCCTTCACTTCATATTATTGCCTTGATTCAGATCAAATACAACTTTTATATCCCCAAATCACTGGCCCGGCTAGCGATATTAAATTTTGATAATTCGGGCACACCTGAAAACGATACGGATATTTATAACATTTCCGCCAAATTGTTAACTGCGCAATAATCCTCTTCCTTGAACATCTTGGAGAGCTCCATTTACCCGTGATCAGTGCCTCCTGATACGGGACTATTCATCATCGTCGGACGAGTCAAGCTCAAAGATCCTCCCGGTCAACCCGCAGGGTCAGACATCCAAGCCTCCACGAAGAGGAATGGCGGGCGCGGTCAAAGCCTTTGGTACATCAGCAAAAGGCGGCGCTGGAACCAGTGACAGGCGAATCCTTGCTTGCGTCGGCGTCGGCGTGATTCTAGGCACTTCAAGAGCGCAGCCAAGCATTCACGCAAATCAGGCCTCCCCTTCGGGAGTCGGCCCAGGATCGGTCGAGTGTCTATATTGGGCCCCAAGGCATTGTACTATATATGAGTGAGTTAGCTCATAAGTTTTTTAGATGAGTTTGAGTCTTGTCTCATGGGGTTTTTTCTCTCTGTGCGAGAGCTCATGTATTTCATCATTGATATCAAAGGAAGCTTATGTCTTTCTCTCATTTGTTGTTCTCTTCTTTTCTTCTCTTTGACTAATCAGCGTGACATAGTCCCGGACTCTCTGTTAGATCCACGGGTCCTCCGCAATTTTGTCTTCGAGAGTTCGGGCAGACCCCAAACAGCCGCCCTTTCTGCGAGATGCGATTTTCTCCTACTTCTTACATGCATGCATGCGTGTCGTAATTTCCGCCCGGAAGGCTGCTCTTTCAGGCAGCATCTAAACTTGGGCGCCATCGGCGTCGGGGAAAGCTGACCGCTGACATGTATGGATCACGCTTTATGACATAGAGGAGGCCATCTTACGGTCCTGAGGGCTCGATCGCGCCACCCACCCCTCGTGTCAGTCTGCGTCCAGTTCCCGCCCCAGCGTGCAAACGTACTCACAACCTGGGTCCCTCATCTCACTACTTCGAGGCCTTATAAAACCAGCCTTTATAGCCGTACTTTCCTTACCTGAACATGCTACGCCATCATTTCTTGGGCCCGCCGCTCTTCGCCGCCAACCATCATCCGGTGGAAAACCGCGTATATCCCACATGTCTCCTTTGGCCCTGCCCAGAATGAATATCCTTTCCCTACGTTTCCCCACGGCTCTTCCTGTTTACAACCTTTTGCTGATCAAAACCAATGCTCGCTACTTGTTTTCTCAGCGGGCGGTCCACCCTTCATCCGGTCCGTCGGGGCACAATGCCACATCCACCTCAACCAATATCCTCACTATCCACGTTTCATCCGAGGCAAAGACTTTCACATCTACCTTTTCAGGATTTCGAATCGACTTATCCCACCTTGGCAACACGAAGGGCAAACCGTTAGACCAAAGTGCTTTCGAGGGCACATGGAAGAATTTGAGGCTCTAGTTGTCCTAAATGGTCGCAGCAACCTCAACTGAAATTCCACATCTTTTCCACCACATCTGGTAGCTCTCCTCATCAATGGCTCATGTCAACAAAAGCCATTGAAACTAAAACCGGTCCCGAAATGCCCTTTGCTTTTCTCTCTCTCATTCTGGGACCACGGATGATGATCAACTGTTCAAGCAACTCAATGAACTTCAGCAAAGAGCCCAATGGAGTCTTCCGGGATTTTTGGGATCGACTTTCATTACCTTTCCCGAAGCGCTCAAAAGGCTACCCTACCGAGCGGTTTTGGCGGTTTCTTCCAAGGGACTTCCTCCTGCTTCGACTCATGGTGAATACTGCGTCCCAAAACTTTGGAGCGAGGGGCTATCGTGCTATGTCAATCACTCGATCAATGTTTTCCTCCAGCGTGGCTCTTCAAGAGCTCCCGTTCATTCCACCGTCATGGTTCCACAAGCGGCTGTTCAGCCTCAACCGCTAAAATCACAGTACGGTCAAATCGGTGCCATATTTTGCAAATATCAAGGCCATTTGGCCAATAAAGGTGCAACTCCACCAATGGCCGCCTCATTGCAGCGTGCAACATGTGCAATCATGCCGGGAAGAGTGCGCTTTCGCACTCATCCCTGCCGTTCCGCAACAAAATGGTTTTATCAGGAGGTGCAAGCCACACCTCCGCCACAATCGCCCCTATCGGCAGCCCACCTCTTGGTGCAGCCCGCCAACTCTATCGACAGGACCAACCCGCGGGGATCCAACCAGCGTCCTCCTTTTGATCCTTCTAAAAGCTCGGTGCTATCACTTTGTCGAGTATGGGGTCGCCCACCAGTGTCCTCAACTTCCACAAGTTCAGGTCCGGCTTCGCGGCACAAATCAGACCACATCCCTGGTCCGCCTCACGACTTTACCAACTGCGGCTTTGCTAATGGCAAACAAGGCCGTTGACGTTCTTAGAAGCCCAAAGAGCCCAAGGCTATCAACCAATACGACAAATCAACTTTCGGCAGCTGGATCAACAAGCCCAAGAAAAATTTTTGGGGCACACTTAATCCTCCCGATACGGTAGTCAAATTGGGTTCCTTTGGTCTAGTTTCCGCATGGACCAAGGCATCCGTCCATCCATATTGGCCGAAGGACCATAGCCTTTCGCAGTTGACACCTTCCTCGCGGGGCCGAAAAAAAGGTTCACTTTACCCACTTGGAAAAACTCATGCCAAATGTCATACCCAAGGTTAGCCAAAGCATTTTGAATCTCGGCTCTTTGCAAGAGCCGCTTTTTGGCCAATGTTCATGCCACCACTAGAGCTCAACAAAGACAAGATACCCTTCAACATCTCAAACTCCACGCTCTGGACATATCCCAATATTAGCAGCCGAGGTTGACTTACTCAAAATTCTTTTGCTTCCTGCCTCGCACCGGTGGAACCAGCAGATCCTTTTTCTCATGTACCTCTTCGAACTCCCAGAGGAGCTTGCCAAGATCAAAATTCCTTTAAGCTTGGCAACCATTTTAAAAAACATCACGCTCCTCAAGGACCGATTACCACTCCCAACTGTTTTAGTTGGGGGCGTACCTCTACACCCACCCGGTCCATTACAACGGTGGGAATCGCCAAGTCAACCATGTTCCGTCGATGGAGGTAAAAATCAATCTCATCACGGATAAACTCCGCCAAACAAATGGGCATCACACAACTTTTCGTGCCCCATATGACATCAAATTGGGCTAATGGCTATATCCACGAGACCTCAAAAGGCGTTACACCTATTCTTCACATCAACATTGGTGATCTCCGCTTTCCCATGGAATTTGGGTTTGGAAAGGCTGGCGAATCGGTGACTATGGAAAATCTTGTTGGGAAGACCCTTTCATGGGCAAAGAGTATTATCAATCTTTGGGCCTCGGACGGTTAATCATCACTGATGGTCATCTCAATGCCACCATGGACTTGCAAGCCAGGCGGATCATTTACGTTGACAATGCGGAACCCTCTCTCTCCGGGACAACGATTAAGAGAAGCTCGGAATATTTATCAAGTTCGGAGGAATGCGCGTGCGCCTCTATCATCCCTACCCGAATATGCTGATCCTTGGGAGAAATGGCTCTTGTCCGGGGACGGTACGTGGCGCATTGCTTGACCCTGGCTCCTTGCAATCGAATCCAGCGTTGATCACTTTTGGATCGGCGCTCCACGCATCCTGTTGATGTACCGCGGGTATCATGGAAGCAACCAACTGCTAAGATGGCCCGAGCAACTCCTCTTTTTCACCGCCTTGAAGTGCCACGCGTCAGGGTTATGCTCCAACCTCCCTACTTGCACACTTGTCCGGGATACCGAAGTCATACCCCATGTCCGGACTCCCGAAGTCGAGGATGGTGGATGTTGGCAACAATCATCAACTCGTCGCATTCTTGCCAAACCTTCCCAGGCTCCCTTATAAATTAACGGAGGCCGTCCACGCTGTTCAAAAATTCAAACACATTTTTTCACCGAGGTTACAAAGATCTTGGGGAATCAAACAAAGCTTGGGGGAACTCACCATTCCCACCAAAATCGATGCGACCCGATTCTTAGCAACGGCGATACTGGGCTCAACCCCAATTACCGTGATGGCGTCAAGGGAAATTGACAAACTCATTAAAAGGGTTTGATCTATGAGGTCAAACATTAGAATGGGTGAGCCCTATCGTCATTGCCCTTAAGCACAATGGTAAGATCCGGCGTCGTGTAGACTATCGGAAACTCAATGGGCCACGGAAGCGTGATCATTTTTCCACTTCCTTCCACCCGGACAGGATTGGAAGAAGTGGCTTGGACATGAGATGTATTCCTTTTATGGATGGTTTCTCAAACTGTCGGATCTCCATCAAAGAATCTGATCAACTCAGACCACTTTCACCACCCCGGGTGCTTTTGCCTACAAAGGTGGTTCCTTTTGGATTATCAACTCTCGCTTCAACATTTCAGCGCATCATGCTCTCGGTTTTCATGATTTCATGAAGGAAAATCCCTTCTTGCAAATTTTTCAAGATGACTTCTCTGCCTACCTCTGTTCCATGGCTGACCATTTGGATAATTGGAACTGTCGTCTTCGAGAAATGTGATGAGTCAGGCATTAGTCTCAATCACGAGAAATGCACCTTTTCGTCACTTACGGCGGTGTTCCTGTTGGGCCATGTTGTCCAACCGGCCGAGGAATCACCAGCGATCTGCCAAAATCGATTGTGTGCTCAAAGCTCAAGCACCAGCCAATATCAAAGAGACCGCTCTTTCACAGGAAAGATCAATTATTACTCCACCTTCATGCACGAGGCGGCCATTGCGAGATCCCATTCATAAACTCACGGTGTGAATCCACACAGGCTTGGAATTCCGGCGGAAGAACCTCCAACACTGAAGCTTTTTTTTTTTTGCTTTTCGAACGCGGGTTCTTGTTCCTCCTCAATGGGACGGGCCTTCCGCGTTCCATAACCGATGTCGGCGTTTGCTATTGGGTGTTCTTTCTCTCAAGAATATGATCGCTGCCCGATGAAAGCCAAATCAGCTCGCCGGTAAAACTTCAATTACTGACGCTAACTAATGCCGCGGGCGTGAAGCTTTTGGGTCTCATTTTGCGTATCCAAGCGCTTCCGTCTATTACCTTTTAGGCGGTCAAATCAAGTTAACTGTGGACCGCAAGCACTTCTATTTGATCAGCAAATCCAAAGCAGGCGCGTTGCTGGTTGGGTCCTTCTTCTCCAAATTTGCTCCTTTTGAAATCGTTCATAAAGTGGCAAATCTCCATGTTTATTCGGATTATCTTTCCGCAATCACACGCGGATGATCCGCCGCGAAGGGGTCTCGGGCGCCTTCCCTGTGCTCAACACTTTTTTAGTCCGGCAACACCACATTGGTTCCATGATTTTTGCGGTACCTCCTCACGGGTGCTCTTCCACGAAGATGAGGCGCTCTCTCACGCCCAGCGACAATCGTGGCCATCAATTTCTCGAGGTCATTGACGCTCCCCATGGTTCTTTGCGGACATCTCTCAAAAAGTGGGGACACCCATCCGCCCGGCCAACGTGTTCTACCTCATGAAGTTCCGGTTGTTCCAGAGCTCATCAAGGGCACCGGTGGTGGTCATTTTCGCGTAGGTGACACCCGCGGCGCGCCAAAATCAGCCGGTATTATTGGCCCGCTCTTCCGGTCTCCGCCCGCCCGCCTGCGTGTGATGCTTGCCGGTAGTGGGGCAGCGGCCCGTGGCGCTCTTCCTTGTAGCCGTGCATACGCCGCCTTGACAAATGGGGAATGGACTTTGCATGGGACCTATAGATCCCTCTGGCTGCGGCGCACCGTGCGATGCGGACAGTTCTCGAACTTCACGCCACCAAATGGGCGGAAGCGTGCACCGCGTCGGACAACCGCTGCGCAAAGCCGGCCGAGTCCTCTATCAATAAACAAATCATCAGCGATTAGATCACGGAGCTGGTCGGTGGCCGGGGGTGTTCATTCATCAATCATACTATCAAAGAACGGCCGGATTATCTCCGATACATCATCACAAGAGCACACCTTACTATCCTCCAAAGGCAATGGGTTTGTGAGAAAGCACCAACAAAACTCCTGGTCACCATTCTCAAAGAATTTGTGGCGCTTCCTTACGCCTTGGCGGGGCAAAAACTTCCCTCTTGTTCTTTTTGGGCTACAATACTTGTTTCAAGTTACTCTCTGGTTGCCTCCTTTTAAATTGGTTATGGTCAGGAAACTCTCATGCCCTTTGAATATATATTCTTCCAGCACTCTCGGTTTCAAGCCAGCTCTGCTCATAATCCACGGTTGCTCTCAAAGAACGGGTCTATCAATTAGAAACGATTGGATGAACTTGAAGGATGCTTATATTCGTGTTCTTCATGGACAACAGATTTGCAAAAATCTTTACATGACAAGCGTTTGAAGACCAAAACATTCAAACAAGGAGATTTGGTTCTTCTTTATGATTCCAGGTACAAAAAATTTTTCCGTAAACTCAAGTTTTCGTTGGCTTGGCCCTTATCAAATTGTTCAAATGGTTAGACCAAGTGTTTTCCAACTCAAAGCTGAATTAGATGGCACTCCATTACCTACATTAGTTAATGGTTTTACGTCTCAAAGCATTTCATCCAACGAGAAAGTGAACATCCCAACACGAGGCGGTTCAAGAATCAAACACCACGTAGAAGTGACTAGAAAGGCGGTGGATTATATTATAGTGGAGATTTTTTACAAAATGTAGGCGCCCAGCTATTTCCGCTATGGGCACTGCCCCTATATACAAAAAGCGGGCTCGAGCCCTATCTACTAAGTCCTAAGAGGAAAAACCTCTACTCAGGGTTGGAGGCCGAGAGGTGATCTTGGAGAGATGGTAGAGGTTACGCTTTCCAGGATCAGTAGCGGTCTGTACCTCCATCTGGCGTTGGTCTTAATTAGGGATGTGACCATCCCGGCGCACACAGTAGTCCATCACGAGATACTCTGCCACGGATTTGTAGCGCCGAGAGATCCCAGAGACAATTCATCTTACAAGTGATCCACTCCACAGCCGGTTAGTGGCATGGTGCAATCGCCGTTCAAGCGTGGCTGACCATCTTTGGCGCCATGGGATACCTTGTTTCCTCTCGGTTTTAGTCTTATATGAATGGCCCGAGGACCTCCTTGTCGGCGTGGACCAATCACACAAATCGCCAACAGCGATGGTACATTAGAAATTTGTTGCTAAAGAAGAATCTGTTCTCCGTAGCATATCAGCCATGGTACATGACATTCCTTTTAATGATATCCCACTTGAGTTGCAGGCCATTCAATGCCATTCTGCTTCTTTCCGCTTGGTCGAACATTATTTGGATGTCCTTTGCCATCTGTCACATCCGATCTTTCTTTCCGCGTCTCATCCTCCGCGGGTTCATTTGCTTCTCCCCTTCGTTTTTGGGACTTAGCCAAATTTTTGCCTCTCAATCCCCTTCTTAGCATCTTTTGACACTGTATCAGCGGTTCTGTTGCGCGCTCTTCGCCTCTTAGCCTCGGTTAATGCGCCCACCGCCAAAAGCCTTTTACGTTCCTCTGCGCCGTCCTGGTGCCGACTTTCGTCTTAGCCTTTGGCATCTCTCTTAGATTACTTAAATCATTCCCACTTGGCTGCTACTTTCTACACTTCTAAATCTTTGCTCCCAAGGATCCAGAGCCCTTTTTGCATCTGTCTCCTTCTTGGCAGCCCACTTCGGTGAAGCCCTTGTTGGCCCCGATAAAGTCGTGTTTGAGCGACACACCAGCTTTCTGAATTCTCTCAAATGGAACTTCCCGGCTCCAAATCACCTTGATTCGTAGTTCGCCAGCCAATATTAACAGCCCACTTGAGTTACTGCGTGGTAGATGGCACCACTTATTTCATTGACTCAACATTTGATTTGGTTATTCATTATTCCTTACACACTCCTTGTGTGTATCATGGTGCGCTGTCACAGGATATTGATGTGTCGCAGAGTTTGGTTTTTGCACACACCTTATCCGCCAATATCCATACCGTCGACCAATATCGACAAACCTCATGAGACCTTTGTGAAATTTTGTGGCCTTGTTCCTTGGGTATTCTATCAAGAACACCCATATCAATAAACCTTTCTATAACCTTGGTCCTTCTACCACCCAAGCACCACATAGATTGGCCCCAAATGATGTTCTATCGTCTTCTCCAAGAAATGGACCGCGCTGCCAGGTACCACTTCCATTTAAAGTTTACGTGGGAGGGCACTTTCAAGCCCTCATCCGGCCATTACTTCCCTCCCACACCACCAAATTCTCATACTTCCACTTTCGGTAGCCCCTTCGGTCAATCCAAGTTGGCACATCCGCCCATCTTCCCCTCATGACCACGATCCACACTCATGTCCACTGTCTCTTCCTCAGCTACACCATCCACTTCACACCATTTTTTCCAAACCTCCCACACCGCAACGGCCGGTTCCACCACCACAACACCCTCGTCGGTTTATTGTACTCCATTATCGGCCGAGATGCTCAAAGGCTGCCTCTTAAAGTTCTGAGGAATCCCAAGGCGCTCTTATGGCCGGGTTCAACGCACTCCGAGGCCTCGTCGCGGTCACCAAGACCTTCAATTTTACTGCCCAGGTTGTAACTTTGGAGGCCAAACTTCAGGCAAGCATGAAGCTCTCTCTTCTGTGGCTCATGCTGGATCTCAAAGTACACAAGCTCAAGTCAGCCAACTTCGCTGGTCGGCCGGGGGCTCAGCTCGGTCAGAAATTCGTGACTCTCTTGGAGCACAACAACAAGTCCAAAGTTGCTCTCCGAGTACCAAGGGCTAAGATATTGCTAAACTCAATGCCTTGTACTGGGTGTGAAAATTCCAGCACTCAAGTTCAAAATCTTTCAGCGGGGCGGCTCAAGTCATTTCCTTTGACGGCTCGGCTTTCTGCAGACCTCTACGGCTCACCTCTTCCAAGATCGCCACTTAGAGGTGCGTAAACGAGAAAATATTAGATGACGCTGAGATTGCCGTGGTTTCTCTCAATACACGGGATCTTCCTCCCGGTCAATCCCTTCCGAACGGTCCGTGACGATCCGCGCCCTACTGCGAAAAGGAAAAATAGGATCCTCGCGGATCTCGAACCAGCCGCAGCAGTTATTCGGGGTCAGCCGATGAGGCTCAACCAAACTTGGCGCCCGTGACTTCAATTCTTCATGTAATGCGGTGGACTTCCCAAATCCCTCCCGCTATCATGATTATGTGGTTAACAAATTACCACCTCTTCCTTTCAAAGTGGTACCGGCGGATGGCCCCAATGGATATCCCAACAGCAAAGGCCGATTTTTCTGGATTTGGCCGAACTCTCCATTGAAGACAAAGGGGTTGTGGCGCGGCCCTTGTTGTCTTTGATCTCATACACCGATAGTTTATCCGCACTTTCTCACTTTCCCGCGTGGTTCAGCCCATGGTTTATATCTTTCATGATTTCTATCCGGGTGATACCGAAAACTTTGGTAATGGCCACGCCCGGTTTTTTTCGGGGTGACCCCCATCAAGGCACGGTGCTTCAGGATAATAATCCATATCTTGCGGGATCCCCGCTCGGACCAAAACTTTTCATCAGGAGTATGCCCGAAGCTTTGCCAATCATTTATCTCTCGGGTAAGCCCAGGGCTTCGCAACAAATTAGGGGAAGTATCTAGGACATCCCGAAGATCTTCCCCATGCACAAGTCTATATGGCGCACTCGCCGGTTACAATCGCCATGTGCTCTTTTTAGTAAGATCGTCCCCACGGATGGGATAGCCCTCCCCGCCAACTCTCTCGCCTGCTTCTCTTTGGGACGGCGGTGTCGCACTTGATCCAGATCTTGTCGGGTCAATTCGGGATAAGAACCCAACCATACAGGCATGGTTCCTTCTCCCTATGCTTCCACTCATGTATTCTCCACCCCGGGTTCCCGACTTCTGATTGGCGCCTTCCTTTTTGGACCAAGGTCATGGATGGTCATGCAGCCGGACACCACCTCAGATTTCGACGGATCTCCTGTGGGATCCACGTTTTGTTCGCCGACACATTGGGAAGAAGGTGCTACTACGGACAACACCACCAATTGGATCTACATTGCTAATGAGCTGGTTGGCAAAATACTGCGGATGCGCTTCATGGTCTCAACACCTTCTTGCGAGAATCGCGTCCCCTCACCGATCCTTCGGCCCATCTTCAAGCCAGGATTTTGCGCTGCCCTCAAATGCATTTTGCTCATTTCTGAATCGGGGCGTCCCATTTTCATTGCAATCCAAATGCGGTGTCGGTGCCTTTAGCCTGGACTGTCTCTCCTCATGGAGTGCCGGTACATTTTCTTGAGGCAGCACAGCTGCACTTTGAAGACATGGTACAGCTCGTTTTCTTATTGATGCTGATCCCGCCCTTGGCCAAAACACACCTCAAGCTCTTCAATCACGCCAAGATCTCATCGGCGGTACCATAATGGTGCGTCCTCACCCCGCGGAGGATCATTTTCAAGGCCCGATGGCTTCATACGCCCGGCGCTTCCTCCTTTTCTTCACTCAAAGTGTCGTTTGGTGGGAGTGTTAGTCCCTGTGGCCTCCCCATGTAGGGACTATTCATGCTACCGTCGAGACGAGTCCAAGCTCAAAGATCCTCGGTCAACCACGGGTCAGACATCCAAGCCTCCACAAAAGACTAAGCAGCAGACCCACCCAATCAAAGCCTTTTGGCTGTCAACAAGAGCCCGCTCGGACAAGTGACGCCCGAAAACCGCGTCGGCGTCCGGCGTGATTCTAGGCACTTCAAGAGGCGCCAGCCAACATTCCTGCAAATCAGGCCTCCTTCCGTGAGTCGTACCAGGGATCGGTCAGTGTCTATATTGGGCCCAAGGCCATTGTACTTTATATATATGAGTAGAGTTAGCTCATAAGTTTTTAGATGAGTTTTGAGTCTTGTCTCCTTTCAGTTTTTCTCTCTCTATGCGTAGAGCTCATGTATTTTCATCATTGATATCAAGGAAGCTTATCATCTTTCTCTCATTTGTTCTTCTTTCTTTTTCTTCTCTTTTCTAAAATCCGTCGTGACATAGTCCCCCTGACTCTCCCTTCTGTAGATCCACGGGTCCTCACGGAGGGTGTCTTCGGGGAGTTCAGGAACCCGGACAAACAATTTCCCCACTTGAATTTTCCTTGAACTTGTGACTTTGGTTATATTCTTCAAAAGATCAATATTTTGTACTATTGATCTTTTCTCAGCTCCACTATCAACTATCAAGTGATGAAATTGTTAGTTGGCATACTCTCATTAACAATTGCAAATTCATGAGATACCTCATCCTCATCTTCTTCATTTGCCTTTGTCTTCTTTGTTCTCTTGCCACATAGGCCTTTTCAAGACCACCGCCCTCTGCCACCTCTTATATGCACCGGCTTCACCTCTCCGCCTCTTGTAGATCTACCATAGGTTTTAGGTGTAGGACATTTTTTGAGGTCGCATGTCTCTGCCACCACATGTTGTAGCAATTGAAATCCTTTTTAAATTTTGGGCATTCATTCTTATAATGACCTTTCTCATGGCAATTATAGCACATCACTTTATCTTTTTCTTAAGCAATAAATTTCGAGTTTCATCCGATTGACTCTCGCCTTAGTATCTTTTACTGCTCCCCACTCGGTTCTTAATATATTTTCTCGCCTCTTCTCTTGATTTGCATGAATTTCTTATGAATAAGGCCAAGGTCTCATTTTCACCAATTGCCCTAGATATTTGCAACACTTGACTTCTTTAAAATGACCACCCTACTCCATTTAGGTCAGCAATGAGATTATCAAACTTATTGAAGAATTCCGTTACATCCTCCTCTTCTTTAAGTTTCCAAACCCTTTAATTCATTCTCAAGAAGATCAATTTGTGAGGATGTCTTTTTCCTCATAGTGTTTCATTAAAACTTCCACATCTCTCTAGGACTTAATGACCTTAATTTCAAAAGCGTATAGTTGGACAATAACATGTGATGATGCCTTGTGCTTCCCCTTTGTTTTACGAGCAATGGTTTGCCTCTGTTCCGGATGCTTTCCGACCCGCTCCGCATCTTTTTTGAAGCTTAGCCCCCTGCTGCAGCCCTTCTCTGCTTTATCAACAACGAACTTGAGGAACCGGTTAAGTAAAACACTCCCGTACCCTTGTTCCTCTTTGGATCTACCAGCTCCCAAAGGTCCTCCACCTCAAGTATGTGTGCTATAGCATCTTTCCATACTTGAAACCCAGACCTCCTTGTATACATCCACGATTCAACAGTTGATGCACCAAATCGCTAGACATGTTGAATAGCTCATATACGGGATGGTTTTTCAAGATAATGCACACAACAATAATGCACACTCAAATGTCTAGCAAGATTTGCAACTATAATAGAGTTACAATAATGGTCTAGAGAAAAGCCACAATATGGTCACTAATTTTCTCTAGAACATGTACTCAATATCTTTGTTCAAATTTCTAGAAATCATTCTAGAAACACCTATGGTCAATATAATGATTGTCAATAATAATAATGAACTATTCAACCATAGGAATACTGTAGCAATAATTCACTGTTCCTCGGGTATTGACCAAGTAACTGTAGCATAGTTGACTCTCCATTTTAGGATCTTCTGTTGCTATCGATCTCCTCCCCGCCGCTCACCCATTAAGCGTTCTCAAAGATATATACATCACTCAGAAGCCATGGGACTTCTAATCTAAGTTTTCCAATCAGTCCACAATATCCCACAGGACAAGTTCATGAAATGAGTTGTGTTCCAATATCCCACGACAAACAATTGCAAACGAAGTTTGACCATTGAATCAAATTTTTCTTAATAGATAATGTTCATATTAATATTTCAATCAATGTCTTTACCCTTGGTGATGAACTTGAGTATCAAACAACTTGGTAAGCTCCCTGCCTCATTTGCACATTTAGATTAGGTCATGGTTCATGTAAGGTAACCTCACGCCATCGCTTCTCATAGGTACATTAGGCGCATTAACTTTGATCATAAGTTGATCTACACTAACGCCACTTGCTTCTCATAGTTAGATCATACAAATGATAGCCATCTTCACATGATAACCTTGTACTCAAATAACATTATTGTTTGTATGTACCGACTTCCGAATCTTGTGGGTTATGAGATGAATTTCCATCAGCCACTAGGGCATCCAACCGACATGTGGACCGGATAGCTCAAGTAAATTTCTTTAGTTTTTAATTTTTATGAACCATAGATGTAGAAATTAATAGAGTAAAAATAGGATTTGCTAAGGTGGAGTGAAATGTGGATAGGCTAGAATTCAAGAAATTGTTGTAAGAGGGGTTAGGCAAGATGGCTTAAAAATATTGCAAATGTGTGTGCTCAAACAAAAATAGAATGTTGTAGAGTGTTGCTGGAATATGCTAGATGGTCATGGATTAAGCACTTCAATTTAAAGTAAAAAGTTTTCAAAAATATTGCAAAGAGGGGCACTTCAAGCAGATTGTAGGGATGTTCTAAGAATTTTTCTTCTAATATTCTAGATCCATGAGTAAGCATCTCACTTTCTAAATAGAGTGAGGTGCTCTAATCAAGATAGAGTGTTTTTAGATAGATAGATCGATAGGCGGGCAATATTTTTACGTCATGCCATACTGGGAGTCCATGAGGACATAATCACGAAGGACCCCTAGAGACTTGAACACAAGATCTCTTAATTGCTAACCCAATGGACTATCTAGAATGTTCTAGATGCTCTTGGGTAGATGCTCCCGTAGGCCTCCACTCTAAAGATAGAAAATTTTTGAACATAATGTAAAAGCCGTGATCCAATCAAAAGAGAATGTTGGTAGAATGTTCTAGATGCTCATGGGTAAACATCTCAATCCAAAATAGTTTTTCTTAAATTGTTGCAAAGAGGGTGCTTTAAGTGAATAGACTCTGTTGGTTCTAGAGTGTTCAAGATGCAAAATAAAAGTGTCATAGAGCACTTACTTTTGAACAAACAGAGAAGGGGAAAAACATAGTAAATAGGGAAGTGAGAACTTTACGCAGAAGAACATAAATTGGAACATACACCATAGGTAGGAACATATTCAAATTAGGAACATACACCATAGAACATGCTAAACAACACAAACAGCCCTTTCTAGGTTATGATTGATAGAACTTTTAGAACGTGGGGAAATAATACGCATCTAAAAGATCGTGATATATATATAGCCTTGAAAATGGCTAAGTCGTTTTGTGATCCTTCAAACCAATAACGTGCATAGAGGAGATTGACTTATTTTACTATGGATTGCTTTGTGGGTCTATACTATATTGCCATAATATGCGTAGATCCTTGGCAATAGAGATAAATAATCCCCAAAGAGAGCATTTTAAGAAGCTTGGATGTCGCGGCCCCGGGTCAAGTCATAGCTGTAGGAAACCAAATACTACGCTAGGCATCAAGCTTTTAGAAGAAATGACATATTTAACAAAATTTGGACTTACTCAAATCTAATAAATACTAGTAAGCGTGTACTTGGGCGTTGCCGGGCTAATGTCCTGGTATGTGTTTTTTTTGGAGCGAATGTTTATCTGTGTAATTTTCGAATAATAGCAATATGCCGATACTATCTTGTCTTGGTAAATAATGGACATTCTTTGCTTTTGTAACTATTTGTGTTATTGAAATTGTGATCATCGATATATTTTGGGTTTAAGGGTTGGATTTCATTAGGAAAATAGTGTTTTCTAAGGAACGCAATTCCACCCATACACGGCCATCAAGGATGTGATTTCTTTAGGAACGACTCCAAACTTCAAAAAGCTTCCATTGTTCTCGTTCAAGTTGTTTTCCTTCAAATTTTAGTGTTTTTCAATTTCAAATGCTACAACAAATGGTGGTGCAAGGGCCCATTTCTTCTTTTGTTGCTTTGAAATATTATGAAGACGTAATTATACCGACATCCCATTTAAATGTTGGGAACAAGATATCCTTAGATAAGTCTTAAGGGACAAAAGCGAATTTGCGTAAATTATCAACTTTAAACTATATGGGGTACATAGATTAGAGTTGTTCGGGTAGTAAAGGTATCTACACGAAAGTTCTAATTTTAATAAAATTTGGATGGTACTTTCGAGTAAATAAGCAAGCCTCCTCGAACATTGTTACTATCTATTGTAATATTGCCATCAACACCTTCTCGACCGCTTTCAACACAATTCTCATCGCCGTGATTTTTGCATTAGGCTTTCTTCTTCTCATCTTCAATCTTTTCTCGCCATATTGAGGCCTTGTATTTTCGTTGGCATAGCTTTAGAGCTTTGAAATACTCCTTCAGTTAAGAATTCATACGCATCGCTAGTCCCTATAGTTTGCACCATTTTGCCCTCAATGGGTTGACAAGATGTAGTATGGCTGAAAATTTTAATGGCTTGCATCACCCCGTCTTTCATCCAACGGTAACTATATACGATAGGAAAGGGAAAATAGGGCTGGCCATGTCAATCTTTGAAGCAACACTGTAAAACGGCATGTCGGATCACAAATTTCGGAAAAGAAAATTAGAAGAACTTAATGTAAATCATGCCACAACAATGTAGATCCTATGTACGTAGATTCAAAATATTAATTCAATGATGTATTTGTGAGGTGTTGAACCCCAACCTCGAAATAGTGAATATGCTAACAATCCGATTAGGCGGCCTTTTTGGGGCACATCTTTGATTCTAGAATTGGTGGATAACTTAACCCAAATATAGGATACATTTAGCAAGAAAATCCTAGTGTCCTAAATTGATTTCAACAATACAAATGGTGGAGTCCCAACCGCCCAGTTCTTCTTTAAAGTAGAAACCATATGCATGACAATAATAAATTACAAAAAGAATGAAGGATCTACCACTTGCAAATAAAGGAGGATCCACCGCGGGCAAGCTATGTATCGTAAACCAAATTAGGATCATTTTGTCCTTTCCCTTGCCTAAAACTTATCCAACCCCTCGTTGGACCGTAGAAAATATAATGCTATATAATGTATAGATTCTTTACCACAAAGCCGCTTGATAGTTCTATCCCTTAAATCATTTTTTTTTTTTTTTGAGGGGTAAAAATAGACTTTATTTACTAACCCCTTCTAATTCATAGTTCTATCCCTTCTAATGATCCGGGTAAGACTTCAAGAAAACACACTGCATGTTACAAAGGAAAGAGGAAAGAAGACCAAAGGCATATGTGACAAATGGATGAAATAAACTCATTCAAATCACATATAAACACCAAGTGCAAATCCAGATCTTACTTTAGCATTTTCTTTACAAAAACACATAATACCATACACAACATGTTAGATAAGATACCGCTCACCATATTGTATCCGATGCTTCAATCTTCAAAAATAAAATAATCCCTCTACAACATCGAGCAAAATATGATGCTCTTCGTATCTCATTCAATAATAAGAAGCCCCAAACATAATGTCGAACCAAGAATACCTTAAAAAGGGAGGAATCACTATATTCTCAATAATGTCCAAATTACTTGCTCCGTACCTTTGTGTCCCAAAATGCCGAATTCACGTTCGAGCCTCCACCTGCTCACAATTAAACTATTGGATTTTTGGCAGCGGAATCAATGTATCTCGTGAAGGAAGCAAGAAGCAAGAAGCATTCCCATTTCCAAATTCAAGCTCCCAATGATTTGCCAAAAACCTCTCGTGATCCGTTTGTTTCTCATCAGAGAAAACATTAGCCTTCTTTCCTTCTCCGAAAATACAACAAATAAAGAAGAAAAATTACATAAGAAGTGCAAACATTTTTCCATCTCCAAAGACCGCTTCTCTTTCGCTCTTCGGATTTTCAAAGCCCAAATCCAAAAAAAATAAATGCAACTGAAATCGCCCCTCCCTAAAAATCCTACTAAACCATGATTCCATCTCCCTTCTAATGATATACAAAAACGCCTCTCGCCATCACCGCCCTCAGAGTGTAAAATGTACCTCAAACGATTTTTGAAAGATTTACTCCGAAAGCAAACGATTTTAGGAGAAAAAACTTAATGCATGCTTGAAAGACAATAAAACAATGGTGACCTCTTGCCTTTGAGAGAAAGAGCTGATGCATGCTTCATTTGCCCTCGCTTGAAGAACAGATCGGATCAACAAAACCCATTTTACATAAATCCAAAGTGTTACCTGTGCACATCTAAGCAAACCAAAACCTCATTCGGCGGAGACATCACTAAAAAAACCGAAATGAAGACTTTCAAACGATGAAACGGTTAGAGGTCTTTGAACCCGAAGATCTCGCGATCCGCTCGTAAATTCCATCCCAAAATACGAAAGTTAGATAATCCAAAGTTAGATATAAGCTACTTTAGAAGTTACATTACCTGTAAAATGGCCGATGCTCCTTTAAACCGAAGAAAGGATGCTGTTGCACCAACAATCGCCTCCAATTAAAGGGAACGTCTAAAGGAAGATGAAAAAGCTAGTGCCAACATCGCTTGAAGTCAAGGAGGGCAACTACATGAAATATTTCGCGGAAAAATCATTGCAAATAACACCCGGGTCTACCATAATCATATCAGCATATTGCGGGAAGGACTAAAACGGTCCCCAAAAGAGGAAGAAAAAAAAAACGTTGTTAGGGTTCCGAAAAAAAACCATAAACGGTACCCATTTCTGGTTGGATTATGATTTTCTCGATCACAATCGCTTTTTAGGCGGATTCATGTCCACAGTCATACGGGAAAAGGAGGACACACCCCAAACACAATTTAAGTGAGTAGATACTTCAAGAATGTCATGATAAGATTATATATATTTTAACTCCTATTGATTTTAATAATTTGTTGTGCTTATGTTTAGATCAAAAGTATGATGGTTACTAAAGTGTAAAAATTTACTTTCTAAATTAATTTTTTATTTTAATCCATTTAGGATTAATTCTTTATCTAAGATAAGCTCTGTATAATTAAATGTTATTTCTTAAAATATTTAATGAAAGTTTTAGATTGAAATTAATTAAATGAGTACGTTTATGTTTTAATAAGAAAAAATTGAATACTTTATTATTGATTAACTTCCAATATTTTTTTTTTTTGAACGTGTTTTTACTTTTATATTATACACTCAAAATATTACAATATATTTCAATATATTTGATTTCATTGATAATAAATTATTACTATTTATAATTAAAATGTTAACTTTATCATTTAATTAATTTCAAGCTAAAACTTTCTATAAAGTTTTTTTTAAAGTGTTAAAATTTGTAAATTGTGAATTCTCATAATAGTTTTAAGTCATCACTTATCAAACCATCAAATTTAATTTAGAAATTATCATTATTACCGAATATTAAATTTGTTAAGTTATAAAAAATTTAAATTATATATTCTTGAAATGTGTAATTCTAAATAGATTCAAGTGGAACTTTTAGTCCAAAAGCAATTTTATGCTTCTCGAAAATATGGAAGACTAATAATAAAAAATCGGGGATTAAATGATGCTCATCTTATGATCTCCTAAAGAGCGTGAAGAAGCCCAATGATTCTTGGAAAGGATACCAACAGATTCTCACCAAAGGAGCTCTAAGATGAAGATAAAAGAGAGTAATAAACTAAAACTCTTTCTTATGAATGAAACCCTCCAAATAGGCTTGATGATACAATTTACGCTAATGTTGATGCGCCATTGCTAAACTAGTTAAAAAAAATGTACTTAGCAAACTCTAACTTGATTTGGAGGGGAGCCCCCTATAGCTCCATGTTGTTCTGCCACATGCGACGCCTCTCTTCGAGGGCCCCCCTATGAATCCTATGAATTGATCTCTCAATCCCTATACAAGATACACGATTCTTTCTTCCTCCCCTAATAAATCCCTATGAATCGATCTCTCTCCTTCCGGATCTGTTCCCCCCGCTCCCTCCCGTTGCTCACGTTTAGGTTCAATTTTTTTTTAGGGCTTTCATTTAGGTTATATTTCTTTAGGTTTTCTTTTTAGGTCCTCAACGTGTATAATTAGAATAAGATATTTATTTAACATAATTTATATAACTATACATAAGATTACTAGGAAAAAAATTTTGAATTATCTATGTCTTTGAATGTTTTTCTGGCTAAAATTACTAGCAAAAAGACCAAAATCATTTTGAAGGCTCATTCCGACGAGCCTATTCAGTTCTTGATGCGAGCCAAGAGTCATGCCCATTCCTTGTGCACCTCAAGATTGCACAACTAGGATGTCTTTTAGGACGTTTCCAATATAGCAACTATTTTGCAAAAGGAATGCTATGCCTTCGAAGGAAGCTTTCCAAAGCTTCCACCAAATTCTAACTCGCTTTTATTTTCATGATCTATTATAGTTGCGACTTATTCTCTACAGATTCACCTTGAAGAGGCATGGAAATTGTTTCAAAGAAATGGGTAAGAATTTGAAATTGTAAAAATATAAAATCAAGTATGGATAATAAAAATCCCACTTTTAAAGTTCCACCAGATATTCCCTAGTATTGTAAATTTGTATCATGCAATTTGCCCACTTTTTTTTTTTTTTGTTTGAACTAACTTCCCGCACATTCACAACGTCAACCCGGAAATTTATTTTGCCAAAACGGAAATTTGGGAGACTAACTCCGTGTTTTGCGAAGCCTGGCTCCACTAAATTGATATGGCGATTTATAAGAGCATGAAAATGGCTGACAGAGAGATCGATGTGCTCCCCAAAATCGTTGTAGCGATTCTTTTGAGCATAAATATGCTTAATTTTTTAAGGTTGTATTATTGTATTAATAATTAATATTACTAAAGAATCATAAATAAACAAGTTAATTTAACTGTCAGTGTGTGGTAGGGTCTCAATTTCAGTTTCAATAAATCGCAGTGGTGATCTTTGCGAGCCCAGCATGTCTAAATTTGTCACAATTCTTACACTATATTTTTTAAAAATTTGCCTAAAAATCTATATATACTGGTCCTTCATGATAAAGAAGAACGCAATGGCAATTTGTCCAACTATTGCTGCATGTTTTTTCTTGACCAATGAGGTCCGCGTGGAGGACTTTTAGTGATTCATATGGGCACTGCAACCTATTTCAAGTCAAACGAGAATTTCAAATTTCTCTAACTAATGAATTCTTGCTTTATGAGCTAGGCATAAGAATCATAAAGGCAGATAAATTTTAAAATGTAAATGAATTATGCAATGGACCATGGGAATCCTAGAATGTCTACAAGCAAGGCTATAATCACAAGGGCAGCTATGAGCAAGGTAAGAGCTTTAATGACAAGACACTAGAGGCGCTATGAATTGCTTAGGAGAAATTGTATAAATGATAAATTGCACTAAGTTATCTCTTGGGTTTTTATTAATGTTTTTTGTTGTTGTTATGTATAGTTGGAGAAAGCCCCTTATATGGTTCCTCCAAAGCAATTTATAGCGCCGATTAATCGTGTCATCAAAACTTTTACCCCGCCATAGTCAGCCCTTTGTGATTATAGCCCCACTTAGGCGCTTTATGATTTCCATGGTCCATGACCTTCAACCAAAAATCAGTGCAAGCATTGATATTACTAAGAACCTCAGCAAGTTGTGAAACAAATGTAGGGAACCTACCACATAACCCATCTATATTTAGAAATTTATTCGCCTCGATGATTCTTATGTCTGGCTCCTGGGAAATGTGTAAAGACAAGTCTGGATTCTGATTCAAGGGATGAACACCCTTTTTGTTAGATGGACGTTTGTGTTAAATGGACGATGCCGCCTTTTCTAACCTGAGTCACTAGATCGGGGTCAAGTCAAGTTCATCTAAGAATTAAGGCCAAGGTCCATGCCTCCATTGTGACCTGAGCCACTTTATTGGGAATTGAACAAACATGCTCTATAGGTATTTAATCGTTATATATTACAAGAAATTTATCGCGGCGGCCAAGGCCGTCGCTAACATTTCTCTTCCCACTAACTCCCCGCAAAGAGGGGTTTGTGTATCCGGGGAATGGTGTGAAAGATGTTCTTGAACGCAAAAGGGATTTTATATCTTTGGAATGGTGCGAGAGATGTTCTTGAAATGCAAAGGTGGATTTTATATCTTTTGCACGTACCCACGTGCTATGGAGCAAGCTTCATTATCGTTTGTTCTATAAAGGAACAATAAACATTTGGAGATGCAAGGTATATACCCCAACTTGACAATCATTAGAGACTAGAAGTAGGAGGGCGTCGGATGTCGATGAAAATGATATGGTGCTCGGGGACCGATTTGGCTATTTTTCCAAAGATCAAGGCGCCTAATGTCATAGTACCCATAAGATAACCGAAAGCAAGAGAGTGATCAATGAGCGTAAGCAATGTATGTAACAGTAAACCAAGATTTGCTAGTTTTTTAAAATGGAAATAAGACTTTCACATCCATTTCCAAAGCTCAGCTTAGCTCCCTTTAGAGGCGATGCCGAGTGCCAAAAGATTCGCCATGCACCAAGCTAGTGCGCACTTCCTAACTAGCCATTTTAACCAGTACTCTGGAAGCTTTGACTTATACAAAGAATAGTAAATTCACGGAAATTGTTTGGAAGCACTAGAGTGGACTTCATGTAAGTTATTGAATCAAAATTTTACTTGATAACTCAAACGAACTCATGGAGTGGAACTTTGAGAGTAGAAAATGGATTATATCAAACTATGGAGGTTTGGCGTGCATGCCATTTTTTTCATTGTTGCTTTGTGATTTTCTAGTTGAAATCGGAGGGCAAGTCTTTCTTGTAACACCTTGTTTTTTTTCGTTGTTGCTTTGTGATTTTCTAGTTGAAATCGGAGGGCAAGTCTTTGCGCAGAACACCTTGTGTATAAGGCACTGGCATCTGCCAAAATATGCATAAATATATACTCATAGTTCTACTACATAATTCACCCATGGTTCTTCTAATACATAGTTTTAGCAATGGCCAATATTTCGTGCACTTGATCAATATTTAAGACATTCCCTGCATTTGTGCATGCTATTCATATAAACTATCCAAAAATATATTGGAAAGTGGATTGAAGTTTGATTTTCCTTTTCTCCAATGCACACCTACGGCTCAAGTACTAAAATTGGCATGGTGGTTCTCATTTTTTTTGCCTTTTCCTTGGCATGCAGGCTTTTTCCTTGGCCATGAAACCGAGTCTCTGCGCCAGAGATTACAGTGGGTTTGCACATACAACGAAATGATTAAAATGCAAAATCAAGCTCATATCCTTGCAAAAATTGTAAAACATGCATGGTAAAGTGATCTCTGCTTGTTTCCTCCTATTCAGTCTATGTGGCTAAAACAATAACAAAGGCATCATTAAGAGTTGACTTTCAATGCTCATCTTTTCTTAAACTATGCACAAAATGGTGTACCCTCAAAAGCCTTTAGGGTTGCAATCGCTTATGCAATCCCAAGTGTCCGGCTTAAATTTCGCTAGCATAACATGTGCAAGGTGCAGATTTTGTTGCCTTTGATAGGAAACTTGATTTTATGGGGTTGCTTGCTTTTAAGAAACATTCAAAGGGCCCATAGCAATATGCATGTTGCTTATACCGCAATATTTATGAATGCCACAGCTTCAAAATTTGACCTTGCTATAATAAAGTTGAGACTACATATCCTCACAGAAGATCAAACAGAAACATCCGCAAGCCATTCACCTATTTCCCTAAATTTGGAGCACCGTCTCCATGGATTTGATCTAATGGGATTTGTATTTCCAGATTTGATTTCGAAGTATTATTGCATGCCAAACTAATGTGGAAACTAACAGATTCGGATTTCGTAGTATTATTGCATGCCAAACTAATGGGTTCTCCGTAATATTTTTTCCATGTGTGGAGACAAAGATAGCCATGGGCGGAGTATTTGAGGCAGATTTGGGGCCAAGCAAGCTTCGTAAATCGATCCAACAAGGTAGAAGAGAAGATCCGCAGAGGTATTTGAACAGCCCAACGATCTAGTATTTTGAAAATCGCCAAAACAAAAGCTTCAACAGACTTCTAGAAGCAAAGGTTGAGATTGGCAAAAAAAAAAGGTGTTCGACATCTTATCGAGATGCTATTCCTCCTCGCAACACAAGAAACCGAACAAAGATTTGACATCGCTTCCCAAATCCGGCAATGGCGGTGCAATCTATCTAGCTCTGCACCTCGAACTTCCCTTGATGATTGATCATGCTGGGATAGCTACACATGGCACACTCCGCTGCATTTAGATTGCGGCGCAGAACCAAGAAAATAAAAAAAAAAAAAAAAAAAGAAAAATTTGAAACACAATTACATATGAGTTGATGGTTGTTAGACATGAGGCAAGGGGTCTAGTTGGAGTCAAAAGTGCAAACCATACCCAATGACACTAGATTCTATGCGTCAAAACCATGAACAACCAATGATTAAGGAATAATATGCGTGCAAACATTGAAACATGGTCCTCAAAATAAAAGAACTCAGTGCATATGGATAAGGGCTGCTCAGGTCCAACTTGGAAGTCCAAAACTTCGAAGTCCAAAAATCTCATGCCTTGAGCTTTAGATATGAAAGCTCCACTATGGTGCCTCGCTTGGAAGTCCGGTTGCTCAAGGCTATGATTGCCGACTTTGTTTTGTCTTGTAGTGAGTTTTAGAGCCAAAACGTACCGTGAGCCAGGACTTGCGTCTAGCCTCTCGCATTCTAGATATCCAATCACATTGCATTGCTTTAAAGCCAATGGAAACGTACCATGAGCCAAGACTTGCATCTCGCCTCGCGTTCTAGATTCCCAACCACATTGCATAACCTTAAATACCTTCTAGGAGGGTATTATAGAACAAAGGTGATGGTCAATAGGAATTGTTCAATGGACATTTCAATGTAATTATTGAAGCTGACACATAATAAGGATATTGTCATTCTTAATTAGTAACAAACATGTAACATAGATTACATCACATTATTATTGAACTAGAAAATCTTAGTAACATATATATGGGGTTAATACAAATTGGCATTCTTAAGATGTTCAATGGAGAAAGATGTAATTGGTACCCAATATAGGGTATAGAAGGTGGCCTTCAGAATAAACTTTTGCTTACAACATTTTCAAAGCTTTGTAATTTATTAGTTTCTAGATTTGTTTTGCCTGTTTAAAATAATGAATAGAATAGAATAGAATAGTTTTTTTAACGTCCACGGAGACCAATAGGTCATGGGACCCATACAAAATTCAATCTTTACTACAAAATTCAATGGTCTTTGTGAAAAATTCGCCTCGAGTACTATGTATTAACTTCAATAAAACAAAATATGCGCCATCTTAGCTAACTTCTAAATTGTGAAATTCGCCAAGTACGAAACTTACCAACTTCCAAATTTTCCATAAGGGAAACCCTAGTTACAAACATCCAATTTAGCCCAATAAAATTATCACCACCTAGAGATATGTAGTCCTCTTTAAATTGAACTGGGTATATCTAGATAGGTTTATGTGCATATCATAAGCATTGGTGCCAAGGATTCTTCCAAAGCATTTTTCTTTTGCATGTGCAAGACTTAGATGTAGGAGCACAATCTGATGATGAGTTAATAAGTGCAGAAGATGATGGCTTGGTTGAGGACATCAGAGATGCAACCTCGACACATGGAAATGAAAAGGATGTAGATGCATCAGATGGCATCAATAACATCACAGATATGAGCTTAGAATGGAGGCAAGTGTCCAATGTGGCTAGCGTGCATACGTGTACTTAGAGGGTTAGAACATTGCCTGCAGAGCAGTTTTGCAAGCGTGGATTTGTATTTGCAAGAGCACAACATGATGAATTTGGCAATGAAATGTATAAGGTTCTAAATGCAACTGGTTTAAGAGTTGCCTTGAATTGATTGTTGATAATAGGAGAACAAAGGTACTTACTATTCATTTTAATAAGCATGCATAGGGAAACTTTTAGGACTATTTATGTAGCCTATTTTTACCACTTAATGTGTCTGTTGGTCTATCATTTTGACAGGTCTAGCGATGAATCTTGTAGTGGGATTGGAAACAAAGCATGACGTGAAAAAATGCGCAGGGATAGGTTAAATATAAGCAAGTTGTATAAAGACTATTCTCATGCTATTATACATTCTATATTTAATTAGGAATTATTTCAACCCACACTTCTACAACTATCTACTAAATTGGAGCCACGACAACCACCAAAAGCAGACAAAAACACAATATTCAACATGCAGTTTATGTGTTGATGCAGCTTCATGCAGAACCTCAGCAGTTAAAAGAGTTGAACAAAGATTCCACAAAAGAATTCAAGGTACCATCTCATTATTAGCTTAACAGTACTGTTATAACTGCACTATTTGTTTATTATCCATGTTGTGCCTTGATGCAGACTGAGAAGAACGAACTTCACAATGAGAAAATTAGTTTGAAGGCAGAGAAGGAATGATTGGAACAACAACTTAAGACTGTTTCTATCCCACCAACCTTTATGCATCACGCTGCAGCAATGCAGTTGCTCATGCTGCTGATGCAGCCGCATTTCATGCTCAAAATACAAGCTCAATCAGGCAAGCCAAATCCTTTACCCGGTTATCCAGGCATGGCCATGTGGTAATGGATGCCACCAGTTGCAATACACTTCTCAAGATCATGTCTTAAGGTCTCCTGTTGCATAAGGATTTTTATGTTTTTAGCAGGAACCTAGCAGCTTAACCCATTCATTGTATGCCAATCCATCTAACTTGATGTTGTGAAGAAGGATGACTACTATGTCAAATAAGCTGAAAACATTGTTTATCAATTACTTTATATCAAATTAAAGTTTTCTTCGATCTAGGTCAATGTGCGCTTCAAGATATTAAAATTCTTTGATAGTGTTTGCATATGATAAATAACTTAATTATGAAAAAGCTTCTCAAAATGCATTGCAATCTTCTTTATTCATAAACCCGCAATATTTATGCTTTTGTATTTGCTGGAGGTTACGGGATATGCTTATAAGCTTACCGGGATGGATTGAGTTTGGAGAAGGGCTTGTTCCTTTGGGTTCTAGATGAGGTTGGCTTTGGCCAGAGTTTCAAATCCTTCAAGCCCCGACACATGGGCATGTTTCTAGAAGAGTTTAGACGCTGCTTGTTGCATTCCGCATCTTCAATTTGGCTCAACTATCCACTGTATTGCATTCCGGCAGTCTGCTGTATTGCCCATTTGCTGCCATTGTGTTCAATTTTTGTTGGCCTTACTTTTTTTTCCAACGGGCCACATGTTCGTTTTGAACTATTGACTTTGGCTTGTATTTATTTTCTCAAAATTCTGATGGCCTTTGATCTGGCATAAAGCACGAAATATCCGCCAGATCGATGGTCAGAAATGCAAGATGAATATGAGACCCATAAAGATGAATAAACTGATATAGGAAAAAACTATTTCTACATTGTTCACAAGAATGTAATTTTCATGAAATTGCATTTTCACAAAAGCAATGTTTTTTTTTTTTTTTTTTTTTTTTTTTTGTGAAAAGCAAAGAGCTCATTGTAGATCAAACTCATGTGTCCAATTGCATTCGCCCAAGGTTCTTCAAGGAACTATCTGCCCAACACGAAGCATGCCATCGCAATGCATGATCTTGCATTTTCAAGAATGATAAGGCAAAAGACTAAGGGGGATATCTTTTGTGAAACGCAACGAGCTCATTGTGGATCAAAATCATTTGTCCAATTGCATAAGGTGACGTCATCGACAAAAATAATGAAGTTTAGAATGTTTGAATAAACACTAGGATTGCTCGGATGATCGAAAACTCAATAAGGAATAGAGATGCAAGATTACGTCATCAAAATAAATAATCACTTTTAGGGTGTTTGAATAAACACTAGGATTGCTCGGGTGATCGAATTCATCTCAATTTCTGCTCAGGAATAGAAATGCACAGTTGCATGCGAGAGCTTTTTTTGGTCAAGCGTGAACTGATGTGTTTGTTGGCATACTTCCAACCTGTTATTTTCAAACTTTTTTGTTGTTTGTCATCCCATTCACGACAATCAAGATGATCCTATTCTTAAATATATCTACTATATGCAAAATAACCCTAACCTTCAAAAATAAAGGAGGAAAAACCCAATGTCATCAACCTTTTCTTTATATTAATTTTTTAATTTAATCCTGACAAAAGCCCAGCAACGTTGGGCACTTTTTCTAGTCATAAATAAACAAGTTAATTTAACCGCTTGCAGTGTGATAGGATCTCAATTTCGCTTTCAATAAATCGCGAAGTGGCGATCTTTGTGAGCCCAAAGATGTCTAAATTTGTCACAATTCTTACACTTTGACCAACGAGGTCCGACCAACTAGGTGTGGAGGACTTTTTGGTGATTTATATGGGCACGCAACCTATTTCAAGTCAAACGAGAATTTCAAATTTCTCTAACTAATGAATTCTTGCTTTATGAGCTAGACATAAGAATCATAAAGGCGATAAATTTTAAAATGTAAATGAATTATGCAATGGACCATGGGAATCCTAGACTGCCTACAAACAAGGCTATAATCACAAGGGCGGCTATGAGCAAGGTAAGAGCTTTAATGACAAGACACTAGAGGCACTATGAATTGCTTAGAGAAATTGTATAAACGATAAACCCACTAAGTTATCTCCCTGGTTTTTATTAATGTTTTCGTTGTTGTTACGTATAGTTTGGCTAATAACTTAGTGCAGCCCTTATATGGTTTCTCCTTGAAAGCAATTTATAGCGCTTCTAGTGTCTTGTCATCAAAACTCTTACCCCGCTTTATAGTCAGCTTTTGTGATTATAGCCTCGCATTCTAGATTCCCAATCACATCTACTTACTTAAAAGTTTTTTTTTTCCCAGAGTTAACGCTTAACGCTTAACGCTTTTCCCCGCAAATGTTACGCTTTTTCCCAAGATAATTCCTTCATCTTTCATTTTCTGCTATCATATTTCTTTTCCTACCGAGGAGGACCTGGTTTAGAAACCTGAAAAGAGAGAAAATAGCCGAAAAAGCGTTACATGGCTTGAAAGCGAATCATCCTACGCCTGGAAAGGGCACACCCAAGATCGCTGAAAACCCCAAAACTTTTTAAGTAAGTAGACTAAACGCAGTAACGGCTGCTGTCTTGCACGTCCCGTCTCCGGGTATGTGTTTTTCCTCGCCTTTAACGTCCATATGCATGATATAGGCAAGATTAGACAATATTTCCCTTTGTAAATATTTTTGTTATTGAAATTGTCTAATGACAGTATCATCAATGTATTAACTTTGCATTTTTCAATTTCAACAGAAAATAATGCTTTATAACAAACGTGTTAAATCTACCTCTGAAAACAAAAATTTGGAAAGATGGATCATTTTCATCTTTCATTTTCTCGGTTATCATATTTCTTTTGCGGCTGAGGAGGACGGGTTTAGAAAACTGAAAGAGAGAGAAAATAGCCGGAAAAAGCGTTACATGGCCGGAAAAAGCGTAACATCCGGCGGCCGGAAAGGGCACACCGGCATCAGCAAAAACCCCCAAAAACTTTTTAAGTAAGTAGATCTACTTAAAAAGTTTTTTTCCGGCAGTGCTAACGCCGGCGCTAACGCTTTTTCCGGCATAATTCCTTATCTTTCATTTTCTCGGTTATCATTCCGGCAGTGCTAACGCCGGCGCTAACGCTTTTTCCGGCATAATTCCTTATCTTTCATTTTCTCGGTTATCATACGGGTTTAGGGTTTTCACTTCCATTCTGCTCATGCATGTTGCTCCATTAAGCTGCCGTTGCAAGGATGGAGCGAATCGTGCAAGGAATTGCTGAGGGTGCTTTCCCATGGACGGCCGGACCTGGATGAGGTCAGGCCCAGGTCCAAAAGTATTCCTCGCGATTATTTTTCTAGACGAGGTTCTTAACCTCAGCCACCTGGTTTTCAGCTCATGGGAACATCGGACAAACAGACCTGACCTTCAAGAAGCCTGGAGGTTTTCTGCCCATGGGAAAGCACCCTGAGAAAGCCCTGCAGCCCCTATTTTTTATTAGCTTGGAGTAAATCGTGCAAGGCATCGTCGAGCTTAGAAACACCATAGCCCTTCTTTTTATCTATTGTTATCCATCTGTTTCTGGTCTGCTCAAGATGGAAGCGAAATCAGATTATTTGGTGGAAAAGTCAGCTAAAATCAGCAGGTAGAACCGAAAACCATTGAAGTTATTTTTTCACTGATCAAAACTTGAAGATATCTATTAGAGAACGATTGTTGAAGATATCTGTTCTTTCCAAAAGCGTTGATCTCTTACGAAGATGTTTTTTTTTTTCATAGACAGGAGACTCCAGCATCAAAACGTTCTTTCACAATCGACTTCCTTTGCCCAGTCCGGCACCAAAGCGTTGCTTTGCCAGACACTAGGGTTTTACCAGAGCAATCCTTCCTAGATTCAGAGGGAGCTGTTGAAGGAGAGGGCATTCTGGCACCCAGATTGCTATGCTGATTTAGGTGAAGATATTCTGAATCCATTCTTACCTATTTTTCCAAGCAAAGGCGACCAGACCTCTTATGCAGATGTGTTTTTTTCCAGAAACAGGAGCACTTCATTTTTTTTCCAGCATTGTAGCTCGACTTGCATGCTTACATATGAACGATTTTTTGGTGCAGGCTCATTGCAGGACATCCAAAGCGGAAAGCTTGGTTGCTGGTTGTATCAGGTAACTGCCAGGAATGAAAATAAATGCCTCTCATTTTCACACTCGATTTGCAATCTTCTCCAGTTCTAAATTCAGTCGGTGCAGTAATCCATGCAAAGCTGAGTTTTTCTTGGGCTATTCGGCTGTGGAAAAGCAGGCTGAAGCACTTTTCCTGGGTTCTTGGGGTTAATCGGCTGTGGCCAGACCACAAGGTAAAAGCGTTTTCTATTTGCAGTTGAAGCATAGGAGTTGCGGATAAAGCTGAATGTTTTTGTTTGTCTGAAGAAAAGCTTGAGCATTGCATGTGATTCTGTCGATTTGGCAGTTGGATTCTCTGATTCGCAGTTGGACTGCCTCATCTTATCTATTTGGATGTGCGCGTTTATTGTCTTGAGGTAAAACATAGAAGGATTTATTTGCTCCATGCGATGTTTTTATTTACTGATTTCTTATTGATTTCTCAATTCAAATTTGCTTTCAGATTTCGAGGCGGGTCTTTGAAGGACGTTTTTTGCACGATACATTTAAGGTAATGCTTTGATGCTTTGGAGCTGTAATCTGTTCTGAATTAGGCATCAGAGCACTCCGCTAGTCTTCATTTTGGCAAAACACTAAGCGTAGCTTATCTGAAAACCCAACCTTAGCTTTTCTGTTCTCTCTTATTTTCTCCTTCCCGCTTTGCCCTTTCTTTGATAGAGTTAAGTAAAGAGATGATGCTTTACGCATCCACAACCATTTTAGAGTTCATAAAGTGTCCATGTTGCCTTCATGTTTGCTGGAATGTAAAAACTGCCTTCCAGTATTTAAGCATCATAAGAAAAGGTAAAAACTCTTATGTCCATTTTTAACGAGAGGTCTTCAACGCTTTTTGCTGCTTGCAAGAAAAGTATGGTAAATGTAATAGAGGCTGCTTACGTGTCTTACTAGATCAATGCTAGCTCCACATACTGTAATCCTAAGTAAAACTCGATCGTTTGCATAAGACTTAAGTCTAAACGTAATCTAAGATCATATCAATCTACACGTCCGCTGCTTAGTCTAGGACCCATTGTTCTTCAATGCTGATTGGTATTATGAATGTTCATGTACTTTCCAGGTATTTTCTCTTTTCGATACCTCTGCAAGATGCCAGATGGGTTTTTCCTCTGGTGTAAAATTTAGTTGTGCGGCAATCAGTGACGCAGATTTTGCATATGCCGCATATAATCTTCTTCAGTACTGGGTTTCTGTGAAAGTTTCTAGAGGAGCGGATATATTCATCTCTCTTTCGATTTTACAAAAGCTTTCCAAGAGGTTTCTCAATTTTTGCTTTTCGATTTGTTTTTACAGGCTGTTATTTGATGCTGGCGATATTGTCCATGGCAGCAACATGTAAAGTTTTATCTCATTATTCTCTATCTATTGAAGATGATCTTATTGAAGAGCAATGCTTATTGAAGAGCAATGTCTTTGTGGTGGCCACCTCCAAATTGGTTTTTTTTTTCATCCTTCTATTTTTTTTGATGATTCTTGCATAGGTTTTGAGCCATGTTTCGTGGGCTCCATAGGAGTTGTGGCCACAAACAAATAACATGTGATATATTCACATTCAAGACTCATGTTTATTCTGCCAAACCATTTGTATGGTGTATCTACTGCTAACAGCGATTAAATTTTTTGGCTCTAAAGGTTACCTGCCCCCATTTCCCTTCTCTCTCTCTCACACACACACACACGTTTTTGTTAGTCTATATTTATTCCCGTCTAATATTTGCATAGTTTGTTATTCCTATTGTTTGTTTGCAGAGATATGATGGTTCTAGGACAAGAACTTCAAGAACATTTAGCCTATATATTTAGGTCTCGCTACTAGCATATCCATCAACAACGGTATACAATTTGATGTAGTATTGTGCAAGGGTTATTTTTTCTGTATTGAAGATCAAAGTCACAACATCAGGTATGTAGCATTTAATTTATGCTCAGCATAGGCTGTTAAATGCACTGGAATCTACATTTATCGTGTTTACCCATTCTTTTGTAAAGCTGGCTAGAGACAAAGTAATAATTTTGACACTGCCAATTAGTCCAGAATTCTTAGATTGTCGTTGGCTAAAGGCAAAGTAATAATTCTGTCATTGCCAATTAGTCCAGAATTTTCAGATCAAGAAACAAAGTATTTGTATTTTTCCATTGTTCCTCTCTTCTTTCCTTTATGTACTTTTTATACAATTGCAGTTCATAGGGTTGATCATATTGGAAGGACAAGCCCTTAATTTTGTGTTGTATCTGAGGAATCACGCCAATGCACATGAACATATTTGTATGACCCAAAATGGTGCAGTTGCTTTATGTTTGAAGTTGAGTGCAGAAAAGGATACTGACGCTTTAACTGTTATGGCTGAAAATGCTCATTCTTGCTGCATAAACATGTATTTTATGGCACATAACATGCCTGATCACCATGCATTATTAAGCTTTCCATCTGCTTGCACGATTTGAGATTGCATTGTTGATTTTCTATGTATTATGAAAGTAGATGAGATGGAAAGGCAAGCAATTTGCTTCAATTAAGCCCTCAGTTAGCTTTTTAGCACCATAGCAAAATTGTGCTTAATTTGTTGTATTATACTTTATGGCTATTTCAAAACTACAGTGTTGTAGATTTCTCCAATGCATGCTCAACCATTTTGCAAGAAATATGTTCAAGAAATTTGCAAACGTTATCATTGTTTGAAGAACATCATTTCAATTTATACTTCAGGAAGTGCTTTTCAATACACAAGGTGATCTTCCATTTTAGATAAAATATGGTAGTTTATTTACAGGCATGTTCATTCCAGAATGGAGTTAGCAAGATAGGTGACATGTAATAGAATTGGATATGAACATGTTATTGTGAACAAATACTAAACTGATAGAAAAAAATACAAGTCTACACCACTCTCTAAGATGAGGCATTGTATTTACAATCATGCTAAGTCCTCAGTATTAGCAACGTCCCAACTAAGTCCCAAGTTCTGCGTCCCAACTAATTGATGCATGCATGACGCAACTTTTGTGTAATGGGGCATGGAGTTGGTGCACACCTTACGTTGATAAATGATAAAACATGGGGCGTGGTTTTTTGCACAATTTGCTTTCTATGTAGAGAAAGCTAATCCATGTGAATTAAACAAATGGCATTTTGGATAGTTAGGGTAGAATTAACATCAGATTATTTGGTTGAATGATTGCTTATTTGTAAATTGTTTTTGCCTACTTATTACCGAACAAACATTTAATAGAGATGTGCCATAGAATTTAAAGTGAATTGTCTCCATGTTATAGTAATATTTCTTTACTTGACATTTTGCTGTGTTAGCATCGCTCCTGCGCTGACACATATTGACAAACAGAGTTTTTAGCAGAATGCCAAGTAAAGAAACATTCTTTATATATGCAAAGTTAATACACACTATTAGACAATCATGTTCGATCTTGCAAGGGTGTTGTGGAAAGTTGCATATATGAATATTAAAGGCTAAGTAAAACACATCCCATGATATTAGTTTTCGGAAACACAAGTTCTTTCCATGGCTAACGCCATACTTCAAGCGCCATATCAATGTTGAGGTATGTCAAGTAAGGTCAAGCTAAATATTTGTACAAGTATGTCTACAAAGGGCCGATATGATCAATGTGAACTTAGAAGTCGCGACGATGGTGCATCTACTAGCGGTATCTACCATAAACTATGATGAGGTTGAACAATTTTGAATGCACGCTTATTTCTCAGCTTTGAGGCATCACGAATTCTCTCATATGACAATTTCCATTCTTGCCAGTATCACATGTGCTATCACAATTTCCATTCTTGCCAGTATCACATGTGCTATCACATGTGTTGTGGTTTTAAGTTGCACATATGAACGTTAAAGGTCTAATGAAAATACATGCCAGATACATTTTAACGCCGTCGCACATCGCTTATTTGTTGCATAACCTTAAATACCTTCTAGGAGGGTATTGTAGAACAAAGGTGATGGCATAGGAATTGTTCAATGGACATTTCAATGTAATTATTGAAGCAGACACATAATAAGGATATTTTGTAATTAGTTATGCGGGATAAATTATCTCATAGTCGCCAGCCACCTTGAGCTCAAGGTTCTCAATCACATTGCATAAATCTGCCTTTAAAACATGTGACAAGACCTTCATGCTCAGGTCTAGAACTTCAAAGTCCAAAAATCTCATGCCTTGATCTTTAGGTATGAAAGCTCTGCTCCGATCCATCGCTCGAAAGTCAGGTTGCTCAAGGCTACAATTGCCAACTTAGTTAGTTTCCTCTTGTAGTGAGTTTTAGAGCCAATGGAAATATACCGTGAGCGGGACTTGCATCTAGCCTCAATCAGACTTAGATACCCAATCACATTGCATTGCGACTTTGTTTCGTCTTGTATCTAGTTTTAGAGCCAATGGAAACATACCATGAGCCAAGACTTGCATCTGGCCTCGCATTCTACATTCCCAATCACATTGCATAACCTTAAATACCTTCTAGGAGGGTATTGTAGAACAAAGGTGATGGTCAATACGAATTGTTCAATGGACATTTCAATGTAATTAATTGAACGATATGCATGGGATAAACCATCTATACTTATCTCATAGCTGTCTAGCCACCTTGAGCTCCAAGGTTCTCAATCACATTGCATAACGGTCTTTAAAAACATGTGACAAGAAAATTTCGATATAGGTTCTCACAACCAGATAGAGCTTAGCTTAATTCTCGCTCAACAACTTCAGCCTTCACAGTCAACTGGCGTTAGTATATGTACTATGGACGCAATTCTATCATTTTAAGATGTTGCTTTCCTAAACAATCATCTCATCACTTTCATGCCCATCAAAAACAGGCTCAGCTAGCTTCCCTAGTTTTATGGCAGTAAGCATAGCTTCCCCAACCTCAGAAAAGTCGGGGGTCTGCATCAAAACATCCTCTACTGATTTGGTTATAGAATCAAAAGTTTGCATGCCGTCATCTTGCAATAGGGGCATTATTTCGTCAAATGGTGTGTCAGACACCATAGAATTGGCACCATAACATCGCTCTGATGCTTGATAAAGAGATGTCATTTTTAGTGCTTCACGTTGCTGCTCAGCACTCCACCCTTCCTCTTGAGATGCTTGCTTCATTCTAATCCAATCATCTTGGCTGGCTATTTTCAACCAAGCAGCTTCTAATAGACTCTTATTACGATTCTAAATGCATCCCCGCCATTGCAAAACAGATCAAGGGAGTGGAGAATCAATTCTGCACTCCACTGTTCAGGCAGACTTCAACTAATTGCAAGGTGTGAGCACCTCAGAACCAACAGCTCCTAAACTTGCAGCGAGTTCCTGGAGGGTTAAAAAGAAAGGTTTAAAGTTATGTTTTTGCATTCACCAATGCATGTACAAAGTTATTATCCTTGATTTAAAAGAGATCCAATACAAACCTGAACCTTTGAGGATTTCAATATCAGCATCAATCCGGCTGCCTTTTCCTGAGCTCCAGATCCACCACCTGTAAGAGTTTAAACCTTGAAGATATGAACGATATACGTATTAAGCTACGGTCAAATAAACATTTCTCAATGGCTATAACAGCAACTTTCTAGCAGCATGCAAGCTAACATAGCCACAGGTGGATGACAGATTTCAATAGAAAGACTTCCTCACCAGCAAGTGCGCTAATTTTGCCAGGTACAATAGGCGCTTACGCTTGGAAAATTTTATTTCTCTATTTGGCTTCCCCCACTCCTGACATTTCAGTGTCTCGGATCTTTTGCCATCTGAAAGTGCTAAAGAATGTAATGTATTTGATGCAGACTGAAACCGCTGCATATATATATCATGTAGCCATGCTAGAGATTTGTGGTCATGAAGGAAAGATGCCAGCTCTTCTTCAAATTCTTCTCCAAGACGCAGCAGCCTTGAAAGTTGTCCTTTTTGAAGGCATTGCTCAAAAACGAAGTTACTGAAACGACCCTCTCTTAAACCCATGCTTTCATGCTGCAGGTGTACATAATAAGTAAGCACACAATTTTATCTGTATTTCAAAAAAAGAAAAAATCTGGAACTTAAAGAAAGTGTTTCATATTACACATGAACGTTTTTCCAGCACAAGTCAAAATGAGTTAAACAAACAACTAATTCCACAGGTCACACTGACTTAGACTATGCCTTGCTTACCATTAGCCCCTTTAAACAGACAACATCATCCAGATCATTGCCGATTGTTGAGTAGTCAACATCATTCATTTTATGGCATCCTTGAAGGTTCCATATTCCAGCACAAATCAAATAAATCAACAAACAACACCCCACAGGTCTCACTAACTTAGACTATGCCTTGCTTACCATTAGCCCCCTTAAACAGTCAACATCATTGAGATCGTTACAGATTTCCCAAAGTGTCTGATACCCAGCATGACGCCTAGCAAGAGCCATCAATGGGACATATTTCTCCTTCAGAGTTCCAAGTTTTTGCTGTTCCCTGTTTTCCACTGTAGTTGCGACCTAAAAAGTAGAAACATTCATTAGTCCATTATGACTTTCAAGCACAGTTGAGGTGGCTACCTGGGCTGCCTCATCTGCAACTTCTCTTGCATGCTGCTGAAGCACACCAAATAGTTTCTCCCTCCTGTCCCAGTATTCCATCTGCAAACCTTTGTATTCTTCCTCCCGCTCCACCTTTGCTGTTATTGCACCTGCATAACTTTCCAATACAATATCTGTGAGCTCCTCCAGTCGTAGAATCAGTGCTTCCTTCATGGAAGGTTCTGCAATATCTGCCTCAGTTCGCAGGTCAATGATTAATGCAGCAACTGCCCATACACCAGATCTAACACTAGCCTTGCAATACCATGGTGTTAAACCTTCAGGTGCCGGATACCAAGCCTGCTGCATATCTCTGTAATGGATGGCAGCCCTTAATGGTATAGTACAAGCATCTGCAATTTCACAGAGCCGCTCAATTCGGCAACTTCAAAGATTGATCTTGACCAACAATAGCATGGACATGTTGTTCAAGGCATGCAAAGAATTCTTCAAACTCTGACACTTTCGAGTGAAAAAAAAGACTTCAGCTTTATCCCTTTCCATAAGCATCACATTCTTCCTCCGAAGCTTTTTCACCAAACGACTTGAATTGTATCCCATAGGGCTCCAGACACATCACTCAAATCAATTTCTGATGGTTGCTGGCCTGAATCCTCAAGCTGCTGTCGTGCCTCTGCACGAGCATTATGCAAGTCTTTGAGCTCAATTACAGCAATAAGCTTCTCTGCATGCTCCATGATAGCATGCAATGCGCTTCCTGAACAGCATCAAATCAATTTGTTATCAAAAGATAGATACTACCACACTTACACAAGATATACTCACTTTGTTGATGCTTAAGGACGTCGTGGCATTTGGCGGCTACCAAGAAACTCAAGTATTGTTGGTGTCGCCGCCGTTTCTCAAGCAGCTGAGAAGAAACAACTAGCATAACTGCAGCTCCGGCACCACCAGTCATCCACTGCTTTGCCAAGGTATCAATGATCACTTTGCTAGTTCGTACAAAAACGTTTGTTTCTCCATCCTGTCCAAAGGCACCAGCCTGCTGCAACTTTTCTAATACTCCAGTTACTTGCTTGGAAGATAAATACAGTTGGAAAAGGCGTCCTACTGTAGCTTCGGCTTCTTCATCCAACAATGGACGTTGCCTTGCTCTTTTCTCACCCAGGGACTCTTTAACCCCCTTGTCTAGATTAACACTGAATGGTGTTGCAACCAAATGCTTTTTATTTGTAAGAGATTGATTAGCAATATTGAAAGCATGTGAAAAGCTTGGCTGTTGAGATGCACAAAGTAATACTGCTTTCTCAGGCACTGCCCAGACACCTGCTTTCTCTGTAAGTACAATCCAAGCCCCACCATTATTTTCCTCCGAACCTGAGAGAACTGATGCATCCAGGACTCTTCCAGCATCCCATGCAAGAGTGAATTGATAAAGCCGTGCAACCCCATGCAAATAATATGCAACAGTGGCTGTACCATCACTTACTAATATCATTGCAGAGCCATCGGGCTTTCCACCAATCCGTAGCCGTATGGAATGTAAAAAGTCTCTAGTTTCTAACTTTGCTTTCTCAAGAATAACCTGCACGGATGTTTTCTTTTCCCCACCCTTGGAAAATATGTTGTTGAACACCAAAAGTGAATACTGCATGAAGCTGGAGCCGGTAGCCGGATCATCTGAAACTGATGTGGCCAATACAGTAAACGACTTCTCAGCATCATCTTGGACCTGCAGGTCCAAGAGTCGCACTTCCTTCTGGCCAGAGAGTCTATCTTGTAAACTTTTGTCTTGTGATATATCATAGAACCAACTTTCTGACATGCTTTTCCCTCCTGAAATGTCTGCATCCCAGCACTCTATACCGATTTCTGTCAAAAGAAGAAACTGGCACAAACCCTTACTTGAGAGACCAGTATTAGACTTCCAAACTAAAGATCCTGCAGCAAAGTGATCATGGTTGGAGGGACTGCTGCCTTTTCCTTCAGCCTTATGCGGATCACGAACATGTTCCCATAATATGCTCCCTGGAGTGCAGTCAAGACGCCATAAGTCTCCATTTCTGGAGCTCATAAATACAACTGCATTCACATTTGAAGTGCTGCAAGCAATTAAGGCTTTTCCCAGTGAAGAACTGTCACTATCTGCTGAATCCAGCTGCTTATCATTTATAGGGGAGGCCAAGAACGAAAATTTAGATGCATCAGAATACACATCAGGCCAATATATGACTCCCAGGCTTTTCTTACTGCACATCACTAGCCCAGCAGAATTGCACCCTTTTATCACGCTGGTAATACTTTGATCTTCTTCATGACGGCTTATCACAGAAACTAACCACTGATCTCCATGTTTTGATCTACCTTATATCTGTCAGCGATTGCAAAACTGTGATGGGATTTCAAGCACAATAGGCTCTTGTAAAGCACCTCCAAGATGGCTCCATATATGAATCTGATTTCTGTATACCATCCAAGAAAGACCGATTTCACCATCAATCCCACCAAGTGTACCTGGTGTACCTGTAAAATATGACACTATTTAGAAACAAGAAACTGAAAGGGTATCGGAGAAGAAATGCAAACAGCACAACCCTATATACCTCCTGAACATGATGCAGAAACAATTAGAACATGCCTGCTCTTTGCTTGAATGTCGATCCTGCCATTGCATTCCGAAGTTGATGAGGAAAAATCTGATATAAAAGTCGGTTCACTTCCATGTGCCGCAGACCTATCTTCACTTCTTAACATTGGTGTTACTCTGCAGAAAGAACAATGAATTTACAAAAATATATTCATTAAATGGTGGAAAGGAAAAATATATAAGAGCAAACAATGACTAATAAGATTTACTTGAATGCAGTATTGCAGAGCTTAAACATGTTCCAATACAATTACTGGCTAAAAGTTGGAATGTCGTTACACTTCATAAGAAAGCATGCTTTTCTTCAAACAGCCCAAATGAAGAGAATTAAAACAAAAGTGCGGCCATAGAAATGGGGGTTAAGTTAATTCAAGTGCTTAAAGTCTCATTTCAGTGAGATAAGAAATTCTGCCATATAAATAATTTGACCCAATGACTACCGCATAAACCACTCTTCATATAATTTTACATGTTCATGCCAAAGATCATACATAATTTAAACATGAAAATATGCAACTCATCGTGGTGTTCTGATCCCTAAAGATGCTTATTTTATATTTCATGTGGGAAAAGAAAATATGTTCTGAAAACTCCTGTCGCTTCTGTGCAATGCCAACAACTGAGCATGTCCAATATGTCGATAAAATTGAAGTATTACAACGACAAGATAGCTCCATATAATAATCTTTTGCACTTGCTCAAAGTCCTTGACAGTAAAAAATGTACTACTTTACTCGAGTTAATTACCAAGAAGCAATAGTTCACCAAATGTAATAAATAAAATCTATAACGTCGGGCAAACCTGGAGGTCAATGCGGATTGTTGCAGCCATGGAGAAGGGGGTGGAAGCATTCCGCTTTCCGGAAGAGAGGCATCTGTGGAGAAACGGGAAGAGGGAGGCGTAGCTGCTGCGTCTCCAGCTGCCAATCTACGATCTGCTTCATCTTGCCTGCTCAAAGCAGGTGTTCTTGCTAAAGAAGAAGAAGTTCTGGTCCGGCCAGCTCCTGTCCCCGTTCTAGACGCCGGAGAAAACATGTCTACTAGGCTCTGCGCCTGCTCTTCGTTGCAAATAGGCCTCTAAAACCAAAACAATGTTTTACATTGTTCCCTCCAGAATTTTAACACAGGTTGGGCCCTTGAGGTTTAGATTCAACCCATCCCACCATAGTTACTTAACACGGCCACGTAGACAACAGTTAGGCCCTGGCATCCAATGTTACACCGCCACATGGCATTTCCTGCTACACTTTCTTTTCCAGTAACTGTTACTAAGGTGCATCCCCATTATACAGAAACCGAGTTTGCCATGTCATCGAAACTGAGTTCCTACAATCTGTTAGGGCGCATACCATTCCCATTCCTGTTGCTGAGCTTCTATTTTCTTCGCTGATTGCATTGAGCCACAGGACAAACCGGCACTGGCTACAAGACAAACCCAGGTTGCTAGAGGACAAATCCAACTTGCTAGAAGACAAACCCAAGGCCTGACTTGGGCAATTCGGAAGTCCTTGAGGACTTCTGAAGAAAGGGAAGGTGCCCTGGACTCGTCAGCAGAAGTCCGGTGCCTTGAAGGATGGGAATGCTTTTTTTTACTGGCTGGGTTTGCCATGTGGCAAAGTCAGTCTGGATAACGGCCTAATGGGGATGCACCCTAATCTTCTGATTTTTTAGTGACATTCTTTGCCTAGACTGTAGGTGCACATTCTTTGTCTAGATTGTCCGATCGGCGACACGTGGTGCAAAATCAACACCTAACTGTTGTCCACGCTATAGGGAAGCCCACTAAATGGGCTTTCCTATATGCGAAAACGCAACAGGTCGCTAGAATCTAGAAAATAAAAACGGGAATAGAATAACATGAGAATATTCTTTAGAAATACTTTAATTTTTAAAAAGAGTGCAGCAGACCGGTTCAATACTCTAATTTTTTTGAGCGGCTGGAAAAAGTTGAAAAAAGTGCCCCTGAAAAACGAACTTTAAAAACATGTTAAAAAAAAGTGAGAAAACTTTTATTTTTGTTACTACTAGTGTTCAGAAGAATTTTTTTTATTGAAGGACGTCGTTCTATTCATCATCATGACTACATCCACGTCTCATATAGAACCAAATCCACTACCTAGGTGCAATATGCTAAGAGTTGCTTTGCATTTGATTATGTTGTACATATGGCAGGTTTAAGGTCTCTACCACAAGACCAATTGGTCGTACTTGAACCCATGACCTCGGGGCAATGGATTTTTAAAGTCCCCGTTACTAAACCAATGTAGGCCATGTTTGAACCCGTGAACTTGGGTGTGGAGAGTTAAGGTCCTACCACTAGACCATGTCCCGAAGAGCTATTGTTTAAAAAAATACATCGTCTCAGAGAAAAAAACACGGTAAACAATGGAGAAAACATGGCGAACAATGGTTGTTGCCCGCATCGACTCAAATACCATGGGCGCTTGTCGTGTTGATAAATTCTTTTTGCTAAGAAGAACGTTGCGGCCCCGAAACGGGCCGTGTTTTGTAACTATGATTCCAACTCTTATTTCGTCAAACAAGAAATTTATGCCATGGCCTTGTCTCCTAGACTTTTTTTTTTTATCTTCGTGAACAATAAAATTCAATTCAATCTTTCTGTGACTCCTTAGTAAAGTGTGTATCATCCAGGAACATGCAAGTTTTGAACCTGTAGTATTGCCTTGTGTTCTGGTCCATATAACATAGATAAGTATTGAAGAGAAGATCGCTTAACACTAGAGTGGTCTGTGGACCATCCCTAATCCATGGACCAGAGTTGATCCGCCAGATCCCCTAGCATTCAAATCCATAATCCTCTTAATATATTTGTGAATTTTTTATTTTAACAATTGGATATTGTTATTAACTTGATATGCAATGATGCTACAAAGTTTCATTGAATTTGGACCCATATCCCAATAGAAACAATGATTTGACTCTTTTTTTTTACCTCATCTTCCCACATCCGTCCTACGCCAAACTTTATCTGGCGGAAAAAATTTCCCTAAATAGGAGCCCACTTACCAATAAAGTTAGCATGGCGGAAATGAAACCGCGGATTTCACTTTTTGATCCTACTGCGTTTGTGATGCCACATCATCAAGATCTAACGGCTGGGATAGAAGCCCCAAAAGGGTCGTTCCTTCCTAAATCTGGCTCTGTGAAATAAAGTTTAGCAAGCCATCTGACCCCAGCGTGATCTTTAATTTTTTTTCTCCGTCGATCCTACAGTGCTTCACCTTATACTAGTTGCAATGGGACGCCCATGCAGAAGGGTACACAATGATAATTTTTTTACTGGTTTAGTAGGATGCAGGATCATAGTTCCTGCACTTGAATTTGGGGGAAGAATGGACAAGGAAAAAATAGCTTGAATTCGCAGAAGAAGCTAATTTCCCAGGGGAGATTGTCAATTATGGTTCTAAGAACAAGTTATTTGTAGTATTTTTCGAGGCAGGTGGAGATAGAACGCGGTTAAATTAGAATTCGAATTCGAATTAGAATTAGAATTCTAGCATGGACTGATGTAGCATGGGCAAGCTCCCTCAGGGGGGGTGCTACTAGCGCATCATGCTGGTTTATTGTAGTCCTTTCGGAGCGCTTATCTTATTTTCTATTGATACCCGCACCCCGCTTATATTTGGCTTCGTGGCCATGCGAGAATGCTTTGCTATTACCAGCTTTGAGCTGTACGCATTGTGGATTCTACTGTCCCACCTTTAATAGTGGGTCAAATTATGAACCCTCAGTTTTAGGTGCACCAAAACTCGAATGTGGAAATAGAACACCAGCTGGCGGGTTGTACCCGCTCTATCCTGGTAGTCGGTCGGAGGTCCCTCATTGTCCCGACACTTAGCTCCTTTCCTTTTTCTACAATTATTGTGCATAGTCTTGGTGCCCAATAGTGGTGCCCAGCGGCAACAAAGTCGCTCTGACCTGGACTACATTAGTGACGCCGATTACTATCAGGATTAAAAAACCCCGCCCCGAAGGGTTTTCGAGGAAAAACCTTAATAGTAATGGGATCACTAATGCCCAATATTATTATCATATCCTTTTTCCATCATTCTGGATTTTGGATTTTTTCCGCTGCCACATCCTTTTTCCATCGCGTGGATTTTGGATTCCCCGTTGCCATTCATCCTTTTTCCATCATTCTGGATTTTGGATTTTTCGTTGCTACTCATCCTTTTCCCATCACCTGGATTTTGAAATTTTCCTTCCACCACTCATCCTTTTATATATCACAAGTGTATATTTCTATCATTGGGGACAAAATGAGAGATTTCTAGCGGCGGAATCAACAGACAGCCATGCAAACACTGAAAAAATTGAGAAGAATACTCAAATTTCCAATGCAAGCCCCTCTAAAACTCATGCAAGTGACAAGAAAAGATAAGCAGGTAAAGTTTTGGAGGCAGAAATAGAAGGAAGGAAGAAATTTTGACGTCCACGGAACCCAATCGGGTTATGGGACCAGAACAAACAAAGGGGGCATAAGCCCTAACAGAACAGAGGGTCGAAGCCCAAAAAACAGAACATGGGGTCTAAGCCCCGTTACAACATACAAATAAAGGAAACTGAAGCAACCCAAGAAAACAAGGGGCGGTGGCTATGCCAAAATCGTCGGGGATCACCGCCATCGATCCCAATGATAGCTTGGCCTCCCCTATACACCGCATATTTCCTCTGTAGGCAAGCCTCCGCGCACTTTCGATATAGCTCTTCTTTACGCTTTGCAAAGCTGCGGTCAGGTCAAATCTTCCTGAGCGAGAGAAGGTGGTTCCTTCAAATGATTGTCATCGCACCGTAAGATGTGCAGCCTGGAAAGAGCATCCCGAAGCGCACGAAGAGATGACGGGGGGGCGGTCGGGCGTCTTTACTCAACCCGTGGTCCGAAAAGGATGCCGTCGGCAGTATGTGCATCACCCGACCGAAAAAGAGGCGCTTCATCTGTAGTAGGCGAAGTTACCCGCCTCCTTCGCACCTACAATACGCAAGGTCGGGGTCGATGCATGTCCTATGGCCCTACCAAACTTCGAGGAAAGGCGGGACCTGCGGCATGGGCAATGGGCAACAAATCCTCAAGCCCGAGGTCAGTGTGGGCATTGAGACCGGGTTCATCACCCCAGGCATAGCATCGGCCGCAGGCATAGCACTCACATGGTCAGCGAGGGCCCCAGTGCTAGACAATCGTGAAACATTATCGGGATCGGTCGAAAGCCGTGCCCCGTATCAGCAATAACTCAAAAGTTGTACCCACCCTCTAGTGGCAAACCGAGCGTATGTCTCTGTGGAGAGTAACGGGTAGAGCGGACCGTGTGGATCCCGCAAGTATCCCCTGAAGGCAAACACTAGAGCTGAGCATCAATCTCGCCCAAGGCCGCAGTTAAAGATGCACCCCGGAAGAGGGGTCGGGGATGGGACGCCGGGCCCAAAAAAAAGGGGCTGCTCAAGGTATGGCTCAATTGTGGGGTCATAGGGTTTGTCAAAGCCCGACGCTGGGTGCCCGAATCGGGTTCTTTGATTTATGGGTCTCCCTAGCCATGTGCTTAATCTTCCGGTCATACCGACGCTTTACTAGGGCAGAATCGAGGAAGGACAAACACTTGGGGAGCACAGACCAAGGTAAATCAAAGAACACCAGAAACCAACAAAGATAAGCAAGAACGACAATTGGCGGACTAGAGGACACGAAAAGACCCAACAGATAGAACAAGAAGCCAAAAGGGAGAAAAAAATCGAACCTACGAGAGGTTGGGCCGACTCAGCCGGGCTAAAAGGGGATGTATTGTCTCGAAAGCGTAATTATGCGGAAGCAAGGGCCGGGTAAATCTTGAATCGACAAAATGTCAACACGGATGCCTTTAACCTCGATGACCTGGGCGGTCTTTGTAGATTTGCTGGGCAAAGCGGTTGTAGACCTAGGGCAACTGGCTGACCAAATCCCGCAGGGAACTGGGTTTGGGCGGGCGATCCGATCTGGCCGGAAAAGAGCAAATCTAAAACCGCGTAAGCAATCTACGTGGCTTAAGCAATCTAAAATCTAAAATTTGCGAAGCAATCAGATTTCTACCGGGTTACTTGGAACAAAAACAAAAAACCCTCGAGGGAAACCGCTATGAGAGAGTCCGGTTCCCACCCAATCCGGAGTCCCATGCATGGTCGCGGGCCTAGATTCAACATCGGTAGGGTCCGATCGAGATGAAGTGAGTTGCTTTCGCTGAACGGCATGCTTGATTTGTGCCGGTGGGGCTTTGTTTGATGTCTTTGTGGCGGGCCGAGCACATCTCCATGCTTGAGAGCACTAGGCGGCGAGGCGCTTAGGCGGCGAGAAGTAGAGGGACTTCATGAAGAAGATGGACTCGATGAAGACCACATACCAATTGCTAACTGAACACAACTGGATATGTGCAAATATTAAAGGTAATCTAGACTTGTAAGCGATTCGCTGGAGCCTTTAAACAATCCGACTAAAAAAGCCAGAGCGAGCAATCAACACGTACAATGAAATCCCTTTCTGTCTACAGAATCAGGAATCAATCCTGCAATTCCAAATGCCACACCACAAATTTTGGTGATTGCAATTAACAAATCCGACTTGTTCCGTCTCTGGTTCGTTTCTCCTCTGCTGACTCAAATTTGTTGTGTCCAATTCGCAACATTGTTGCCCAATCAGATTCGAACACCTGCAACAACAAATCTGGGCAGACTTTTCCACCTTCAACGATGTTCTCCAATCCAAGCCTGATGCCAAATTGCCTAAACTTCCAGTCTACTGCAAATTCTGGCCAGAATCGATCTCAATCAAATCGATCAATCTCTGCTGGTCGGCTTGTGTTTTTTCGTTGTTTGCCTTTTATTTTCTTTTTTCCAAACCGACCTTGTTGCCACGTCATTGACTCTCTATTTTATCATTCATTCCAACCCAACAATTACAACCAACAAACCAAATGTTGGATGACCATATTTCCAACAACCCCCCTCGGCCAACATTTGTCCTTTGGATGATGCCAATTACACTTTTAAATTTGACATGCTTTTTCTCATTCAACGCTTTTATTAGAATGTCTGCTTCCTGTTTCTTTGTAGATATGTATCGCAAATCAATTTCTCCTTTAGCTACAATCTCTCTAATAAAATGAAAATGAAGATCAATGTGCTTCGTTCTCGAGTGCAAGACAAGATTCTTTGCAATAGCTATACAGCTTTTGTTATCACAAACTTGCAAGTGATGCAGAAACATATTCTGAGTCGGCAGTGGACATCCCTTCGATCAGTCGCACTCATGATGCAATCATCAATGTATGAAGCTATGATGCAGAATTTGGCATCTATTTTCTTTATATACAAGTTACCCTCACTTTCTAGTTTCTCAAATCCTTGAGATAATAAAAAACCATTTATGCATACATACCATTATCTCGCTACTTGCTTGAGTCTGCATACTGCCTTCTTCAACCTACCTTCTTTATTGCCTTGCTCCTCAAAACCAACTGGCTGCTCCATATAAATCTCTTCATTTAAATCTCCATTTAGAAACGTTGTCTTCACATCCATATGATCAAGTTCTAGATCCTGTTCTACTGCTAATGCAATCAATGCTCGCAAGCTTGTTAGCTTAACAATAGAAGAAAAAGTATCATGATAATCTTTACCATACTTCTGTATAAAACCACGAGCCACAAGTCTTGCTTTGTACCTTTCAATTTTCCCGTCTGGTCCTTTCTTTAATTTGAAAATCTATTTACATCTGACCACATTTTTGTCCTTAGGATGAGATGCAAGATCATAGGTACTTGTATGCCTGAATGACTCGAGTTCTTCACACATAGCCATTTTCCACTTATCTGCGTTTGACGAATTAACAACTTCATCATATGTTCTTGGCTCCATGACACACAATATAAATTTCATTACAGAACTTCTAAGAACAGCAAGAGGCGAACCAACAGGATAATTGAATATATGCTAAGGAATTATATTTGGAACAAACAGTCTAAGATGATTTCATCCACTTAGTCGAGTTCGCCTACAACAGTACCAAGCAAGAGTCATCCCAGATGTCTCCTTTTATGGTTAATTATGGGTACCAGTGTCTTACCCCAGATACATGGCACAATCCAGTGTCAAAAGTGGAAGTCTCCCAGCAGATGTTATCGGATATGCAGCAGTTGGTGGAAGAGGTAAGAGGATACCTTCTAGCAGCGAGAAGCAGACAGAAAAGCATAGCCGATAAGCACATGACATTAAGGGAATTTCAGGTGGGAGACAATGTATGGTTGAAGATCAAGGTGAAACAGGCCAAGCTCCGCATCGAAAATTGCAAGAAGCTTGCTCCAAGATGGGCTGGACCTTTCAGGATAACCAAAAGAGTAGGAAGCCAGTCCTACAAGTTGGATCGGCCAGCACATCTCAAAATCCATAGGGTCTTCCATGTAAGTCTCCTAAAGAGGCACACTCCTAATCCAAAGGAAGTATTGGAGACAACTGAGTTACTGGAAATGACGGACGACCAGCTTGAAATCGTCCCAGAGGTTCTTCTTGGCAGGGCCTATAAGAAGGCAAGAAAATCCCAATTTCTCCAATACCTAGTGAAATAGATGCACTTACGTAGAAGACGCCACGGGTACTACAATCAGATTTGGAGAAGCGCACCCCCAATTCATGGAGCAATGCAAGGGTCGGGTTCCGTCAACGGCAGTCTAATACCGACTCGATAGGTGAGTGAAAGGTAGATTAAAAAGTCTACTTCCGTCCCACGGAAGTAGACGACCTTGAGAGATAAGAGGTCATTCAGGCATGCATTGATAGGAAAGCATCTCTAGTCAATGCCTACTACGGGAAGGATGCTATCCTTCACACACAAATACGGGAAGGACGCCACCCTTCACGCCAAAGGCAACTAAAGGTGTAGGCATGAGTGAGCATCCTAGGCATGATAGGGCACTGTCTCCACGGCCACGATGGAAGAAACGTAATCCTACGCCGGGAGATTAGCCTTGCATTTATGTAATTTGTAATTAATGGGTGGTTCCCTAACAACCATCCTTTATAATAATTAAACGTATATTGACGTAGTGTTGGACTTGCAGGCCAATATGAGAGTCTAGCGGCATCACCGTCATCATCGCCAAACCAACCTGTTGGAGCCCAAGGTTGGTTTTCTTCCTTCTTTTGTGCCATACTATGTGTCACAACCCTATCCTTGTAAAATTTAATTTCATCAGACACTACATCACGACTTATATGAACCTTTCTAGTTTTCGGATCATACAATCTGTACCCTTGGTCTTTGTAACCAACAAGATAGGTTTCTATCTTCGATCGTCCAATTTTGACCTCAATTCTTCAGGCACATGCACGTAGGATAGACAACCATACGCACGTAAGTTCTCCATAGACTGCTTTCTTCCAGTCCAAACCTTCTCAGGTATTTTTCCTTCAATTCCAGCTGGGGGCAATTTATTTTGAATATAACATGTTGTTTGCACCACTTCTGCCCACAGATAATTAGGCAACCCCACATACTTCAACATAGCTCTTGCTGCGTCCATGAGCTTCCTATTCTTTCTCTCAACAATGCCATTTTGTTGCGGGGTATATCCAAAATGTAAATTGATGTTTGATGCCCTTTTCACGACAAAACTGCGTAAACTCTCCATAAATGTACTCTCCCCCTGAATCGGAGCATATACTCTTTAATTTCCTAGAGGCCTCACGCTCGACCTCAGTAAGATACAACTGAAATGCTAGAAACAACTGGTCCTTTGCTCAATCTATTTTTATTTTATAAGTGCAAAGATGTCGCCACTCGGATTCGAACCGAGATGCTTTAGCACTATTTCCTAAGAGCAGCGTGTCTACCAATTTCACCATGACGGTCATTCTTCCTAGCAAGAATCATTGCAGTAGGATAATGGCTAGGAGGATCCGAAAAGCATTACGGCATCAAGATTTCCGAAATTCAGCCGGGGCCTATCCCAAGACCCAACTACTCGTCGTATTTGGTTCGGTATCAGGACCCCATAATAGCAGCAAAGAGTGTGCTAAACCATCAGCAGGAGTAGAGACTGCGGCAGTAAAAAAGTTACATCTCGGTCGAGTCGAGGAGGAACGAAGACGATCAAATATTGTACAAAAAGTAAATCCAATTTCTCTCGGGGGTTTTACGTGTTTTGCAATTTTCATTGCACGTGGCTCTCTCTATGCTATGTACGTACCTATCTCAATCCTCTTTATACAAATACCTCATAGATATTTGTATTAAAGAAACACGGTATTGAAGGTCCGTTCTCCGGCCCCTATTTATGGTGTACCATTTCACGGAATGCAGGCAGTGGTTATAATCGATTTGACAAACTTGGTTCCACAGACCCGATTCTACCAGTATTTTTTCCCCGCTCTCCCTCGCCCACCTCGCACTTCGGGATGGCATAGCCTTCAACAACAACGAGTTTCAAACGAGGGAGGACATACGTTGGATACCTAAGCAACCAGGGACGAGGAAGTGAAGACGATGGGGTCGGTCCATGGCTTTTCGTTCCACCACACTGTGTTCGAAAGGTTGAAGAGAGATAGCGCATCAAGCTTCCCAGACAAGCTGGCAGAAAAATAACATTTTGTTTTCCGAGAAAAATCATCGATAAACATGGCAAAATATAATTTCTTACTCATGCTTTGCACATGCATGGGACCACATACGTCAGTATGCACCAAATCCAATATGCCTAGCGTTTTTGAAAACCGAGGTTTAAAAGATAGTCTGGACTACTTCCCAAGCATGCACCCTCGACAAATTCCGCACTCATCCTTTGTTATATTGGTAGGAATAGCATCTATCAATTTATGTTTACTCATAATTTTGACATTACTATCATGTACATGACCAATCGCAGATGCCACAACTCTATTGGGCTTATTCTGGTAATACTTGGAAGACCATCTAAGCAATACAATTTTCCTCTTCTCCTCGCTAATATGCTACCATCATTTCCCACCATCTCATAAACATGTACATCAAAGTTTACTTTATACCCAGTTTCTACTAGATCTGCAACTGAAATCAAATTGTATAACATACCTGGAGTATATAGAGCATTATCAAGGGATATGAGATTCTCACCATAATGACAAAACTTCAACTTCCCACAACCTTTCACTTGATGCAAATTCCCGTTCCCCATCTGGACATATGGAACATCTAGTTTTTTTATTTCCTTCATTAATTCTTTCACATTGACGACCGTCCTCTCAGCTCTGGAATCAATAGTCATGGTTGGTTCCATGCTTAAAAAGCTAGGCTCTGATACCACTGATGGTAACACAAGATATTGAGCCTGGGATTTGAACTCAAGATAAATTCCATGCTTCAAGCCCCATCACTTCTCTCCTACTACAAACTTTGCCCACAGCACAAATGGATATGTGCAAACACTAAAGATAATCTAGACTTGTAAGCGATTTGCTGCAGCCTTTAAACAATCTGGCTAGAAAAGCCAAAGCGAGCAATCAACAGTTACAGTGAAGTCCCTTTTTGTCTTTGGAATCAGGAAACAATCTTGCAACCCCAAATGCTACATCACAAATTTCGGTGATTGCAACTAACAAATCCGACTTGTTCTGCCTTTGGTTTGTTTCTCCTATCTTTGCCTCAAATCATCTGTTATGTCCAACTAGCTTTATTGCCTAATCATAATCTGAACATCTGCAACAACAAATCCAGGCAGACTTTTCCACCTTCAACTATGCTCTCCAATCCAAGCCTAATGCCAAATTGCCTAAACTTCCAGTCTACTGCAAATTCTGGCCAGAATCGATCTCAATCAAATCGATCAATCTCCGCTGCCCCGCCTGTTTCTGCTGTTTGCCTTTTATTTACTTTTTTCCAAACCGACCTTGTTGCCACGTCATTGACTCTCTGTTTTATTATTCATTCCAACCCAACAATTACAACCATCAAACCAAATGATGGATGACCAATTGCTAACCTCTTTACACCAAAAAGATAAACTATAGAATGGCCTTCCACCAGTACTTCCTTTACTAAATTTGAGAATAGAAGAGAGGGGATTGACACAAATGATCATAGGCGCTTCTTATATTCTGATGAAAGGGATTTCTCTCCTACAAACATGTTCTTTATCATGCCCAAACTCCAGCATCTGTAATTGAATCCCCCGATGTTACAAAACTAGTTGATCAAATTCCATGTCCCTGACCACAAGAGAGAATAATGCAAGTTCTGTCAAATATTGTAACCATGCCCGATGTCACCTCCTTTTTTCAAATTTGAAGTAGAATACCTTATCTCCCAGACTATACTTTAAAAGAGATATCCTTTGTAGAACCTTTGATATATTGTCTCCAAAAGATGTAGATGAAGAGCATCTTGATGTTGTGAGTGAAGGGCAACAGGAAAATGACATAATTGATGATGTGGAAGATGTAATTGAGGATGCTGACTATCAGCTAATGTAGAGCATGTGTCTGATAAAGAGAAGGCTGTTGTTACTATTCGTAAGTGAGGCAGACCAAAGAAAAGAAGATTACAACCATTGAAAAGGGAAGGTGGTACAAAGCATGACCATCCATGAAAAGCTTCTAATGATAAATCTCAACCCCTTGCCAAGTTAGCCTCTAACCCTTGCCAAGTTAGCCTCTAATATTGAAGAGTATTCAAGCAATGTTGCTTCAACAACTGGTGCTAGAAAAGACAGTCCTGAAAGTGATAGTGATGAGGAAGGAGATTAGAATATTGTAGATGACCAGCAATTGGAAAGAGAGGGTCCAGTATTGTTGATGACGTGCCTAGAGATGAGCCTTCAAGTGCGACATGGACTCTTGGTGAGGATTCTTCATTTGTTGAACAAGCTTTTTCCTTATGAGCTTGAAAGAGGGCCAACTATGCGAACAAAGAGGATGTCTCCCTTTCAACTCTTTACATATTTCTTCTCATATGCCTTGATATCTTAAATATGCCAAGAGACAAACAGGTATACGCATGAGGTAAGCGTGACATTCCCCGAAAGTATACGATGCCCCGCCATATACTTTACGGGAAATCCTTCATCCAGCATCAACTGCCACATGGGCCCTCCGTCTGCCCGTTCCTAAGATGGTTAGGATGAGGGTAGGGAAACACGGAGGTGTCTTGCGCGCTCCCTCCCTATGGACTCCTATGACAATGGAAGTATACTATAATGTCAGCACTGACAACAATATACATAAACAACTGCCACGAAGTGTAGCACAACCATCCATCCATTGATACATCAAAGATAATAACATATCAAACATATGAGCTTCTACTCAGGCTCAGACTCACGAAGAGGTGAGTAGACTTATGGCTGGTCCTCAAGATAGAGCAGACCGAGATATAACAATGGCGGGGCTGGCTATAGACAATATTTGAGCAAGTCATAACCTCAATGATTTAAGGTTTTGAGTTGTTGATCTATTGCATAACAAAAGTTAAAATATAATACCCAATATTTTTCTTATAAACCTTGACAGCAGCAGAATGAGAAAGCAAGATGTTATGGGATCTGTTGCAAACAAATTCGATGCAAACAAGATTTGTGCAAAAAAAAAAAAAAACATACTGGTATTATATGGGTACGCTCGCATCCTAGTTTGATGCATTTCAAAAAATGCAGAAATAAAGAAAGAGTAAAAAATTGACAGATCACAACGCATTACCTCAGGAATCAAAACTTAAGGCAGAGCATAAACTATAGGGTGCAATCAAGCCCCCTTTTGCTACGAAGTTATTTTGCACAGATGCGGCCAGCCTTTATAATTCATTAGTTCCTGTTCATCCCATCGTTCCCTTTATTTACGTTGTAAACAAGAAATTTTGATTAGATACAAGACGGACTGGAATGCAAGTATGCCAAAGTAACTCTTGATCAAAAGAGCATTAGCTAAATTTTACTTTTTCCTTATACGTTATGAAATTAGCAACCAATATTTTAATACAACTAATATTTAATGTGAACGTTATCTAGTGAAGGGTCTTATCCCATCAATGTCTTCTACCATCTATTGGACCAATACATCAACAAAAGGTTGGAATTTGGAAGCCTCTAGAACCAATTCCTTGTCCATAATCCAATGTTATGGCTTCTATTACAAACATGGTCTTGTGACAGTGTTCTTCTATCATCTTGTTTATTCTTCCCATCTTTCCTTTATTACTCCTATGTCCCGTTATTTTGTCCCCTTGTTCAATATCCTCTTGTCCCTGTATTTTTTAGTCCCTTTGTTTTGCCCCCTTGTTCAACATCCCCCTTTTGTTCAAACGTCCCCTTTTTATTTTTGTGTTTGTTGAATGTCATGAATGTACCACTAACAAATAATGACACCGTTTGACCAACTATAATGAACCCATAACAAACTGAACAGCCAAATCATACCGCTATGACAAATAATGACACCGTTTAACGTTCAAAATTCAAGCCTCGCGAAACTGGTAAGCATTGTAGCATTCAAGTTGAATCAATATTTGGTTCTCAATATGGCTACATGCGACATAGAAATTTTGCCTTTAGAGCAATGGATGTGATTATCACTTCACCTGGGAAACGATTAAGAATTATTTCATCCTTTGTGAATGGGGAGAGCATGTTGAGCAATAAATGGCTATATGATACCTTTCAGTTTCAAGCAGGAATTCTATGCGTCATACAATCCACAAGCAAAAGAATGGACAAGCCTATACGACTTGAAGAGTTCCTAAACAACAGTTATTCAATAAAGACCTTGTTTCAAATCGCAACCAATCCTAATTAGCACTTCTGAAACTCCAATTGAAATTGATAGCTCCGCAAAGGAATCTGGTCTTATGTGCAAGAAATATATATCAACATTGGAATGCAGTTCTTATTGTTTTTAATAATAGAGTACCAATGGAAAGGAGACAATGTCGATGTCTATTCCATTGGGAACATTGTCTTCAAAGGCATACACACAAGTATATACTCTTGGTAGACCTAAAGATTCGCCAGTCTCTATAGGAGTCAACATAAGTAAGGTAAAATAAGAAAATTAAAATATTAGAGGGATCACTACATGCAACATTGCTTCTATTTATACTAATCAGAAATTTGCAGGAAACACCTTCACATCAAGTAGAAGCATTAGAACTATGGAGCGCTCTCAAACGTACGAATCGCCGAGCCAAATTGGGAAATGAGGCCGATGTCAGGCTTCAACAAGCGTTGTAATTGGAATGCCGTCTAGTGTCGAAGGGATAATTACGTCTCAGTTGAATATTGATTACTATGATGTCCGAATCACATACATAGGGTAAACATTTGCACACATCCAGCATGCACGTGCCCATATTTCATGGCTAGGGCAAACAAGAAGCATAATGTTTTATGCAAGCATTTTATGTATGTATTTGTTAATATTTCGAGTCTTGATTCAAGAGTATTCCTAGACGTCATCCAGCCAGTTATTACAGATGGTGTGATGTGCAACATTCTTGCAGAGTAACCATATTTGTTCAAGCTTACTACATTGTTTGAACATGATCATATAGTAATGTATTGTAAGTTATGTTTTCCTTTTTACTCATTATTTTGATAATGGCTTAGAGTCTTTGCTATGGATATCAATTACATTTAAAAGATTCCTTGTATTAAGGATTTTTTTCACTCAAATTCTTTTAATTGAAAGAATTTAAAATTTGTATGCAGCTCCTTGTATTGAAGTTTCTTTCCATATGTTTTGTAATTGGATGACACGAAAAAAACCCTCTAAGCCAACATGAAAAAACCCTCCAATTAAAGTTCCTCCACAGATAGTCACTAAGACAATCCAATTTCCAAAATTAATTATCGTGAATCCATGTTGGAATTTCTGCTCTAATTTTACAGCAGACCCTAACACAACAAATTCTTTCTTTAGAAAATATACAAGCAAGTGAATCCCAAAAGAGTATTTTTCTAAGGAATAATTAACTTCATGCACATGATTATTTTGCAACAAACTTCTAAATAAGTAACCAATGTCTCAAATTTTGTATTCCGTATATTTTTATCCAATAGTAGCCTTTGGATTTGAATGATAACTGAAATTTGAACTTGTTTTACCATAGATTGATTGTATTGTTATTTTTCAAGTGAGATTCAATAGAAGTGACTGGACACAGAGACCTTCCATTAATTCTTGAGAGCACATATTTGAATCTTTTTCCGTGATTCTTTTTCCATCTGTTTCATATCCTTCAATACTTTCATGCATTGTTTTTTGTAGGATGAATACTTGAACATTCCCCCAAGCTTACTTGCTTGTAATGGTGCACATAATAGTGTTGTAAAATAACCTTCAATTTGCACAACCAACTTCTCAAACATAGGCTTCCCATCATTTTTACCTAAAGAACCATCATTTGTGTGGACCATGTTTTTTTTTTTTTTTTTTTTTTTTTTTTTTTGTCCAACTTGAGTGTCTTGTTATTTTTCAAGTGAGACTGGGTTCCGTGGACCAATTTTGGTCTGCATATCGGACTGGACACAGAGACCTTTCATGAATTCTTGAGAGCACATGCTTATGTCTTTTTCTATGTTTTTTTTTTCCATTTAGATAATATCCTTCAACATTTCCATGATGTGATTTTCTCCAAGACCACATAATGCCTTTTTTTTCTTCCAAAGAGAGCTTTTATACAGTTTTACAACTTCCTTCAAATTGAAATCAAAAGTGAAAGGCTAGACTTCAATTTCAAGGCCAAACATCTATTGGTAGAGGTACTTGTGTAGTACTACTATACCAAATTTGAGCTCGAATTTCACAACTTTGTAGAAGCTTTTGTTTATACATTGGAATTGCCTTCTGAAAACCAATATTGGTTCCCAGCAGACAAAAAACGATTTTGACCTTGTCATGTTTGAATGGCGATATCTCCCTTCACAGACTTCGGATTGACATGAGGATCTTGAGTCTTTTTCTCTCTCTCATATAGAAAAATGCCATTATAACCAAGAAAATCAAAAAAATATTTTTGTTGCGACAATTTTACTTCATATAAACATGAAAGTTTTGGTATTTGATCCCCTCGAGTTTACCTGAGCATAACTTACAATAATAGAATAGAATAGAATAGAATAGGTTTTTAGCGTCCACGGAGACCAATTGGCCTATGGGACCCAAACAAAAAGAGAGCAACAAGCCCACTTTTTGCCCAATTTGCCCCATGTGTGAGCGGTGCATTGAAACATTGGAGCACTGTTTATATTTGTGTGCAGAGCTGAGTAGTCTTAAGTCCTGGCTGCATTCTCTTTTTGGAGTATCTTTGGATAGTCAGCACTTTCTTTTGGGTATTTATCCAAATCGATGGGTTTTGCTTCTAAAAGGATTGCATTTCACATGGCAAAGTCCTGGCTAATATGGAGTGTATGGAAGCGAAGGCGAAGAAAGGTCTTTTATGATAAAGCGTATTTCTTCTCGGTGGTGCTTCAAGAAATTAAATAAAGTTGTATAATTGCTTCGGATCTCAATTGGCTGACATTATTAAAATTCCAATATGGAGTGATCATTTAAAAGTGATTGATGCTTGAGGGACATTTCTTACTTACGGAAGTACTTTGTAATATTTTGAGTGTATAATATGAAGTAAAACACGTTCTTCCAAAAAAAAAAAAAAAAAAGGACGTAAGTCTTGTGAGGATTAAAAACCCCGCCTCGAAGGGTTTTTGAGGAAAAACCTCAAAGATAATAAGCATCTTGCACAATTGTAATAATGGAGCCAGGTACATTTTGAAGTATTTTTCCTACGAAGGATGACTGCCATATATGAAATCTTAGGAAGGGCTTAACTAGATTTTGAGAAATTGATTGAATTTTCTAGTGAGCACTTCAAATGGACCATGCCCAGTCCATCAGGAGTCCACTCTAGTGTTAACATGAGGATCTTTTCACAAGAAAGCCAGAAGAAGCTTGCTGCTTGGGGAGCTTAAAAAAATCCTTGTAGACAAGCTTGTTGTTATTGTCGTAGATGTGTACCGCACATGCGTTTTCAACTGAAAGTTAACTAAAACTTGCTAAAAAATGAGTCACGCTTGATGATAGCCAAGATCGTCTAAAATCAGTATCCAACAGTCTGAGCCTACTGATGGATGCCCTGCACGAATATCAATAAAAACAACTGGGGGATCTGGGGTTATTCCATGGTTCAATGTTCTCATATGTGGATGCCATGTTCAATGGTATAATAAGTAATATTAAGAATATTTATATATATATAATGGGATATGCATGAGTAAAAAAAACAAAAGAGGGTAAGCTCCTTTAGGGCCTAGGAGTTGTTTTGTAGAAGATGAACTCCATTGTAAGTAAAATGATGCATTGAAACTACTTAAAAAAGGATCATGGAATATGAAACAACAATGTTTTTTTGTAGAGGAACATGGAATGCAGTCAATTATATTATCTGTCAATCATATTAAGAATATCAATGGACATATAGAATCATATTAAGAATAATAATGAATGTTTCATTAACATATGAGCATGTGTTTGAAAAACACCAGGGCTACAAAACAAGCCACACCACTAGTTATAGTTCCCTATTCCCTTGTTATTCAAACTCAACCAAATCTTGGAATTGAGTCCTGAAAATCGCCCAACATATTCGACCAAGAATCTCGAGCCAGTAAGTCCTAGAAACCCCATGAAAAAATTGATGCAAATGTTCAATTAGACTATCACCATAATTGATACGGAGATGCCCTTTTTTAATCAATTGTTGAATGCAACTAATTAGGCCCCGAGATTTTGCATGCGCCAGACTATATGATTGATCATAGAAATCCAAAAAGCCCTAAGCAATTTACTCAAATTAAGTCGGGTGAACAACCCAAAAGGGCCGGGGAGGGGGACAACAAAAAGAAAGGAATTTGGAACAAATGAATCACAAATGCACGTGAATAGAAGATTGAGACTGATTGGCTAAAAAAGACCTTTGTATACAAAAGCATGTTAATGTATACTTGAGATTTACTGGATGTAAAGTGGTTTCATATTGATCGGGTGAGAAGGGGCCTATGCATGCATTGACTACCAAAGAAAGTGTTGTGCATGCATGGGCATAGGCTTGCATGTCTAAACCAAAGGTTAGTAGGGCAAGCAAACCAACTAAAAATACAAAGCACACTCTATAAATATTAGCAGCATACCCTCATACAAATATAACACAATCATACGAAAACCATAGCAAAATGATCGTATAATTATACATTTCGTGCGATGAACCATTATTTGTGATAATGTTAGTTCTCCTTAACCCATTGGCCCTCGAGTTTTATGGCTGACATCAAATCTCAGCTGTTGGTTGTAGTGGTATTATCCACCAGTAACATATTGAGGACACATAAACAACTAGTTTGTTATGCCTAATGGCCATAAACACCTAGCTTATTATGGAGGATGGCTCAAAAACTGTCGGGTTGCATGTAGGTAGATGTAATTTTGAGCTAATAGTTTGGCCCAAGTAGGTTAAATAAGGGGGTGGTCCCTTTAAACCACATGATATGTAGTTAAAAGAAATTACTAACATGGTGTATGGCTCTGCAGGTCAAGCTTGAGATAGAGCAAAGCCAGGAGGCGCCACACAAGGAGCTTAAAGGATCTAGATAAATGTTTTATCTAAACATCATGTAATAATGTTTAGGATGTTAACTTAAGAAAGCATTGCCTAAATACTAGCCTCAAACTTTATCAAACTTGTGACAAATGTTGCTATAATTGGAAGTTATCGACTTGAATCTTGTATGAATCTAATAAGTACGTAAGTAAAATTGTTGTAAAGTTGATGCAGGTTTCAGAGTGGGGAGACTCATAATGTTGTGGACATCATCAATTCAAGGTGGAGAGAATTCGATGTTTCAAGATACATATATTATACTGCCATGTCGCTACTACATGTTGTCATACCCGACATGTACACCGCGATGCAAAGGGTTATACCTTGAGGTACAATCCTTGGAGACCATTATATTGCACATGTCCATCTAGACATGTAAATATAACCGATGTTGCCATGTGGCAACACCCTAATGAGCCCTACGGTCCACTAGATTCCAGCCCTAAAAGCATGCACTAAAAAGCGTAGCCTAAAAGTTTCATTTTGTGGGTTCCAGCCCTAAAATACATTGGGACCAATGCCTGCCATATTCCAGTTTACCAACAGTCACCAAGCTCGAACTTTGAGGCCCCTTCTCAAAATTTGACTGTGACAGGAACATGGATACATTCCAGGATATGGGAGCTAGCCAATGATCTGGTAAGTAATGATTATGATAGCCATTGTGTGCTTCCCGATAGATAGTAGTCCAGATTTGTATCTGTTCTTGATCCTAGATGATCTCTAGAACCCAAAAACCCTAACCGGTATCGAAATTGACTAAAAAAAACACTAATCATATCTGATTAGAGTAGATAGATTAGATCTATATTTCTGTATTTGGATTCATTATGATGTCATTGTTACATTCTATGCATATCTCTTGTGTATTGGAAAGGGGAGTAGAGACCTAGAGCCTTTTTATTAATGAGGCATGTGCATACGGGCTGTGGGTGGCGGGGCTAGACCAGCTTAAAAGGGCCGCTTGTCCAACCACAGTTGATCCAAATTCTTCTTCCAGAAGTTCCTATTTGTGAGCAATATCTTGAAGGCAAAAATTGATGCTCCTTACTAAGAGGTCTCGATGACATAATCTGAGAGGCAGATGCACTAGAAGGAAGTGGTGAAGACACAAGAGACAGTAATACTGGTGAATTAACTGGTGCAGAAGGAGACACATCAGAAGATGACACAATAGGACATGCAGCTGAAGAAGATGCTATTTGACATGGTGTAGAAGCAATTGGGGAGGCAGATATAGGAGTCTACCTAGATCTATAAGTAGCAAAAGTTTCAACACTAGGAAACATCTTGGCAAGCTCTAGTCCATTAAGCAGATCTAGTTTGTATATGACGAAAAGAAGACCAATCTTAATCACCAAGAAACACAAGTGGAAAGGGACATGCAGATTCGAGGACCATTAACAATCGAATGGGCAAGATGCATATCCAATCTATTTGCAATGGCAGTTACAAAATTAGGAGTTTGCAATTCAAATGAAAAATCTTCCAATGCAAACTAGCAAAGCATATGCAATGCATCATATTTACTTGATAGAAATCTAGGAGAATAGACCTAATACAGAAGATAATCTTTCCAAAGAGGATCAACGCCACGTTCCACAAGCTTGTCAGCTATAATTGAGGAATAAAACATGACTAGAAAAAAAATTAGTATCTTTATTCAACACCTTCAAAGATGCATAATTATGGAGATTCAATCTCTAAATATGATGCTTTAGCCAAAATCCAATTCTACTGAGATCAAGAAATTGCCTAGTGAAATGGCATGCAAGTGCATGGGACACAAGATTCTGAACACACTACTGCAAATGAACAGTGTGATCAATCTCAACAGCTGGTCAACCAATCTGTATAAAAGCATTTGAACATTTATGTGCCTCACAGGAAACACCCTCAGAAGGTAATTGAACATCCATACAATCATTTTGTGCTTGCAGTTCGTTAAGATACGAGCTTAATTCTTTCTTATTGTTCTGCAATGTGATATTCAATGCAGCAGAGGCACGAGCAGATTGTCCATCAGATGACATATCACGTTTGATCCAATCACTGAATCATGTAGAGGATGCTCTAGCCACTATATCATAACAACTCCAAGGATCAGAAGAGGCAGGTAGATGCCCAGCAAAAGCAGATGGAAAAGAGGTAGAAGTAACGCTAGGACTAGATATGGTGGCTTCTACTTGAGAAGTAGGCGGAATAAATTTGGAAAGATGCATGTCCACGATCATACTAACAGGAGGAGTCAAAAGCAAGATTCTTGTGGGGTACATTTGCTTGTTCTTGCTGTTGAGCATTCTTATGTGTTTGGAAAACCTGCACTTATCTTATGTCTATCTTGGGCGTTGTTTTTATTAGTAAAGCTATCTTTTCATGCATCTCCCTTTCTTAGGAGGTTTTGTGGGATCATTGGGCTCTTTACATTCCTCAAATTTGTCTCAAGCCACCCCACCTTTCTTTGGGTACCTCTGCCTCATGTTCTCGACCTTTGCCTACCTTGTCTCATCCATGCATTTCAAGACTCAGCGCAGATGGCCCTCAACGAGTATATAGCTCATCTTCCAGTATGGTACTCTTATGACCGTCTTCGCTCCTGCCAGGACTTCAAAGACACTTAATAGTTTGACTTCATTGGATTATTACACATGGAAAGTACTGACAACATACCCCTACGACCCAATATTGCTATTGACTATGTTTGGAAGTTTACAGTTGACATTACCTGGAATAAACATTGTTAGAAACTAGTACACATTTTGCTTTGCAACATCCTTTGCCTACATATTGGCAACTAGTAGTTCTAGATGCCAATCATCAGCTAGTTTGGTCGAAAGTATGGGACAAAAATATTCTTCCTGAGCAGATTGTGCATAGGGCGGAGAGAACTAGTGTCAAAGTTTGGTCCTTTAAACCCGATGTCAGCCATCTTTACCCAGTCTACAAGGCCGAGTCGAAATCAACTTAGCATTGTTTTCTCTCATGTGATCTTTGCCTCAGTTGGACAAAAGTTCGGCAATTTTTTCAGATACGTCTCATGTGCCAGAAAATCTTGCTTTGCCTCTTTCCTCGCAAATGGCCATGCTTTAAGAAGTAGGAATTTAATATTTCTAAGGTTTTAGCTTGTTGGGTTGTGTGGAAGCATAAATGCCACCTAGTTTGTAGAGGTGCGTATTCTAAGGCTCTAGCTTGTTGGGTGGTGTGGAAGCATAAATGCCACCTAGTTTTTAGAGGTGTGTGCAGTCCTGCTACATGCTTCTATCAAGAGGTTAAATCTCTCAAGAGGTTAAATCTCATCACCATGACCAATATTTGACTTTTGAGGTTGCATCTTAACGTTTAAGGAATAAGGATGAGGTTTGGAGTTACCTCCATCTTCTTGCATCAAATGCCAACTATTTCAACTGATCCACAACATTTTTCCTGTATCAGAGTTAAGGTTAGCATCTGGTAATGAATTTGCAACCATTTTTCAGGAAATACCTTCTATATCATAAATCTGCCACGGGAAATTTGCATATGAAACATGAACATGGGGATTGAATGACTCAGCTTAATCTTCTGCAACAGCTCAAATCTTGTAAGAATCAGAATTAGTATTAGAAACAGGGCATTTCATAAAACACACAGCGGCGAAAAAAACCCCACACATCGACATGTAAAAAAACTACATACAACGGCCCCACTATAGATAGCGGGGACAATATTACGCATTATAAAATGGAGGTAATTTTACATTAATTTGAAGCAAATGTTTATTACGAACACTGGAGTAGAGTGCGTTTTCGCATTATTCCATTTTTTCTCTTCAGTAAGGCCGAATGATTCTATTCTTTCGGCATTATGGTAAAAGCTTATTCTTCCATTTCCATGTTCGCAAAGCGTTTCATTCTGATTCTGTTTGTTTGTTTGAAGCGGTCGGCAGAACGTTTTTCAGTTCTGATCCTGTTTATTTGTTTGCAACAGTCGGCAGAGCGTTTTCCATTCTGATCCTATTTGCTATATGCCAAGGGCGTGGAGTCCAAAGAGGGCCTTTAGTCCAAAGGAGGGCCTATGGTCCAAAGAGGGCCTTTAGTCCAAAGAAGGACCAAATAGTTGCTCGGGGGAGAGCTCTGGGGCGGCTGTGCTTTGGCTGAGAGCTCGTGGTTGGGTGGTGAGATAACATGCCATGTCAAGTGTCTGTTTTAGTGGTATCAGAGCGTTAGGTTTCGAGGGTGTTCCATTAGAGACGGGATTGGTGCTTAGACAAGTAACTCTAAGCAAGGCATACTCATGGTTGTTTTGTTGTGGATTTTGTGGATCCCGACTTGTGTTTGGCACAACGAGTATGAATTCTAGTATGGCTAGGCTATGCTTTGTAGCTGAGTTCTGGTCTTGGCAAGCATAGAGCTATGCATGTAAGATAATGAGGTTTTTGTCTTAAAGTACTTAAAATTTGTGGAGATATTCTTAAGAAGGCAATAATGTTAAGGGATGGGTGGATGTTAATGATATAGATAAGGAACGGCCAAGGCCAAGGCCAAGTCTATGTCATCTCTTATTTAGAAGACACACTCTAGAACAAGTATATGCCATGGAAGTTACCTCATGACATAAAGGAAAAAGTACATGTTATGAATAAAGGCAAAAAAAAAGGATTGTCCACAAAGGGGAGCCTTTATTGGGTTTAAAAAAAAAACTTAAGGGCACATATTCCTTTTGGTGGCAAAGTATTCCTTTTACTAGCAAAGGGGTAGACTAATTCCTAAGGAATAGTCTAGGCCAAAGATGTTTTACGTGTGTTCAAAGCTAAAGATTAGGACTTGCCATATCAAAGTTAAAAGAAATGACATGAAGATAAAAGTTAAAAGATAGAATAAAGGTACATAAAGGACGTCAACAAAGGGGGGGCCTTTATTGTACAAAGACAATAATAGACATGTATTGATTGTGGTGCTTTATGTACCAAAGGGGCCCTTAGTGCCTACAAAGACAATAATAGCACGTCTATATTAAGGTCAAGCATGTTGGTTGATGTACAACTCAAAAGCCCATGCTTAAAGGAGGACATGATAGTTGGTACCAATTTTTGGACTATTCTCTCACACCAAAGACCCTCATATTTCCATTGATGCTCCCTTTGAGACATAGAACATATATGTGTCTATTCTCACGGACAAAGGGGATAAGAGTGGCATGAGCATAGGGTTATGGCATTTGACCCTACATGATAGAAGGCAGTCTCCCTCTGGTGTGCGATTGTGATTGGTGCTGCTTAGGTTGTCACCAAGGAATGGGTGTTACGAGTTTCATCCTTTAGCTAATTGGGTTACTAGTACCCTTGGGTTCGCCTTGGCTAGCGGGAGTGAGACCTTTGAAGTTGTTGAAACAAAAAAATTATTCTAACCCCATTCCAATAGTTTAGACGTTTGACAATGAAAATTCGTTCTGTGTAGTTGGTGGTTTTGCGTCCTAAGTCTAGTTCCATTGAATGAGTGTCAAACTGTCTTTTTGCGATATTTTGTCTTCTTCCTAGACAAGAATTGTCTAATTAAGCTCCTTCTTGGAGAATGCATGGCCAGCAAACAAAGATTCGGCGCCGACTTGATGAGTTCCTTCAAGTGGATTGATCCGCTATAGTTTTTCACCTTTTGGTGATCCTGTCTTGTTGGTCAAGAGAAAAAAGATAGTTCTTGGCGCCAAAGTTCCAAGGTGCCAAAGTTTTTAGTCGTCTTGATCTTAAGTCCGGGTGTTGGCAACTTAAAGTTGCACCTGAAGATCTGCATAAGACTGTGTTTCGGACAACGTTTGGACACTATGAGTTTTTGGTCATGCCATTTGGACTTACAAATGCGCCAGCTTCTTTTGCGAGGCTAATGGGGCAAATATTTGAAGATGTGCATGGCGCTTATGTTGTTGTTTTCTTTGATGATATATTGGTTTTTTTAGTAAGACCAAGGAAGATCATTACTTGCATTTGCGGGAGGTTTTCCGTTGGTTAAGGAAGGAGTCTATTACTCTTATTCCTAAGCAAAGTATCTTTTTCCAATTGGAAATTGAATATTTGAGCCATATTGTTTTTTGTTGAGGGTCTTAAAGTTGATCCCCAGGGTCCAAGCAATTGTGGATTGGCCATGCCATTTCGATTCTTTGCATTATGTTCCTTTGTGGGCTTATGCAAGGTTATTATAGGAAGTTTGTACATTTTGCTCGTTTAGCTTCGATTTATATTTGTTGCTACTTAAAAGATGTTCCTTTCCAATGGAATCATAATCATCGGTTTTGCTTTCCAAGTTTTAAAGGATGCCATGGTTAATCATACCGTTACGCATTTGCTAAAGTTTGGTCTACCTTACTTGTTATGTGTTGATGCAAGTGGTATGGCTTTAGGCATAGTGTTGATGCAGGATGGTCATCCTATATTTCTTATGAAAGTCGGAAGTTTTCTGACACGGAAAGTAGATATAGTGTTTATGATAAGGAATTTCTCGTCATTTTATGCTTTGAAAGTGTGGCGACACTATCTTTTAGGGTCGACCGGTTCATATTTTGACCACCACCAAAGCATTAGGCACATTGTTTCACAGACAACATTATCGGAAAGGTAGTTGAAATGGGTTGCTTTTAGTGGATTATTGTCCTGGTAAAGAGAATGTTGTGGCAGATGCTTTAAGTAGGCGTTATGCAGTTTATTCTCTTTCTATAGCACAATCTAACCATTTGGAGGAAATGAAGCCATTGTATGCCATTGACTATGATTATAAGGATTGGCTCAAAGTGGCAATGCATATGGATATAAGATCGTTAATGGGTTCTTATATAAAGGTCCAAAGCCATGCATTGTTCGGAACTTTCGGTCACTTATTCTTAGAGGTCCATGATGCACCTATTGCGGGTCATCGTGGTGTGGAGGCAACTTTGGCAAAGCTTGAACCATACTTTATTTGGCCTGGATTGCGGAGAGATGTCTTCATTCCTATTAGTCATTGTGTGACTTGCCAATGGATAAAGAAAGTGAACAAGAAGCCTCTCTTGGTGTTCGTTTATCCTTACGTATTCAGGAAGCGAAGTGGATGCCAATTACTATAAATGTTATTGTTGAGTTTTCCACAGGTCCTCGCAAGAATATTGGCAATTGGATGGTTGTTTGGACAATTTGAATAAGTTGACAGCTTATACTACAGCTACGTTCTTTATCAAGAAGATGTTTGGGCTACATAGGTTGCCTAAAGGTTATTGTACGTGGAGTCCAAAGAGGGCCTTTAGTCCAAAGGAGGGCCTATGGTCCAAAGAGGGCCTTTAGTCCAAAGAAGGACCAAAGAGACGTGCATGCTATATAGTTGCTCGGGGGAGAGCTCTGGGGCGACTGTGCTTTGGCTGAGAGCTCGTGGTTGGGTGGTAAGATAGCCATGTCAAGTGTCTGTTTTACTATTTGTTTGTTTGCACCAGCATTTGTAGCCTGTTTGTTCTTTTGTCCAATAGAAAGCCTGTTTGTTCTTTTGTCCAATAGAAAGAAGCAGCTTCGTATCCCTTTCTTTGCAGGTTTGCAACAACGACCTATTGCCAAATCTCCTATTTCGCTTTGCATTGCTTTGTTTTGCTTGCATTGACATGCTTTTAGACATTTCTGTGGCAACTCCGTCTTTGTAGTAGTCCATAGCCAGGTCATAGCCGTGGATACTGGAGGTCCCCAACATGCAGAAATCAGTAAGAACAGAATTTCCTCAAACGTCGGTTACATTTGGTAGCTGGCCGGATTTTGGGGTTTCTTGCCAGTTGACTTGACTGGCCGGAAACCCCTCAATCCAGCCGGTTATCTAGAACAAAACTAGTAACCTTTATGGCCTTGCCTTGCATGCATTTGAAATTGAGGGATGCGACCAACTCATCGAAAACATTATTCTGGAATAACATATTTACACGTACAAATTATCAAATTTTACAATACATTCTGATGCTTTAGAAGCACTTCCAACCATGTAACCCGTCAAGTATACGGACACAAAAATCTATCTTCCGCTGGTGCAACTATTTGGGAGCAAATGAAACTTCACTTCGTTTCAAGCTGCTGCATTTTGACTTCAATCAAATGAAGCCTCTTTCTTTGTTTTGATCAGCTGCCTCTTGCAACGTGGTTCCAACACCTTGAGGTTTCAAGGCGCCCCCCGTGGAATTGCGGAGCTCTGCTTCTTGTACCTTAGCAGCATCCAATTCGGTGACAACTTTATCACGAGGAAGCCGGGACTTGGCCTCCTGCAAGAAGGGGAAAAAAAACTTGATAAACCTAAACAAATAGTATCAATTCAATCTGACTCCTAAATACGAGAGTAAACTAACATGGGACATAAAACAAACAGGGCTGATAAACCTAAACAAATAGTATCAATCCAATTCGATTCCTAAATAGGAGAGTAAACTAACATGGGACATAAAACAAACAGGAGATAGTGCCTTAAAACAAACAGGGCCTTAAGACAAACAGGAGGTAGTGCCCTATAAGAAACTTACATATAAAACAAATAGGATTACATATAAAACAAATAGGAGGTAGTGCCCTATAAGAAACTTACATATAAAACAAATAGGAGGTAGTGCCCTATAAGAAACTTACATGGAGGGCATCAAGGTAGGTAACATTAGTGCTTCCAGTTGTGTGACCAGCTCCAGCAACACCCCTGGTGAGCAGGGATTGAGCATGAGCACCTGGGCCTGCCGCCACGCCTTGCGCAACTCCGGTCGCCCTTGCTTCTGCACTTTGTATTGCCCTAACATCTTGCTCTTCCAAGGCTGCTTTTGGTGCCTTCTCTGCCACCTTTTCTAATGCCTAACATGTCAAATCCATGCTTCCCACATTAGATAACCAAACAAACACATGAGAAAGGATATGTAATTCATAACATAAATATGCTCATAGATTATGCCCATAAATTTTCGTGACATAAATATGCTCATAGATTATGCCCATAAATTTTCGTGAGAAAACGAGATTCATGTTACACATTCAAAATACAAACTTACAGAGTATAAGCACAGAAACAACAAGACGGATTACTCTTATATATTAAAAAGGAACAAGCATTTCCTGCATTAGGCTAACATAAAAAGGCTTTAAGTTATCTAAGGAGATTGTTCAAAGATAAACTAAGGAAATTCTGTTAAACCTCCCCAATTGTAACTGCGTTGCGGGAATCCGGCTCTACAGCTCGATCGCCGGAGCTAGCATAGTGATGTGTTTCGCCTACTGGAGGAATGCCTGGAGAATGAATTCCATAGGTAGGATTATGATGAGGGAGCAATTCCGGCGCCTCAGTCTCGTAATGCACCTGCTGGCCGCGCGCTTGCCGTGCCTCCATAGCTCGGATAAACCCTAACTCTGCCTTCCTTCAAACATAGTATAGGGCGAATATGCATGCACGTTGAACGTGTCTCGTTATTCACTCGCTTTGCTGGTGAGCTTCAAATTGTTTAGCCTACTACAAGTGTCCAGATTACATTGTGTTTCATTGGTTATATTTCAATTTAGGGTGAGATTCCACACAGCGGAAGGTAATTAACTTAAAACTTTGCCATTACGTTGGAACTTCCGACTCCCAGCCCTCATCTCCCGATAATTAGAGCAGCATTTTTGGCAATTATACACTAAACTGAGCCTAATGCCAAACCTAAATTGCCGCTCTTAATTGCCACTAATGGAATCTGAGCTCATTCAGCATTTTGCAAGATGGCTCTTCCGCATTTGTGGACGTAAACTGCCACACCAAGAACTGCCGTAGTGGAATCTCACCCTTAGACATATTACTAGTAACGTGTGCGGCTGTTCGCCAATGTCCCCTGACTTGTATTTTTCCTTGGCATCTAACCTTTTCCTTGATCAACCTTTAAGAACCCACATCACAACAATCTTTATATCGGCCTTCAGTCGGTATAGAAACCATCAATGATGCAATCCAAATCATATGTCTACGTAAAGTTTGTGTTGATCAACCATTAATTGAGATTATGTTAATCAACTTTAGTTGAGTTTTTAATCAACACATGTTGAGTTGCATCCAATGGGATTAAACATTTTTGTAAATTGCTCACCACATATGTTGAGTTTCAGCTATTTATTACATTCAACGTTTTTCTTTTCCATGCAAAGTTCAATCTTATCCTTTGCAGATATAGCATTCCACATTCCTTGAAATTTGGCACATCTACACTACAAATGTAATCGCTAGGATAGAAGTGATGTTGGTGCACAAACTATTATGTGGGGCAAAAGGTTTAGTATAACAAATTATTTCCAACAATCCAGAACGTAAAACAAAGTTGGAGCACAAGCCATTAAAAGTTGTTAATACACAAATTGTTTCCAGCTTCAAAAGGCCACCGATCCAAACATTCCATTCATCTTTTCAAATACACCAACAAATGATGGCCAAGAGAATATTAAGCAATTCCACTATTTTGACTAATGAAGTCCAATGTTTTGCTTGAGAGACTAAGGCATTTGAAGAACTGTCTGTTATTTGAAAAAAATCTATTTCAACAGTAGTCATACATTTTATACTACGTCTATATAATTATTTGTTCATCACGTGATGATGATGATGATATGGTACATAAAAACCTGTGTTGTTGCAAAAAAGAAAATTAGCAGAAATTCAATTGTGCCTTAATGCTTTTTGATAATGCTTATATGTCTATTTGTGCTCATTCCACTTTGTTGTACAATCTTCATTTGTTTTCTATTCTGCACAATTTCATATTCAAATTTATGATCAAACATGACATTTACATGTACAATTCATAAAGGGAAAATAAGCCAAATTGTGCAAACTCCACAAAATATTGAAGTGTAAAAGAAGCGTAAATGAGATTCCAGGTAAAACCAAACAGATAGCTAGTTGAAAGTTACATTCAAAATAACAATTTCCATGTGAAACAAAAAGTCACATGAAAAGCATCTAAACTGTGTTGTTATTCTTCATCCCACCTGCAGTTAAACTATACTTGGAGAATCCTCTACATAGAGACCACCTTATATTCTGTTTAATTTAGTGCATATGCAGAAGACACTGATTACAAACATTCACGCCGCATCTTTGTATAGACTTCTGTAGGGAACATCTTTTTATCTGAATGAAGGACATTAGATTTAAAACTTATCTGCTTGTTGGTGCTTCCTTTAGACTTGCTTGCAAGTGCCAGCCACAATAGAGATCAAGCCCAATGCATCAAATGGCAGACATATCCTTCCCTGTATTGTGCCACAAAGTGCAAACATTAATAAGTCCTAGAACATCAAATCAATATACTTTATTGGTAAATGGAACTAAGAAAACCATGATGAAGACATACAACTATTGCAAAGAACCCTACGATGTGTGTGCAATGGAAGTGAGGCTAAGAAATTTTGGTCATTGATTACCTATACTGAATACTTGGAATGTGGGATACATGGGCTCTGTAAATAATAAAAAATATTAACTGGTGAACTAATTCTCATAGCTCAAGTGCCAAATCAAGCCTGTTGCGTCCACAAAAGTTGCAGATATGGCTAAAAATCTGTCCATAGAATGCATTTTGCAGCTACGGCTTCTCTAAAGGTTGCCTTATGTGCTACATAATCATATCATGAGTTTTTAGAGGATGCAGTTATGGCAAACAGAAAGCTGACAAAAAATAGGGCAGAGCTCTTCTTTTATATGTCCATGGCTATAAGTTATTGGTTGTGCTGGTTCATTGCTTGATAATGATGGTTTTCCAAAACAAATAACTATGGAGCTAGAAGAATAGCATTACACAGAGAAACTAAAATCGATTCCGCATTAGTGGAGAATAGGGAGCTATAAAATTCACCGAATCTAAGCCAAGAATTGAATTGAAGAGCTATGAGCAGAAGCAAAGACCGAATACAACCGCTTTTGGCAATTTACCCAAGTACTTGGACAGAGTTACAAGGCCAGCTTTTCATCTAGCGAGGGATGGTTGCTTTGGACTATCTGGAAAAAGACGAAGATTGGTAATCTTCAAAGGTGCGGATGTGGCGGATAATCGTGTTCTCCAAGAAGCTCAAGGTTACATTGTAAAGTCGTATCATTGTTCTTCACTTGCCCCGCAAGAGGCGATTGATTTTGAGGAGTTTTTGGATGTGCACTCTTATGCTTAGGGCAAAGGTTGCTTCACTTTCGGTGGGTCTCCGCTATCCACCGAGATTTTATTCATGTCTCTCAGATTTATACTTGTATTTGACTCTTTGATTGAATAAAGTCCGCGTCCTTCAACAAAAAAAAAGACCGAATATAATGAAGTACAAAGAGGACATTTACATCATAGTTCACAGGAACGCCGCTCGAATTCGCTGCTTTCGTTCGAGCGCGGTGTTCACGCCACGCGTTCAGTTCTGCATGTTTGTTCACGGGAACGCTTTTTCAATCCGCTTCCATCTCCATCTTTGGGAATGGCGATGGGAACGGCGTTCCTGGTAAGTTCCAAAAAAAAAGTAAAAAAATCAATGGTTTATAGTTCATTTTTTTTCCCTTCTTTGCATCTTTTTTTGGTAGGAAGGAATGGTGCAACTGGCAATGGCCTTTTGCTCAGTGTTTTTCCTAAAAACACACATAAAGTGCTCTGCAGCAGACTACACAAATGTTTCGTGACCGTCTCTCTCTTGCTTGTTGTTTAATTTACATTCCTCCTCTGTTGTATAACTCGATTTGCGATCTCATTTATAATCTATCCATTTTTGCATTTTGATGATGGGATTTTCAATTTGTTTTTCCAGCTCAGTCATATGGACGTACATTGGAGGAAGCCATGTGTTCTTGAAGAACGACTTGTGGAAGACTCTAGGCGACAAAGGAGGAGTAAGTTTAAGAGCATTAAGGGGCGTTAATTAGAGTTGAGAAAACTTGCTACAGAACTTTAGAATTTATTTTTTGATGGAGATTTGTAGTGTTGCATTGTAATAGATTAAATGGCACTGTTGATTTTGAGAAACATTATCTCTAAGGGAAGGGAAATATTGCAACATGCATTTTTTTTGTTAGTTTGTCAAAGGCCTCATTGCCTAAGCTTAACTTCCCTATCTTGTTTATTTTACATTTCTATTGGGTTAGAATTATAGATGTAATACTATGTTTTAAGTCTTGAATATAATGTAATATAAAAAACTAAGCATCGACGGAGTGGTTTAATATGTTTCTATCTACAAAGCGGTCTCTATGAATCATTTTTAAATTCTAAGTGTTCCACAATGATCATTACGCAAAGAAATGCCAAAGCTATTTTTAGATTTTCAAAATTCGAATGTTGGTCGTTCCCGTTCCGATTTGTTCCCGTTCCCGTTCCAAATTTTAGGTCCACGTTCCCGTTCCCGTCCCGTTCCAGGTAACTATGATTTACATGCAAAAAAGAAACTATGGGTTAAACCCGTTTAGATACTGCTGTTAAAAGGTTTAGGAAACTTAGAAACTCCATAAGAACTCAACCCCTGGATGTAGGAAATCAAAAACTCAATCTGTTCCCGCCAATTTTTAGCGTGCCCAAATGCAGAGCTCCAATTTTCAGCCGACTTATGCCCCTGCAGATGGATTTGCATGTTTTGATAAGAAGAAAATAAAGTTTAAGGCATGACAACAAATAAAATGGAAGGATCTATTTGCGCCCAGCAGCTCCAAGGCTCCAAGGCACAGCTCTGATCTTATTCCTCCGAACCTTAAGACGAACTGAAGCTCCAACCTGGCTTTAGAAATCTTGAAGAAAGAATGAATGTAAGTAAGGTTGAATGAAGAAAGAATGAATCGGAAATGAAGAACATTTAGGGTGTAGTATTACCTGCTCCAGCGATCAGCGATTTACTGGAAGCAACATATTTGTTAACTTCCAGACATAAGTTTCTTAAGCCGTCTAGAAATGTCTCAAATGGCCATGTGGAGACTAAGAGAATTACCAACGCTAGCAATTTTGAACTTTCCAAATGGAGGGCCATTATGGACTAGGAAATAAGCTTCTAGCATGACATTTCCCACGGCATTGCATTGTTCTCAGCTTGTGGACGGAGAAGTTCTAATGAACAATGGTGAGGTTCTGACTGCTAGACAATTTTCTAACTAGTTGAGAGACATCATAATTAGCATTTTAACAAGAGAATTAAGCGTGGAATTTGCAACGGAAGTCCTCAACTCCTATTCCAAGATGGTCATTGAATAGCTATCAAGAAGGGCTTTAGCTTCAGAGAAATAGTTGAGAAGATTGTTGAACAAGGTAGCCATATAGAGCTACTGAAATCAAATGGCGCCTATGCCAAGCCTCAATACATAATCTCAAATATATATTTAGTTTAATTGATCCAATTAAACTTGTTAAATTGTTGGGCGTGTTTGCAAGTATCGAGTGGAATTGACTGCAACCCATAATTTACAAATTAAATGCTGCAGTTTCTACAAATTAGAAGCGGAATACGCAAACGGATGTTTCTTTCCTTGGGCATTGATTGTTTGCCAAGGGAAAATTGACTTTGACTCGTTTGTTTTCCCGTCACATAAACACTTAGGTTCAGTTTTTGTCGCATCCTAATAGTGATTTCAGCTCCGCAGGTTTTGGACAGATAAAGTTTCAACCAGTAAAGAGAAATGTTCTTGCATAATTTTGCGTATTGCTATACAAGAATTTTGATCATGAATGGCCAATAAACTTGATACGGATCATTTTAGGCTTGGATTTGACTTCTACATTCCATAAACTTCCATTCGTGGACTTAAAGTGAACAACCACATTGAATATAAAGCTGGACACAACCATCATGGTACATATATATTGCACTAAGACATGAGACAACCATGATGGTGCATGTACATGTAACAAGACATGAGCATTCAAATTTAATGATTTGAGTATATTGTCAAGGCCTTCAATACCCCAAAGTTAATGCACTTCTTCTCAAGTTCCTCTTGGGACATCTAAGAGACCGTCATATACCCCTATGGCTGCCATGTATCTATCTACCTCATTTATAAGGCTAGACAATATCGCTTTATTATCCACCCCTACACATTGTGAAAATGAACCCATAGGACACCTACAACAAAAATCAACTAAGCATTCAAATCCAACCTGAGGCAAGATGATTTATAAATGGCAATGAAGTAAGTCCAATTCCTACAATAAAACCGTATTTATGCCCAGCAACACCGGGCACTCGTTACTAGTTTATATTAATACTTAGAATTCATTATAACATGAAGTGGAAAAGAACATTATTTTATGGAGCGTTGTCAATCTCATAGTGGTGTAGATATAGGTGGTGGGTGATGGTATTAAATTTAAAAGGATGGAGTAACATCACTAGATCCAATTGGTATTGGTAATGATAAGCATTTTGACGATGTCTTCACATGTCCAGGTTGACAACGTGTGCATCTGTGCAACCCTCCTCGTCAAAGTAATCCGACCGCCTACATGCACACCAAACACCAACTTGATACCTGCAGCTGAGGTTCTCCGCTTCATAATAGGAACCCGATTGATATCGACGAATCCTCGGATGATTTGTGGCATCTTTCTCAATACAAGTGTCTCCATAACAATAACACAAACCAACCAGCCCCTCCAATATGACAATCGGCATCCCTATGGCACCCTCTACATGGCGCAAACATTGATAAAATGTTGTGCTATAAGGTCCGTTTTAGCAACAAATTTTTTGAATGATCTCACCGGTGACTCCTATACTTGCAATCAAATGCTAGATATCCCAGATAGTAAGCTTCAAGATTGGTAGCAATCTGCCATTCCTTGCTCCCCACTACAAAACGCTCTCGAATCAAATCCCATAAAGTAGCAAATTTGTACTGGACAGGAACCTCACTACTACTTCCCTCTAGCTTGAACTTGGCTAGAAGATCGAGTCGTTCGATAGTTATCACGAGAACGGGTCTCGGGGTTCCTCCCTTGACAAACAAGGTATCACTCATTTCAAAGTCGCTGGCACTATCCATTTGGCTTGTAGAAATTCCAACATGCATCAATCTCCACCTTTTTTTGCTCCAAATTTAAGACAAGCACGAGCCGGTGAAATCGGTCTGCGGTACTTCCCTCTTTTTCGAGCAACACTCCATTCTTTTAACCATGATCCGGTGTAGACCGGGTTACATAGTGGCTTCCCCACTTCTTCAAGAAGTCTTCATAATGCAGCCATGAGGATGACTCATGGGGGTTCTCAATAGGTTGAGGAAGAGCTAGCGGATCCGCCGAAGCTTCGGGGTGGAGTGCTACGTTAGATATTGTATCCTTTTTGCGCTTCGTTCGGCCTTGTATCCAAAGCAGTATACATTGACATATGCTGATGTAATTTCACTGGAGCTCTTGCTTATGACTTTGAATGTTTGATCCAGGCTGAAGCTCAAGGAGGCATAAGACCCCGAAATGCCAGCATTTTGGGCAAGCTAATGTAATGAACACAAATGATTAGTTCAGGAACATAACTTACTTATCAAGTTGTTGAGAGATGAAGTTACTTACCTCATCATATACTTCTTTAGTTTCTTTAGAAAAACGATTGAAGTCCTTCACCACGGCATAAGTTGACTTGATTATATACTGAGTAACATCAGATGAGAAAATATTTCTAGAGCTAGGGAGATTATCTAGAGTGTCAACATTGGGCAAAAATGCGCCAGATCCAAGGGCTTGCTTGTAATCTGCAAAGCATGCCTAATTAGCATGTTGTTGTACAACAAGAAAAGGAAAAAGAGCATATTAAGTTACCTTCTTGAGCGTACGCGCCATGGCATAAGCCTAGGAAGAATATTATGCAATAAACAAGGTAATCCATGTTAAAGTGAGATGATGAGGTGAATAACTATACTGGAGCCTCTTCTTATATAGGCTCCAATTTTGGTGCATTATTCATATGTCTCTGTAACTAGTTACTATGCATTCGGGGGTTCCTTAGCTGTAACCATTAAATTCATATGTACGTGCCATCCAAATTAACATTTCTATCAGTTTATGTTATGTGCATGCAAGTGACGTTAAAATGTAAGACCATGCACATGAGAATGTGGTCCAAGTTGCCGCCATGGTGGATGCATATCAGCGCTTTATCATGTTCACTTTAGAATGTGACTGCTCTTCTTCCATATGCACGGGGTCAAGTGGGATGCATATCTGATTTCCATGATGTACTTGAAGGAAGGAGGTCCTCCATTACACTTACTGTAGGAAAGGGGCCACTCCTGGCTATGTCAATAGCCTGCTCTCGCCTAACAGCGGTTGAAGGCCACCCGCCATGGTAACCCTTTTCTCATCCTTGGGTTAAAAAGATAAATAAATAGATATTATTTTAATGTCCACAGATGATAATATGCTATGTAAAGAAGGAGAATATAATAAGTGAAGATGTGGAGAATAGGAAATGTGAGGTAAAAAGAATACTACCCCAAAGTTGACTAAAAAGCAAAGATCTAAGAAAGAAACTCATGCATGAATGGACATGCGCTACTTGAGGTCCCATCAGGACGACTTTTGGTGTGGATCTCTTAAAAACTATTTGCACATCATATATGATCATGCATTAGTCAGATTTGTATGTACGTGCACAACAAACCAAAGCTTCGATATTTTGGATTTAGCCCGGACCGACACAAGATATGGTAAGAACAAGTAAAAGTAAAAAAGGAAAATTACTAAAATGCCCCTATATTTTGCAAAAATTACCAAAATACCCCTAAAAATGGGGTGTTTGACGAAAATGGTCATAACTCCTTTGTGACTAATTAAAACATGGAAGTGATCTTCACAAAACATATAGATGAAAGTGAGACTATCTAAAGGCAGCAGAATGATAAAAAATGGAGCTGGAATCTTCAAGTTAGAGTGCTTTAAATATGGATTTCAAAAAACAACTCAAAAAAGCATAACTTGTGACTTTCAACTCCAATTTAGATGAATTTGATCTTGCTTTGATGACCTACAAAAACTATATTACCGTATTAACTAAACTGCCCTTCGTTTTAGAGGCATTTTGGTCATTTTTGCAAAATATGGGGGCATTTTGGTAATTTTCCCAAGAAAAAACCAAAACATCCCTATCATTTATGCTGTGCACATCCCAAAGATGTTAAGATGTAAGGCCATGCACATAAAACGGCCCCAATTTTGTGCATTATTCATACTTCTCTTCTCTGTGTAACTAGTCACTATGCGTTCCGAAGTTTTTTAGCTGTAACCTATCCATATGTACGTGCACAAAAGATAGAAGTTTTATTATTTTGGATGCCACCCAAAATCCAAAATAACATCCCTATCAATTTATGTTGTGCATGTCCCAGCAATATTAAGATGTACGGCCATGCATATGAGAATGTGACCCACATGGGAATTGACAACTCTTCTTCCATGTGTGGGGCCAAGTGGGATGCATAATTGATTTCCATGATGTAGTTGAAAGAAAAGGGGGCACTTCTAGCTATTGTCGTTTTAGCCTAACAATACTTATTGCTCAACACGACAACTTTTTCCTTCATCCTTAAGTTAAAAATAAATAAATAAATAAATAGATATTATTTTAACGCATATAGATGATAATATGCTAGGTAAAAAACAATAGAATAGAATAGAATAGAATAGAATAGAATTGAATAGAATAGCATAAGGCAGAGTCTTTATCGTCCGCGGAGACCAATCGGCCTGGGGGATCCAATAAGAGAGCGCAACAGAGTTATTACTGTCTAGGTTAAAAAACCATTTGCACATCATATTATAATCATACATTGGATATGTATATACATGCACAACAAATTGAAGCTTTGGTATTTTGAATACCCAAGGTTAACATAAGATATTATAATAACAAATGAAAGAAAAAACCAAAACATCCCTATCAGTATATGTTGCACACAAATCAACGATGTTAAGATGTCACGCACATGGAAATGTGAGCCAAGCCGTCGCCATGGTGGATGCATGTCCAGCTTTATCATGCTTACATGGGAATTGACCATTATTTCTCGGTGCATGGGGTCAGGTTCCATGGAGGAAGGAGCTTTCCCACTCTACTGTAGGAATCTGATTTCCATGATGTAGCTTGAAGAAAAGAAGTCCCCAATTCTACTATAGGAAGAAGGGCACTCTGCCTAATGTCGATAGCCTGCTCTTGCCTAACATCTGATGGCCACCCGCCATGACAACCGTTTCCTTCATCATTGAGTAAAAAAATAAGAGTGTTGTAAAGAATGAGAGTATGACAACTAAAGACGTGGCGAATGGGAAATGTAAGGTAAAAGGATAATTGTTAGACTACAATGCTTTTCATAGACATGAATGTTGGATAAATCAACATTCCTTTATAATGAGACAAGATTGTTGACATGGAATGAGTTCAAATTGAAGTTCTTTCTCCTTCACGTTGGGGCCAGGGCATTTGGGAAAAAGTAGGCTGCTACACTTCCTCCACCCACAGATGTGGCCCCGATTCTGGGGTGGTTCATGGCGGTGTTAAGGAGGAGCACGGTGCACTTTCGATGTATGTGGTCTGCTTCATCCAGGTGTTGCCTCCATCGCCAAAGTGGCCTTTAGTTATCCAGAGCCTCATCGTAAAAGCGATGCGGCGATGGGTATGGGATAAATTGCTTCATCCTAAGCTATCCATTTTGTGGTGGCCGGATCACTCCTTAGATCGTCGCGGGTTCATCGATTTAGTCCGAGTCTTTGTGATCGCCCTCTTTGCATGCGAGAGGGATGAGACAATTGAGCCTTTGCTTTTTCTTGTGTTACCATGTTCGACACCTTGGCGGTGGCTTACGAGTCTTTTCCATTGTGACTTGAATAGTCAGGCCGAGGTCCTATTGTCATCTATCCCTAGTTCTTGGGACAAGTTGGCAAAGGGCTTTCCACTTAGCATCTGCTTGGATCATCGGTCCATCACGGAAGAGACGAAAATCTCCTCATCTTCAAGGGACAGCTCTTTCCGGATATGCAAGTGCTTAGCGATGCGTAGTCGCATTGTAAAGGCGTACAAATGTTCTTGCAAGGATGGCGTCAAAAGTGTCATTTGGGAGCAATATCTTGATTCACACCTATCATAGCAAGCGGTTGTGCTCATGGTGATCTGTGTTCTCGCTTTTCTATGTTATGTATGTGGTGGGTAGTGTTGCTCTAGTGGATATCTTCTCCACTGGGTTTTGAGTCCCCCATGTACTCTTTGTATTCTTTTGAGTAATAATGTGGAAACCACCTTATGTGGCATTTAGCTAATAAAATATTGCCACGTGTCCACAAAATAAATACTCATTTTCCTCTCTTTTTTGTCTCCCTATTTGGCTGTGGTGCCCCTGCTTTTGTGAGGGCGTTGGCAGCTGTACTAGCTAGGCATTGCTTTTGTGATGGTGGCTCCCATGTTTTTCTTTTGCAGATCTTCATGTTTTTTCTTATTTTGTAGCACGTATTCCTGTTTTATTGTGTTTCTTCTTCATTTGCCATTTGATGTGCTTGTTTTACTTTTGTTGGGTTCTTGCCGTTTTGCTCTTAAGGTCTTGCTTGTATATATATATAATTGGAAATATGACGAAGAAGGAGGGAACCGAGTTTTGAAATGGTCAGTTCGGCACAGCGACCGGATCGATCACCATATAATCTAAGATGTATTCTACACCAGTGCATTGAAGTGATCGGATGAATTAAGAAGCAGAATTGGCTTGGGTTCTCGAATGAATCTCTCTCTGCAAATTACTTGGTAACTTTAATGAATAATGTGTATTATAAGGTTACTAGTTATTGTTCTAGTTTATAATAAGAGCTAAATGCTTATAGTGAAATTGGTTAATATTCTAAGTGACATTGTCTAGACTAAGAAATAAGTTGCAATTCTAACAGCCGATATCGGGATCCCGATATCAATCATGGGTTGGTGATCCCAAAGGAGGGAATCACATCCGCCGGATGGGGGGATCTCGGACGTTGGGCTAACCACAGCTGATTATAGGAGCATTATCGGCCACGGCAAGGGGATCTCGGAGGCCAGGATCACATATTGGTGATTCCGGACAGCGGATTCACGTTGTACTTTTTATGGTGATACCGGAGACGGGGAACACCACGGACGGCCCGGATGCGTCGGGGGAACGGAACTGAGATTGACGCAGGTCAGTACGGTGAAACGAAGGGGCCTAGAACGGGTTCCGTCGAGAGATGTGGTGATACCGGAGGCCGGTATTTTCACCTCCGGGATCCCCGAAACCAGGGTAAAACTATCCTGAGCCGATCCTTGAACTTGAGGATTATACTATTCTTTTCTGCTCAATTATTTCAACCCCGTAGGTAGTCTCTCGTCCACAAATTTAAATGGCCTTAGGGTATGGTCACATGAAGATATCAACAACGATTCCTTTATGTCGACATGAACATCTAAATCTGGACAGGGTCTCATGAAGATGTCAACTGCTCTGGAGCTCCTGCACCGTTCTTCTTCCTGTTAAGAACTCTGCGTTGCCAAGTGTCCTCAGATTTACCACGTGTTGAGATTCAATGGATTCATGTTGACATGAATCCTTTCAACCGAATAGAGAATCGGTGGAAGAGATAGACATCAACATGAATTCTTTCATATCAAAAAATGGCATGTGACCCTTTTGTTTTGGGTTTTTGACATCTATTGATCGATGTCAAAACCCAAAACAAAAGGGTGTCTATATCGTTTATTTTCTATTATCGTTTATTGTGGACCATTGATCTTATGAATATTCCATCTTTGATTCCAATTGGAGACACCATAGTCGTTCGTTGACCCCTTGATGGGGTCACATAGTGATTTCCATGTCAGCATATGATTCGGTACCAATGGTTTCCAAGTCAATTTTACTGTCCTGCTCCACCGCCTCAATAGGTTGTGCTAACTAGCAAGACTGGTCGAATTAAACCCCCTGCAAGAAATCGCTATATAAAAGAAACTTCTTCCAAGTGAATCCACTCTTGAAGAAATAGCGTAATGTTCACGGAGCTCGGTTTCTAAATTTCTTTGTTTGCCTTGAGGAGAAGAGACGGCGTTATTGACAAACATTTAATAATTCTACACAAACAAAGGATACAATTTCAAATTCTAAACAAGAAAAGGACATCTTAGCTGGATCCAGGAATCTTCAAACTTCAATTCAAGACTGAGTAGAATCATAGACAGTGGAGATCTATCTATGTTTGGTTCTAGTCACGAAGAGTCTTGGATCTAGAAATCTATTTGCAAAAGTTCCTCTATCGATTTTATTTCCAAAGCATAAGTTATGGCCGGACACTTGGCGGTGGAGGCGCTTCGGGTTTTCATATGTTTCTACCTTTCATAGCCACATGAAACATATGTATGGCAGATTTGACTTTGTGCTCCCACGACCCTTTCTGGCTGGATATGAAAAATATGCTTTTCCACAAGTGCGCCCGATGCATGTGAACAACAGACTAGATGCGAATCCTAAACAATACTAGAACTTTACATCTTCAACAAGAAGAAAGAAGGTAATAGGCTCTGTGAATAAGTGACTTGCCAGATCCATCAACAAAGCCGGCTCTTCCAACTCACAACACGGAGGTATTCCTCCTTCATCTATTAGCCTCCTCCATCGCCATACCTTCGGTCGTTCACATTAGAAAATCCTATCGACTAAACCCAATCTGCTAGAAACGCCTATTCCGACTCTCCTACTGACTGAATTCTATCTGCTAGAAACGCCGATTCCGACTCCTTCTATTGCGCCAATACTTCTACTTTCGGGTAGCCTTCCTTATTCGGCCCCCCCACCGGAAAATATGTCGGAGAAAAATTTGCCCTGTTTTTGGCGTGTTTTTCAATGGTTTAAACATTTTCCGGCAATGTTTTTTCTCTTTTCTTCTGTTTTTCCACCGATTATCTGTTTTTTGGCCTGTTTTCCGGTGAGGGGTGCCGAATAAGGAAGGTCTCCCCTACTTTCTTCCCAAATTATCTCCTCTCTATAACCTTTGATGCATTCAAACTCATTTTCCACCGTCAGCATCCTACTACTTTGTCTACGAATACACCTAAAATACCTTTAACAATTACATTTTTTACATTTTTAGCACCTTATAAACCCACAACATCAATGCAGAAATGAACGTTAAATAAAATGCAATATAAAACCAACCTCTGAAAATTTGAACTTTTTTTATTTTAATTTTGTAGAATTTAGTTAAGCAAGTGACTTTAGGGTTAGGATTCCGGCGGGCATGCTGGAGGCAACCGTAAGTCTGTACTTCATTATTCATATGCACTGCGTTCAAAGAAACTTCCAAAGAAATAGTTCAGCTAGTAGCTATGTTAAAATTTCATCTGCAAATGGAATTCGTACAAGTAGCAATCAAAGCATGCAATTTGAGATCACCTGTAAAGAATTGAATACTGCATGCCCCTCCACTAGAGCCCATCATGTCCACATTTTACTGTTTGTTATTGATTTTCTTTCCTAATTGGAGGTGTAGTTTAGATAAATATGTGGAATTAAATTGTGTTAGGTTCATCTTTGACTTTGTAGTCCTTATAGAAGCAAAGGGGGTTTCAGAGAAGAAACCTGTCTGCATTCATGTCAATGGTAGTATATTTATGACCTTGAGGCCGTAAAAAGTTGAGGCAATTATGGAAGGAAAAGGAGGGATGTAGGTTGGTTGGACAATCTTTGGACTTTGGAGTCCTTAGGAACCAATGGGCGTTCTGAGAAGGAAATTATGTCAGTGGTAGTACATTCAGACCTTGATAATTAGGATGTACTTTGGACTTTGTAGTCCTTAGGAACAGATTGGTTTTCAGAGAAGAAAACTCATGTCAGTGGTAGTACATATGAGACCATGACATATTAAAAAACTGAAAACTGTTTCCTCTGCAAAAGAAGCAAGGAAGGAAAAGGAGGGCTGGGTTGGTGCTACCAGATAAGGTAAGGGAGAGTGTTGAAATTGGGCAGGGAGCACTTTAAGTTGGTGCATGTTTGAAAATGAACACCCCAGTTCATGAATAAATAGGCCAGAAGGTGGTGGTGTGTATCAGATATCCAAAGCAAGCAATATGGAAAAAAAAATGATAATGGTGGCCTTTGCCCTGGGCATGGCAATGCTCTTCGCCATGCCCGCTACGCCGCATGCTACTATTACTCCCACTCTGGATGAGTGCTTCTGTGAGGCTCAAGCCATCAATGCAGTCTGCAACTGCACAAGTTCTGCTGCAAACAATTACTGCTGCAACTTAGGCAGCTTGTTTGGCGATGATTATGGATTCAATTGCAATTGCAAGATATATGCTGCTTCAAATTCTACCATCATGTCTGCTGTCCAGCGTCTCAGTCAGACCACCATCAAGCCCAGTTGCTTCCAATGCAAAAGTTTTTAAGCGCAAAATATATTAAGTTTAGATAAAATAAGAGCGATGTGTTCACTTCGCCATTAATAACATATGCATTTTGAATTGTGTGTCATTTCTTCATCAATAGAATGGAGGCTTATTTAGCTCCTATCTTCTTTCTTTTGCTGTAATGAGGAGGGCAATTGCTAATATAAATTATAATATAGAAGTTTCTTACAGATTCATATTACAGAAGTGTCTAAATGTCTGTTTTGTAGAAATGAAGATATAAAAACCTGCGCGTGCTTCTGTTTTGTAACATTCTTTATTTGAAGTTAGTATGAAATACGCATGCTTCCGTTTTGTAACATTCTTTATTTGAAGATAGTACGAAATGAAAACCCATCAAAGATACAATCCCCACCGATGCAACTGAAAGTAATAACTCATTTCGTCCTATTCAACATTTTATATGTAAGCCTTAGTAAACAAATAACCATAACTACGGCCTTCTTTGTTGAATCTCAAAAATAATGGCAGCTACATTTGCAAGATAACCAAGCTTCCAAAACGCGTCAAGTAGAAGTGCTTGAGCTCTGCATGCACGATAGCCGAACAATGGCTGTGCACGAATCAAACTTGCAGTGGCAGGATATCCTGCTCCAGTCGACCATTCAACAAAAAGCCAACATTTTGATACTTGGAATCCCTTTTTTAAAGAGAAGATTAAGTCTAAAGAATGGCATATGTTTTTTCTAGGCCTTTTAACTTCTTATTTGCAACTTCCAACAACAGCGTCACATGTTGATATTCACAATAGTATTCCACACACACACACCCGACCACAATTATATTGCAAAATGAATGCACCAAACATCTGACCGCAATTATATTGTAAAATGAATGCACCAAACAACTCGAGGGTATTTCTTTGGTGGTAAAGTTGTTGGATGCAAATATGCTTCCTAAGCTACATGTAGACTATAATTTAATTCAATTTAATTTAGTAGTTTATAATGAGCACAATGTGTGTCAAATGATGCAGACAAATGTTTAGAGTATTAGTCCAGGCAAAAGGGGAGGCATAGCAACTTTAAAAGAAAAATTGTATTGTTTTAACATATCTATATACGTACTGCACTTGAGATTAAATTGCAACAATGAAATACATTTGTAAAATGATTGACAAAATATACAAAAAGGCTTGAAGCACATTATGCGTTCACCATTTTCAAGTTCAAGTTCATTAACGTAGTTAGCAAATTTTCGCCAATATATTTGAAAGGCTTTAACACTGATGCCTAGCATTTGTTAATATGTTAGCAACAATGTTTGAAACATACCTAACAATGGAACTAACTTGCCTTTATATTCTCATATAGCCTTATCCTACGCAATACATGATTCATGGTAGGCACGGGCATCGTTTGCACTATAGGTCCTAAGGTTAAATTGAAGGTGCATAATTGCAGTAGGTCAACAATGGTATATCCCAAGGTTCGTTGTTCAGAGATTGCAGAAGTTGCAAACAACTGTTGTTATGCAGCTTGATCAAGGCCGAAACATCTATAGTTGAAGCATTGCAACGAAATCATTAATCATCGGTGCTCATAATATCAATCCTATAAATACAGATGCCAAATGCAAGAATACAAAATAAGCTTGAGAGCCATCAAAATACCTCAAATCAATTTGCTTGATCTGCTTATGGAGTGAACATATTCAAATTAGATCTGCTCCGCGAATCAGTGTTGGAGATTTCTTTGCAACAAAAAACAACAATGCAATTGAAAAACTTTTTGCAATTGTTGGTGTTTAATAAACTTTTTGGAAAACTTTTTGCAATTGTTGGTGTTTAATAAACTTTTTGGCTTTCGTTGGTGTTTAATAAACTTTTAAAATCAGTTCAAACAGACTTTTGCCATCCATGGCCTTTTTTTTTTCAAAGACCACTTCAAGCCAATATCGTATTAAGCCAAAACATGTGTAACTTTGACTTAAGCCTTAAAAATGGTTACATTTATTAAAGCCAAAAGAAATTACGGAATTTATAGCCAAGACTTCGGTTCAAATACGAGATCATGTAGAAAGCAATGCAAGAAATAATATATCCTTATTCAAGAAATTATTGTCCGTCGTATCATCTTAAAAGAGGGGAAATAAATTATATACAAATGGTACCTTGTCAACGCATTACACATATTAATTTTGAGAATGTCATTTTACGTCATGTAAATACTTTCGGCGAATTGCTTATTGGCGGTTCGATAGAATCATAGCTTCCTTTAATCATGAAAATACAACAAAGGAGCAAGAAACCCGTTTTTCTTGATGAAACCGGAAGATAGTTAGCCTAAGAAGGGTAAGAGCCTAAGTCACTAACAGGGTAAGCTCTGAGTTCCTTGGGCTTATAAGCCCTTCACCTTGCATGTAACACAAACACAATAGGATCGGTATTTTATCAAGCGAGAATGTGTAAATGACTACGCCCAAAGATTAGCATACATGCAACCTTTATTTGTATGCATGCTTATCTTGATTTCTCAACCCGACTTATAACAATGTTAGGAATCTTCAATCTTAGGTACCCCACAAGCTGTCACAAGGTGCGCTCTAAATAAAGACACGCATGCAATCATTATACCTAGCATGCATGCTATAAAGAGATTGTTTCCACATATATGAGGCGATTGGGGAAGCTCGTTTCTTGACAAATCGCTCTTAGATATAAGTCATTATAAGTAAGATCGGACCAAAAGAAATTCCAAATAGTATTTTAGATACCAAAGTGGCCACTCTTTGTGTTTCTGTTAAGAGCACTTTAACAATAAAAAGTCCTAAGGTATTAGCCCGGCCGGTGCATATATTCCTTCTGACCGCTAGATTTTTTGCTTTGGATGTGCAAAATTCAAGCGAGAACAAGAACTAACTCGGATCTAGAATTTTAGTACAAAATATTGCGAGTTCAAGATATCTTCTCACATTTTCAACTTTTGTAACTTCTTGCTAATGGTACCAAATATTTTTTATGGATTTGTGCTATACAATCAAATACCACTTTAAAAGCCTCTTTGGATGAAAAAGCAAGGCACAACTTTGTAGGGACTCTTTATTCAATTCGGGCGATTTTTTATAGCTAGATTCCCACCTCAAAGTTTACATAACTATGTCCTATTGAATCTGTAGCACTCATTTTGCTGCATGGCCCACAAGAATATCTATATCTAGCTTGCACAACTTTCCTATGATCGGAACAATGAAAGCGGCGAAACATAATAGCTTTGAAAGTGCTCACAAAATGCAAGGTAATCCTTCATTATTCGATTAAACAAGCCTTTGATGTCAATGCATCTCAACGTAGCAATCTGTTATCACATTAATTACCTTATTCTTCTATTCAACCTCTGCTTGGATTAGTAAAACACTTATAATCTAGAGTACATCATTAATCAATATTTAATGGGGCGACCATTCAAGAAAATCGAGAATTTGTAGGTCACGAACCTTACAAGCAAATAGCTTAGTTTAACAACCACATGCTAAATTGCAAAGACATGCACATTGATTGCCCAATTATTTCTTTGTTACGGCGGATCTATACATTAAATAGAGAGGCAAACAAATATACCAACAATTACTATAAATGGTACTGCAGATAAGCAAGGCACACAACCCATATAATTGCAGATGTATGCACCCTTATTTATTGTGAAGAAAAAAGCAAACAAAAATAACCTAAGCAGACCTGAGTGAAGTCCTTGTGTAAATGCGTTTAAATGTAAAACATGTTCATTTGAGAGGAAGGCAATAGCCCATAACTACATTTGTGTCTTGTAAATCAATGTATTGTCGGTTTGGATGTGCAAGGCTGGCGCATCTTCAATATCGGTGCACTCTTTAACCGGACCTCACGGGTTATTAGCGGCATGTAATATTACATCATACGCAACTCTATCTTGCCAATTTCCTTGAGCTAAATCACATCCAATGTTGAGGGTTCAAGAATTTCGCAGCATAAGAGGAAGCATCAATCAGCTATACAGGTCGTATACTCAACATCTAAATGCCCTAATCAGGGTTCTACACCATCTACTACTTAGATGAGAGAGCCTGCGGCGCATTTAAATCTCTAGAAACCAAATCAATCTCTAGAAACCAAATCCCTTATGAAATTACAGCAATACCTGTCCTCCATGGTCATGAATCGGCAGTGTGCCAGATGTAAGTCGTCTCGATAATTAGGGTTCAGTGTTCTGGAAATAACTCTTAGCAGTTGTGGTAGCAGATGCTCTCAGAAAAATGCATACGTTAGGGTTTTTCATATATAAAACATAGTATCCGAATATCACTTTCTTAAGCGACCATACTTGATAAGGCCATTACAACTTCCCTATATTATTTTCATCCACAAGTTGACTTAAATTTTAAGTCATATGTCTATGGTATTTCGCATTTTCCACCGGTTAGAATGTTCAGCCAAGGTAATGTATACGAAATCAAAAAGTGCCATGTGACCATAATGCCATTACAACTTCCACAATTTGACCTAGCCTTCTAGCCACGTATCATGTGTCTCACAAGTTTTTGAGATTTTTAACTTTAGAATCCAGCATCCATAAACCATGGAACCATCTCATGAAATTTCCTTATATTGTCTGTGGACCATGGGTCAGATGTACATTTAATCAGGTGTACTAACCTTCCAGCTAATTCAACCTTGCAAGCATGGTAAAATCCACAAAGAATATGGCAACCAAAGGTTCACAAAAATTCGAATTTCACTCAGTAGCCATGGCCCATTGGTTTACACAACTTCAAACATTTGCCATGTGCCATAGTAGTGGAGATATCGGGGATCTAATGGTCCATGGTGACTCCACGTCTTGCGAGTTTAGCATTTTTTAGAATAAGTAGTGCTCATGCATTGGGGAAGACCACCAAGTGCCAAGTGACCATTACAACTTCCCTGTATGATTTTGATTCCCACTTTGAACTAGATATTGGAACTAGATATTAAGTCATAGTTCATGCATACCAAGATAGTTATCCAAGATAGTTATGCATAATACATGGATCACCTTGTGTCCTTATAACTCATACCGTAGGTCAAAGTGAGCCTTTGCAAACCATATTCTTATAATAAAAAAAAACCTGCCTCCTACCGTAGGTCAGAGTGGGCCAAAGTCATAAATAGAGTTAGCAACAAGGAGAGTAGAACCTTGTTGCCAAAGCCCTACCCTACCTATACTGCCTAATTAACTCTTATTGCATTTGCTGCAAGTATTTATTTCTCGTAGGAGAGCCAAATGGCAAACAGATTGAGCTTAGTTTGGCCAATGCCCAAAGACTAGTTTAAAACAGCCAAACCTCGACCTATGTTTCAGCTTTCATGTTAAGTTCTATTGGTAGAATTTCATCAACAACTAGTGTCATATTACCTTTATTTTTTAGTCGATCTCCTTACTTCTGATGCAAGCCAAAAGCGAAACTTATCTATCATTTTTGCACAAGTTATATTTGTACCACTGTATTAATACTCGTCCTCATTGGCAGCCTTGGGTAATCGTACAAATTGGTAGAAAGAATAATAATCATCATTTCCAGCCTATGCCAATTCCTATAAAGGTCCAAAACGTATTAGTAAGAACTTATATACACCTGAATTCTAACCATTTTAAGGCCCCTAGTACGGGGTTCACTTATAGTAAGGGGGTATGCCGTAATGCGTGCATAGGGTGATCAAAAACACCCCATATCGATTTCTTGAAAGGCAAATTCGACCCCTTCCGGTACAAAAGTTTACCCCAAGTAGTGGCAAAAACCCCCTACCTCTTGCATTATGCGTTATGGAAATGGGTCCTAAAAAACCCCCTACAAGTCACTCGGGCACATTGTATGGCACTTTACGGTGAATCCCCTTGCCCTAGTATAACTAGGGGCCTGAGTTAGTGAAAAAAACCTTTTAAAATCTGTTCAAACATACTTTTACCATCCATGGCCTTTTTGCAAAGGCGACTTCAAGCCAATATGACCTTAAGCCAAAGCGGGTGTAACTTTGACTTAAGCCTTAAAAATGGTTACATTTATTAAAGCCAAAAGAAATTACGGAATTTATAGCTAAGACTCGGTTCAAATACGAGATCATGTAGGAAGCAATGCAAAAATAATATATCCTTATTCAAGAAATTATTGTCCACATATCATCTTAAAAAGAGGGGAAATAAATTATATACAAATGGTACCTTGTCAACGCATTACACATATTAATTTCTGAGAATGTCATTTTACGTCATGTAAATACTTCGGCGAATTGCTTATTGGCAGTTCGGTAGAATCATAGCTTTCTTTAATCATGAAAACACAACAAGGAGCAAGAAACCGGTTACTGCGGTGAAACCGGAGGACGATTAGCCTAAGAAGGGTAAGAGCCTAAGTCACCAGCGGGTAAGCTCTGATTCCTTGGGCTTATAAGCCCTTCACCTTACACAATAGACTGGTATTTTATCAAGCAGAGAATGTGTAAATGACTCTGCCCTAAAAGATTAGCCTACATGCAACCTTTATTTGTATGCATGCTTAATACTGATTTCTCAACCAGCTTATAACAATGTTAGGAATCTTCAATCTTAAATTACCCCACAAGCATCCGCAGTGCGCTCTAAATAAAAGACACGCATGCAATAATTATACCTAGCATGCATGCTATAAAGAGATTGTTTCCACTATATATGAGACGGTGGGGAAGCTCGTTTCTTGACACTGCTCTTAGATATAAAGTCATTATAAGCAAGATCATACCCAAATGAAATTCCAAATAGTGACTGCTCGATACCAAAGTGACCACTACTGTTTTTCCTGTTAAGAGCACTTTAGCAATAAAAGAGTCCTAAGGTATTAGCCAGCCAATGCACATATTCCTTTACAGCCATCTTATGCTAGATTTGCACCCTTTGGATGTGCAAAAATTCAAACAGAACAAGAACTAACTCCAGATCTAGAATTTTCGTACAAAATATTGCAGAGTTCAGCATATCTTCTCACATTTTCAACCTGTAACTTCTTGCTAAAGGTACCAAATATTTTTGTACGGACTGTGCTATACGATCAAATACCACTTTAAAAGCCTACTGGATGAAAGAGCAAGGCCTGCTGTGTAGGACTCTTTATTCAATTTCGGGCCAGTATTTTATAGCTAGATTCCCACCTCAAAGTTTACATAACTATGCCCTATTGAATCTGTAGCACTCATTTGCCTGCATGGCCAGTAAGTTATCTATATCTAGCTTGCACAACTTTCCTATGATCAGAACCTTTGAAAGTGCTCACAAAATGTAGTAATCCTTCATTATTCAGTGCAACAAGCCTTTGATGTCAATGCATCTCAATGTAGCAATCTGTTATCACATTAATTACCTTATTCTTCTATTCAACCTCTGCTTGGATTAGTAAAACACTTATAATCTAGAGTACATCATTAATCAATATTTAATGAGACGAACATTCAAGAGAAATCAGAATTTGTAGGTCTGAACCTTACAAGCAAATAGCTTAGTTTAACAACCACATGCTAGCGACTGCAAAGACATCCACATTGATTGCCCAATTATTTACTGTTCTGAGCAGATCTATACATTAAATAGAGAGGCAAACAAATATACCAACAATTACTATAAATGGTACTGCAGATAAGCAAGGCACGGCCTATAATTGCGGATGTATGCACCCTTATTTGTTGTGAAGAAAAAAGCAAGCAAAAATAACCTAAGCAGACCTGAGTGAAGTCCTCGTGTCTGCTTAAATGTCGCCATGTTCATTTGAGAGGAAGGCAATAGCCCATAGCTACATTTGTGTCTTGTAAATCCAATGTATTGTCAGCTGGATGTGCAAAGGCTACTTTGCATCTTCAATATCGGTGCACTCTTGACCGACCTACGGGTTATTAGCGGCATGTAATATTACATCATCTGCAACTCTATCTTGCCAATTTCCTTGAGCTAAATCCTGTCAATGTTCAGGTTAAGAATTTCGCAGCATAAGAGGAAGCATCAATCAACTATACAGGTCGTATGCTCAACATCTAAATGCCCTAATCAGGGTCCTACACCATCTACTACTTAGATGAGAGAGCCTGCGGCGCATTTAAATCTCTAGAAACCAAATCAATCTCTAGAAACCAAATCCCTTATGAAATTACAGCAATACCTATCCTCCATGGTCATGAATCGGCAGTGTGCCAGATGTAAGTCGTCTCGATAATTAGAGTTCAGTGTTCTGGAAATAACTCTTAGCAGTTGTGGTCGCAGATGCACTCAGAAAAATGCATACGTTACGGTTTTTCATATTTAAAACATAGTATCCGAATATCACTTTCTTAAGCGACCATACTTGATAAGGCCATTACAACTTCCCTATATTATTTGCATCCACAAGTTGACTTAAATTTTAAGTCATATGTCTATGGTGTTTCGCATTTTCCACAGTTAGAATGTTCAGCCAAGATAATGTATACGAAATTAAAAAGTGCCATGTGACCATAATGCCATTACAACTTCCACAATTTGACCTAGCCCTCTAGCCACGTGTCATGTGTCTCACAAGTTTTTGAGATTTTTAACTTTAGAATCCAGCATCCATAAACCATGGAACCATCTCATGAAATTTCCTTATATTGTCTGTGGACCATGGGTCAGATGTACATTTAATCAGGTGTACTAATCTTCCAGCTAATTCAACCTTGCAAGCATGGTAAAATCCACAAAGAATATGGCAACCAAAGGTTCACAAAAATTCGAATTTCACTCAGTAGCCATGGCCCATTGGTTTACACAACTTCAAACATTTGCCATGTGCCATAGTAGTGGAGATATCAGGATCTAATGGTCCATGGTGACTCACGTCTTGCAGAAGTTAGCATTTTTAGAACAAGTAGTGCTCATGCATTCAGGAAGACCACCAAGTGCCAAGTGACCATTACAACTTCCCTGTATGATTTTGATTCCCACTTTGAACTAGATATTGGAACTAGATATTAAGTCATAGTTCATGCATACCAAGATAGTTATCCAAGATAGTTATGCATAATACATGGATCACCTTGTGCCCTTATAACTCATACCGTAGGTCAAAGTGAGCCTTTGCAAACCATGTTCTTATAAAAAAAAAAAAAAAAAAAAAAAAAAATGCAATTGAAAAATATATGGGCTTTGTAACCATATTCATAAAATGTCACTCCTTACAAACACACAGATAAAGCAGGTACAACTAATTCCTGGGAGTGATCCAAAGGCCACAATAGAAATACATGCAATAAATCGCCATTTAGAAATAGTTTATTTAATTTACTGAACTATCTTTGCACAGTCTATCTTGGTCTCAGACTCTAAAAACCACAGTTTTATGGCTGTTGGAATCAGACTTGCCACAATATGACAGAAGGGTTGTAGGCCATCTCTTTATCTGGTAGTTACGTAATGGAATAAAAAAAAATCCATTGAATGAAGATGTCCATGGTACATCACAGAAATAAGCTATAAACCAAGTAAAACAAAATGAGGCAGATTAAGCAAAGATAATAAAAGAGAAATAATTAAACAAAGCTAAGAAATAGATGTATGTGCAGCAGACTTGCTTCGGTATATATGGCGTTCTAAACATTAATAGCAAGTTGGCAGCATATTTGTCCCAAAATTGAGCAAACAAAAGCTTAAATCTGTTGTGATAATCAAGTTTGTCATCATATATACAGAGTTCTTCATCCATGTGTTAATCGGTTCTGTACTGATATGATCAATTATCAATGGTAGTAAGCTGCTGCAGAATCTTTCCAATCCAAATGCAGATTAGGAAGTATTATTCATGTAAGCCCCTAACATTGGCCTGTGCAACATCCAATTTGTAGAAAAAAATGCAAATTAGGAAGTACTATTCATATAAGCCTTGACCAGTAGAAAAATGTATGGTATGCCCTCCAAACCACGCTACCCTCATTGCTTTCTGGCCATTTGACAAATGCGAAGAACTCAGTATTTAGTATCCCACTATAGAATAAGAACATGATAAATCCTGCATCTCAAATTACCCACTTGACAAAAGACCTGGCTCTACCTTGTTAAAATATGCTAAGCCCTTAATCTGTAGTATAGGTAAATGAGACACCCTTAGATCCCTTGATCTGTAGTATAGGTAAGTGTAAATTTCTTAAACCTTAAAGCCAGATATGCTAAGCCTTTAAATTTTATTTGCAGCATAGGATAAATGAAATGAAAAAAACCAAAAAACCTTTAATTCTCTCAATAATGAACTCAGTTGATAAAGCAAAACCGAAGTTAAGGGTGCACCTAAAAGAGGCACACCACAGTAAGGCTCCAAATCAGTAAGGGGGACCGAAGTTAAGGGTGCACCTAAAAGAGGCACACCGTAAGCCTCCAAATCGATGGGGGGAATCTGAAATCTTAAAAGCGTAAAACTATGGTCTTAGTATCGACATATGAGAGGAGCATCACTGGAAGAGATTGATATAAAAGATTCAACAAAGCTTTGCTGCCCGTTTTCATCAGTGCTTCCTCCGGCTCTATAACTGCCATTGCTCCCATCTATGCACCTATAATAAAGAGAAGATAATAAGAAGAAGATTGAAGAGAGGCAGAAAAGAGCAATGTTGCAAACCTCCCAGCTTAGCATCTTGCCACCAGACTCTGCAAAATGTATTGAGAGCCTTATCCACACCATCTCCAGTTCCGTCACTCCCATTCCGAACTCTGTTGTCCTCTGCTTACTGACCTTTGCTTGTAAAATCTGCATCCATGCTTGCAAATGTTTGTAAAATCGCCCTCCCGAAAACCCTACCAAACCATAATGAAGGGTAGGTCAAAATTACTGGGAAATTGCGCGTGTTCTATTTTCATGCAATAAATTGTGGCTGATCCAGTGCTGTAAATGAAAAACTCAGTCAGCCCCGTTTAACAGCTTCAGATGTCGCGCCATCCATAGCGTGCTATGGGGAGAAAACTAAGCAGCAGCTGAAAAGACTGCAAAGGGCCAAAAAGACTCTCAGCGCAGGGCCAAAAAGACTCTCATGTGAATTCCACATTAAGCTTTGCAACTGCAAAGCTGTTGCAAAGCTGCTTAGGAATTAAGTGACATACATGCGCAGTTGAATGTTTCGGATTTATTCTTGACTTGGGCAGGGAAGCTATGGCAGCCATAGCTGAGGCTATATGCCACTCGGTTGAGCAATATGGGAAGCAATTTTCGCGCCTCTTTGAATTTTTCCTATCTTTGGATTATTCAACAAGGTTGTGGAAACAGAGGGCTCTGTTTTCTCTGAGCTAGAAAATAGAAGTTGAGCTCAGAAGAAGTTGATTGTTTCTTATTTGAAGCTTTCTAAGGCTAGAAACTAGTTAGTTTCCACACCAGAACATCCGTCATAGCCACACGATCACGATCATGTAACCTAGAGGGGGGAGGGCATTTCGCCCTCGCAGGACCTCTTGGCGATGCATACAGCCTCGGCGGCATTCGCGGCTCCATCGCTCGTGCACCGCCTCAGCTGGTGGCGCTGCCTCAAGGCCCTACGGAGCGAAATGCTCCATGTAGATTACGTATCATTATTGTCTAAAAGGGGAAACATGGTCGGAGAATTAAATACTGCTGGAAAACCATTTTTTTCGTCCAAAAGAAACATCCTGAAAAGGGCACACCGGCGTTACCACCCACCCCGAAAAAATATTTTAAGTAAGTAGACTAGTAAACATGTGCCCGATGTTGCTGGGCATACGTGGTGGTGTGTCTTTACTTGGCCTTTAACATCCATATGTGCAACTTAGACAACACTGCATGTTGATATCGGGAGAATGGGCATTATTTGCTTTTGTAATTAATTTTGTTTTTAAGATTGTCATTATTTGCTTTTGTAATTATTCTTGTTATTAAGATTGTCTAATGACAGTAACATCAATGCATGAACTTTGCATTTGTGGATTTCAATAGAATAAGAATAAGAATAGATTTTTAGCATCCACGGAGACCAATTGGCCTATGGGACCCAAATAAAAAAGAGAAGCGACAAACCTATTGTGAGAGTTAAAAACCCCGCCCAGAAAGGGTTTGAGGAAAAACCTTAGCGTGCATTAAGTATCTTTGGAGCGCCGCTGATTGTATAGGACGGTTTCAATGCCGCCCTGGAGGACACAAGCGAAGTCCGTGCATCCATAACCTCCGGAGGTATGACCCCAAACCGCCCACCGACGTAGTCAATAAGCGGTGCAACGGTTGGGCACTAGTAATCGAGCATATCGCTCTTGGATATGAGCAAATGCGAGGGCGATCTGGAGGACATGACATTCATCCTCAATAGCACCACGGTGGCAACAACGGCAAACCCTTTGCTCCGTGCTTCCCGAGCCCAACGTCCCGTTTCAATCGGAGGCGATATTGCACCGTCTGAATGGAAGCTATAAGTCTGCTTCTTCATGGGCAGGCATTGGGTGTACAAAATCTTCGTGTATGGGCCTCTCGTGAGCCTAGGATTGACTTGCTGCGATAGTGTGCCCACAACATGCGTCGAGAGCATCCGCATCCCGCAGCTGCTTGAAGGAAAGTAGCATCAAAGTGCGGCTTAAGTGCCTTGCGATCTTTCTTTGTCGACACAGGCGCGCGTCTTTTTACGCACACCCGACGTGAGGACCCATGCATTAGCCAAAGCAGGTTGGGCAAGCATGTATCAGCCATAGCGACCACCTTACGGAAGTAAAGCGATATGGCGTTCCAATGCAGCCCGTTGAAGGCGGCTTGTCTCTGAAGTAGGATGCGGTATGGGCTGTTGGACTTCACCCCCAAGGGCCCGTGCTCAAGATCATTCGGGGTGCTAAGGGATATCACGGGCCCCACACTTACGCCCTATACAAAGGGCCGGCTCGATAAAGGCCGAAGCAGGTGTATTTGGTGGCCCCGGGCATACAACCTACGCCTTGTGGGCATTGTTACGCATGGCATATAGTGCCTTCCAACCGTCGTGACCCGCAACGATGGCGACATCCCAATGGGTGGTAGTTGAGAACTTCGATCCCCAAGTACTTGTGGAGTGGAGCCACCTCTACCTCTTGTCCCCCGGTAAGTGAATGAGGGAAGCCTTGGGCGGGATGGGATGATGCTACCAGCGGCACCCCTAGTTTTGGCCAAGTTAACTTCGCATGCGGTGAATTGGCAAAAGTGTCAAAGAGCATCGGTGTGACGTTGCATGTCCTCCGGAGTATAGGCGGAGGTTGAAATCATCGGCATATATGAGTTGCGGATTGTGTGATGCATGAGATGGGCACCCTCCGCACCTCCATGCTCTGTGAGAGCCAATCTTCAGTTGAGTCAATGTATAGGCCAAAGAGTGTGGGGGGGGCAACCGGCGCACTCAATACTACTGATTACGGCTGTCGGCGATGTGATACGGCGGAGCATGCCTGCGTGCATGTATACTACATTCGCAAGTCAAGGGGGTCCACGGTACGCGGCCTATCCATAGCCCGTCGTAGGGGACGCTGCGTCAAAAGCTTTGCAAAATCCACGAAACAAATGCGAGGTTTTTGTCTATTCACCTATCCTCAATCAATGTCTTGTGAGTGAAGATATGATCAATGGTGGAGTGCCCTCGCGGAAACACACTGTGTAAGAGCTTCCCCGCACATCATGTTTCCTCATACCATATTGTCGGTATTTGCTCAAGAATGCCAGCCAATGCTAGAAACACAAAACAAAACTTATGCTCGAAACACAAAATATTTTAAGTAGATGTACATGTGAAATTTAAAAAGACCAATAATTAGAAATAATACTGAAGTACTAGTACAAAAGTCGATAGCAACACAGAACTTCTCACAAGCTCCACGTCTTGATTATTAAACTTACAAGCACTAGAGTGTTGCTAGCTTTTGGTAATACAAATGATTTAAAATACTTCATTGGATGCAAGCACATTATTTTTTGAATGCAAATATGGAAAGGGGATCCTACATGAAACAAGCCTTAGGTTTTCAAGTCAATGGAGACATGGTTTGGAAGTTAAAGAAATCAATGTGTGGCTTAAAAAGTCCCCAGACTTTGGCATATATGTATGGATGTCTATCCCAAAGGAACATGGATTCGAGAATCTACAAAGTTATGGTATTATCTTCTACAATTGCGAGTAAGGTATTACATACGGTTTTGAGGGGGGTGAGGGGGTTCGTATGCCTAATTAGTATTTTGTCGATGTCATTGCATATGCATACGCATGGTGAGGGTTGCAAGTTAAAAGCACATGTTTTCAAAGCATGAAGTTTCTTAGTGCAGGATTTGGGTCTTGCTTTGTTTTGAGTGAAGCTCTTGTAGTACTCATTCAACAAGCCCAAAAAATTGTTCAGCTTGATCGCCAATTCAATTGATTGCGGGCCATGGATCGCCTTGCTATTTGAGCTTATAAGCGCTTTGAAGTGCGAGATTCGAAGTCATATAAGTAGAATTGCTTCAATTTGCTGTGGTTCTTGATTTGCTGAAATCTGCTTTGATTCTGTAGGAATGACGTAATCCAATGTTTTTGAAGCATAGTTCTTCAGACCTGGCACCGATTAAATTCGGTATTTGGTTGACTGTTGTGTGTAACATCAAATGTTGTAGTTAGTTAAGCGGGGCTATCTCAGGATAGCGTGCTCGGATATTGGTCGAATGCCAGACTCTAAAGAGTGTGGCACCCATCCTCAAGGACTCCCAATTGGCAGCACCAACAAATCATATCCTTATGTGCCTCCCCAGTCCACCTGCCTGTCTCAATTTTGAGGCGATCTATACCTATGTGAATTATAGCGACGAGTCTGCACTGAAAGAGAATACTATTTTCTTGAACATCATCTAAAGAGATGCTTGTCATTCTCCATAAAACTATAAGTCTGATTACACTTCCATATTACTGGTATACTAGATAACCATGCTCGACATTACAAGTATGATTGTGTTACTATTATTTTTGTTTTTCCCTAAAACTCTTGATATTAACTATGCCTTACAATGCAATGCCAAAATAAGAGCAATAAATAAGAGCACAAGTAAGATATAAGAGTCGAGTTTTTCTCTGTCTTGCGAACCTTGTAAAAAGAAAACATATAAAAACAAGGTGGTACGCACGAGGGGTTGCCCTTCGATGGCCCGAGAGTGTGTTTTCACAGTCTTTATAAAAAATGGGTTTGTTTAGGTTTGATTAGTACTCGGGTTGTTTGTTCTATATTATAGAGCTCAATAGATAAAGTGCTTTGCATGGTAAAAAAACTAGTATATTTTATTCAATTCTTATGTATCTTGAAGCTCAATCTATATTGTTTATGCTATATGTGGAATGGTTTACTTGTATGTGCAATATTGTTGTGGCTTATTCAATCTGAAAAAAATGATATGCAAATTCGTAGCATTGCCTACTCTTCTAAAAAAATTTCAAACTTACCCAAGCAAAGCAAAACCGGAATAGTTCTAAATCCATTTGTCATAGTGGATCAATGCAGACCTCTTCAAATAAAAGTACATGGCTAACCAGGTTCGTATGACAGATCTGGCATTGTACCCTTACTAAAGCACAGATCCATCATTCCGACTAAAACAAATAGACCTGGGATATTCTTGTTTTCCATACATCAGAGCTCTGATCAGAGGCGACCAAATTAGTCATTCAGCAAAAATAGGCAGTTCCCAGTCGGCCAGATCATTCAACGCATTCTCCCATCTAGACAGTTGGCCAGATCATTCGAAGCATGCAAGCCAATTTAGTTTAAAACAAGGGTTGTATGCCCTAAACCTATATCGATTTCAACAACGCAAAATTTAAAAAAGAAAGGAAAAACATCATCGAGAATCCTGCAAAATTCGTCGGAACTGCGCCCAAGAGGTCACGCCATGCCGAATCTTTCCAAAAAGATCGGCACCCATGAGCCATAGCCATGCTGGGTATGCAAATCCGGCAGCTCAGAGGTCTACTGCACAGAGAAAAGGGAAAAAAATTGCTCTCACTCTATATTAGGGGAATGCAAATTAGTCTCCCCCTCTCGTACGTAGGAAAGCGGCCTTAACGTTAACCTACAACCCAACCCACTTGGAATTTCCTTGAATTTTCACAGTGGTAGATGATATCGAATGTTTGTAGATGATCCACGTGTACAAAAATCCTAGTTGGCAGCAACGTGGACACGCTAAAATTGCTTCAAAATGTCAACTTACTTTTGTGCAAACGTGCGGAAAAAACAAGGTGCTGCGCACGGAGGGTTGCCCTTCATGGTCAGAGAGTGAAGTGGCTTAAATCATAGTTCAAAGTCATGTTTTGACAACAATTTAAATTGCTACTTCTAGACAATAGAATACTTGAACAATGTACTGAATAGCTACCTCTTGCTCAAGATCAAAAAGCTTGCGGACATCCTTTGCCACATCCAAACACACCTCTTCTTCTTGGTACCAATGTTATAAACGTGGCCAACTTCTCCTTTGTGAAGAACAACATCAAAAGCTTGACAACATCTTCCTGAAAAAGATAACTCCTTACATTCTTTGCATCTCCATGGATCGGAAGAGGTCTGCCCCGCATTGCAAGAAGGATTAGCTTAGGTATCGGCTTCGAGGGTTGATTGGGGCCATAAACCGATTCACCAAAGAGGCATAAATCTGGTTGGGATCACCATTATTTTGCGAAAACATATCATTATCATCATCTTCGATCGGCCATGTCGTGCCATATTTAAACAGGCGGATAAGCCACCCATTACGTGGCGACGACCAAACACCCTTGGCGGTTAGATGGTTTTACCGCCTTCCCAACAACAAGGGCTTTGCCGGTTTATAAGCCGATAGAAATTTGGCGATTTTAGCATATTCGGGATATATACTAGCATATACCCGAACATGCCAAAACCCACATAACCAAAGGGATTGCCCCCCAGGGGCAACCCAAAATTACAACAAGGCATGCAATTCATTGAAAAATCTACTTGAAGATGTGCGGAACTACATCACTTGGCATGAAGGATATAGGTCTGGCGATCAACATGTTGAAATTTGGGTATTCACTGTTAAATGTAGATAACGCTTAGTTGCGATGCTTAAGATGTCATAAACCATCTAGGTCCTTTTGATCCGGCATTTTATCTTGCATTTGTTCATGAAGATGCTACGATTTTATTGAAACTCAAAAGCTAGAGAAACGAAGGACATATAAAATTCTCGAGATGTGCACATCCTCAGAAGCCGTGAGAAGCATGTCATTTATCGACATTTAAAAATGTCCATCCTCCCATTACCATATTCAGAATCCACACTACCACTCTAAAAATCTTATTTCTTAAAGATAATGTAGCATGAAGCTCCGGAAAACGAGAATGTTATTTACAAGTCCATAATGGTCACACTTAGGCGACTTCTTCCAAAACAAGAACAAAGAACAATTAAAAATACCGCGTCATTTTGGACCATTCAAGAGCAAAATATAGCACCGATTATTGCATTACTCTCTGAGATGGCTTCAATAAAATTTGCTACATGAGAGAGAAACCGCGACCGATCCGCAATTGTTAGCATTTGCACTTTGTCATCTCATTTCGAGGTTAAGGAATTAGTTTTTCATTCTAACCACATGTTGCATGTGGAGATGCCTTTTGTTAACGTGATTACCTTATATGGTTGGGAAAAAATAATAGTCGATTACATAACTTTGTCTTTAGGAAACTTGAATGATGTGAGCAATACAACATCACGTCGGACCTTTCTACTTTCTTTCCTTTGCACTACATTTGAGATATCCACACGAAGCAAAACATCCGCACTACATATGGCATATGGCATATGGCTTGGATATTACTATGACAATGATCCTAAAGGAACTTCTCATTCCAAGTCATTGGGGAGATCTAATCTAAAGCAATGCGAATGTACCAAAGAAGGGAAATGATTCCATGGAGGAACATCATGATGAAGAAAGCATAAAATTAGCTCTCATTTTAATGCATTGAAACATGCAATATCGAAAGTCCTATTGATCGGATAATAATCCTCTTCACTAAAAAAAGGTCACATCTTGCTTTTATGTAATTTCTGCTTTTGAAATTTAATCCCTTCTTTGAGCCTATAGGATGGAATTTGCATCATTTTGGGAGCAGATGTGATGATGCAACCTAGAAAGCATGTTGGTACCTGGGAAAATTTATTCCCGCAGTTTGTGGTTTTGGAAAAATTTCTGGAGTGCCATGTAACAGGTTCTTGGCAGATGAAGCTTCTCGAAGTTTGATCAACTTATTTTATTTTATTTTATTTTATTTTATTTTATTTTATTTTATTTTCTTATTTTATTTTATTTTATTTTATTTTCTTATTTTATTTTATTTTATTTTATTTTATTCTTGTTTTATTTTTTTGTGTTTTATTTTATTTTATTTTATTTTGTTTGTTTTATTTTATTTTATTTTATTTTATTTTATTTTATTTTGTTCACAATAAAGACTTATCAAACTCGTTTTCAATAGCAAGGCTTTCCCAAAACCTTCCCTTAAAGCGTCTCTTAATAGAACTAGAGACAATAATGGATGTAAGATAATGGTATTAAAGACAAATATACAACAATGCGAACTCCCTTAAAATCCTGCTGCCTTGATTTTGTAATCCTGTTGCAAGCGCAGATTTCCGAAAGCAGACTCTTGCTGCTCATACACTGCAGAATAACGCCATCGCCAGTTCCGGCAGCTGCTCAGGGCGGATCATTCTATGTGAAAGTGTATATGGATGGATGGAGTTCCGATTGGGAGGAAGGTGGATCTTAGGACCTATAACAGCTAAGACAAGCTATCTGTTGCGCTGGAAGAGATCTTCAGGCGATTTACAAACCCGTAGCGTTTTGAGCTCTGATTTGAACACACCGTTAACGGTTTCGAGAGGGCCTATCCACCAACAGAAATGACCTGGCATTTACCCCCAATATTGGGTTTTTAGCAGTCATTGGCATATTCCAGGTATATATTGACATATACTTGGAATATGCCATAAACCCACATAAACAAGGGTTTGCCCCCTTAGGGGCAACCCAAAAAATGCTATGAATTTTAACAATTTAGACAGGTGTCATATGATTTAGAGATTGCTTGCTACGAATTTAACACCTCATTATTTTGATCAGCAAATTTATTCCAGAAAATAGATATGTATGTGAAATTTTAAATATGTGCACTACAATTGATGAGGAAAGAAGTGAGGTGGCGTTGCCTTTATTACATAGCTTTCCACGAAGCTTCTTTCTTGTGCCTCGAATTCAAATGACCATATCTACTAAAAAGGCGACAGATCAAGGCGAGACCTACATCATCAGATTCTCATCATCATCATCATCATCGAAATGGAGATTTTTTGTGGAATCTTAGGGGACATGTGGAATCTTTATAGAATCTTAAGCAATATTGAGAGAATCTAAGGGAATCTTCGTAGAATCTTAAGGAATTTTAAGGAATCTTATGAGAATTTTTAAGAATCTAGAGGAATCTTAGGAGAATCTTGGAGAATCCTTATACAATCTTAGGGGATCTTCAAAAATCTTTCAAAATCTAGAGAAATTGTTATACTGTTTTAGCATTTAGCGTAAGAACAAGCATTGATGTCAAGACCTCTTATTCCATTTATTTTGCTGGATTTATTCGACATTTTTATGGATTGTGATTATTATTGGATTATTTCCAGCAAGTAATGGCAAAAAGTTGCATTTTGTTGGCTTATTTACAGTCAATTATTGTTAACTTGGCAACTTTGAGATCCTAGTTGAACTAAAGATATCCTTCTCGTATTGATGAATCAAACAGGTGGCGCCACCTATGCAATGTAAAATCACAAAGGTTAAAGTTGTCTTTGCTATATTTTTATGTGCGCCTTTGCAAATTATTGGGGAAATGCAATATCATTATACAATCTTTGATTGGCTGTGTTCCACAATTGCGTGCAACTGATTATAAGAGTTACAAACTTAGCCAATAAGGGCATAAACATTTTGAGCTAAAACTAACTTCTCACCCTTGTAGGTTCAAAAAATATATCGACATCTGAATGTAAGGAACCAAATCCTTCACAATTATTGGAGTATAAATGTTTATGATGGAAAATTAACCAAAGTAGGGATTTGTGTCATTTAAAACATCATTACAATACCATCATGAATCCTGCCTTCCGGTTTTGAAGCGACATTCGCTATCCACATTAGGTTCCGTATTTCTTGTTCTCTTAGTCTCACATATGCAAAAAATACTCCATAATGGAACTGCAACATGAAAAGCAAGGGATCAAATTTAGCAATAATGCCTAAAGTCATCAAAATAATGAGGAGCAAATTCAGTAATAATGTGAATTTCTAGTTATTAATCATTGCATAGACCATATTGTTCTTTCTTTACTTGCACAAGCATAAATGTGGACATGTGCAGGCAATTAGTCAAAATAGCTGATTTTAACATGCATAGATGGAATGATATTGTCAAGAAGAAACTTGCCACTCCAAGGGTCCGATTCATAGTTACGACCTTTGCCCTTATCCAAACCCGATTAATCTGCCAACACCGAATCAGGCGGGCTCTTATGCGGTTTAGGGAATTCTAACCAAATTATAGTCTCTATTCCCCTTCCCCATACAAACTTGCATCAATATCTGAAAAAATGGCACTGGAAGCTTATGTCTTATTACCTCCTGTTCAAAGGATAATGTAAGCCTCTTCACTTCTTCCTCATATAAGGCTTTATCTAGTATTTGGTTTTTCTCCATATGAAAGCTTTGCAAAAATTGCCTGATATCTTCTTTTTTGGGTTGCCCCTAGGGGCAAACACTTTCGTTATGTGGGTATGTGGGCATATTCAAGTATATCTTTGGCGTATACCTAGCATATCTTGATGATTGCTAAAAGCGGTCTCTTTGCACGTAAATGGTCGATCATCCAGCCCCATTATCGACTGCTACACAAAAGCGTTATCCAGCGGACTTGGCTATGAAGCTACGCACCTCGGATTCTGCCCTCCCTTCCGCCATATACCATATACCTCGGATTCGTGATGATGTCCAACCATATGTTCATGATCAAATTGAGAAAACCCTTATATCCTCTACTACATTTCGCGATCACCTATGCATATGCTCAAGACATTACCTTTTCCCTCCGGGTTCATTGATGCTTCTTCAAACCTAACATTACATGGAGACTCCATGCTCAAAGAATGGAAGCATAGAGATAACTAAAGACTTCTGTAGGCATAAGCAATGACGAGCATTGTATTCCCAACCTATCAGGGCTCTTCTCTGAGAGAAGCCAACTTCACACCCTCATTTTCTACATCTTTTCCTTCTCCATTATAAATGAAAACTCTATCCAATTGATCATCGGGGTGGCTAGGGTTTTTAAACGGAACTCAAGATCCGGATGACAAAATGCAGTTTTGCGGTTGAGTTTGATACATTTGAATGTGGAGTTTATGGATCCAAATGATAACCATGTTGGGGTTGATGTGAACGACGCATGGAATCTACGCAATATGCACGGAATCTGCAGGATCACAAAGGGATTGAGCTTAAGAGTGGACTTCCTATCACGGCCGCGGATTGACTACGATAGTTCAAGGCAAGAACTAGAGGTAAGCTTTTAAGCTATTCAACCCGAAACCTCAAAAGCGTCTTCTTTCTCTAAGTCCCATAAATGCGGGTAGCTTGTTCAATGAGATGATGCGTGTATGTTGGATTCTCATTTGCCCACTTTGGAGGTAATGTAGAGATGCATTCTTCTCATTCTTGGAGCTTCTCAACTTAGGAAGCCCTAAATCTTACCATGTTGCTCCTCTCTCAGTTCATCTTCTTCTCCATCTGCTCCAGCTCCTTCAGAGGCTATTGTAGGAAAAAGCCATTGTAGAGATATCACTTGCACGGATCCACGCCCCTTTTTGGCATTCGATTAGTTTACGCATTTGTTGTAGCTATAGTGCTTGTCATCTTTGCTTTGGTGGAGCGGAAAAAGTGGAAATGCCTTAGAAGAACTAGCTCATTTCGTTCGGATATATGGTTCAAGGTCCTCGAAGTTCACCTATAAAGATCTACGCTTTGGCCACCAAGGGCTTTACCCTAGCGAGAATACTTGGGCATGGGGCATTTGGCGGTCTATAAGGGCATCATGCCCAATTACGACCTTATAGTTGCAGTAAAAAAAGAGGAGGGAAGTGCGCCACTCATGGCAAAGATAGAAACCATTGGCATTTCCAAATACATGGTTCAATAAGCACACAAGGAGTATTTGAAGTTTGCAACTTTGAAGACCATTTGAAAAGCTACAAAGGACACAAGGACTTGAAGAACCAAAAGAAGGACATTCACTTGAGAAACATAAAAGGAGTATTTTTTGCTAAGTGGGGAGGTCACAAGGCAAGTTACTAAAATTTGAAGCCCCATTGAAGATTTCAAGGTCACAACTTGGTATGATATCTTGTTCACCATTTGAGCATTGAAGTTTGATATTCTTAAGGTTCTTGAAGAATTGCCTAGCCATTCTCTTCCATTCTATATCTTGAGTCATCATCTCCATTCCATGTCTAGCCTTCTTTTTCCACATTTCCATCTCCTCTCATTACATACTATGGTGTTGGTAACATTTCTTTCCCTAGTCAAATGAAACACACACTCCATGCTCCATCCACCTACTCACCAAAGTCAAGCACTAGGGAACCCCATGAATTCATTTCAAGAATACCTAGGTTCTAATATCTACTAGGTCTTACATATGCAAGAAGTGAACTCCCTAGTAGCATCCCATGTCAAAAATTGCAAAAGATACAACATCCACTTCATCATTCATAATTCCACTTCACCACTCACATCACACGTGTCATCCATATCATCCATACTTCATGCCACCTCATCAAAAAATCATTTTTTGACTAGGGGAAAAGATGGTTACCAACCCTTAAGTGCCACATCTTCACCATTTTTGCCACCTCACCAAATCCCATGCCTAGTCACTTCATTTTTTTTTCACCAAAAAAATCAAAGTATTCCATTCGAAAATCTGATGATACTACCTAGTAGCCCTCATGAAATCATGCCACGGCACAAACATTCTTGAAAAAGAGTTTATATTGACCTTCTAAATGGCTTTCTTGGGAAGCGTGCCTCATTGAAAAAAATGGTAAAAACCTACCCTGCATCTACCCCCATCTATCTACCCTCTCATCCTCTCGCCAAGTGGCGTCCCCCAGCATGCCAAGTCGAAACAGCCGAGCTTGGAGGAGGAGACCCGCAATGTCGATGCTTGAGGCAATGGATCTATATTTATACCTTGGCCTATTTTTTCATTCCACATGGGATATTTTCTTGTGAAAAAAAAAAATCAAGAACCCTAAAATTTCTTGGGCCAAGAAGCGGATTTTTTAGTAGTGGAAACTACCTAATCGCTTGCTATATCCTCCCGATTTAACTGAGTGATCTCAAGAACCCTAAGCACATTGCTAAGCGTGAGAGTAATCTGTTGGATTTTGCAAGAATTGAAGCGAGCGAGCATTTTCAAAAGGGGGCAAATCGATTGAGGAAATTTCAAGGCCCTTTCTAGCATTTGGGAGATTGTCATTACTGAAATACATGTCAGTGCGATCTTACGCTTGTGGATTTGAGGATTTGACCTTCCTTGCTTGCATCAATTTACTTTCGATTGAGCAAAAAGGCGATCAAATAATAACGTCGATTCGGAAGTATTCTTGGCTCATGAATTGTGAGCTATTGGAAGTTTATGTGAGACTCTGTTATGATTGTCAAGTGAATGAAAATCGACTTTGGTATAATTCTCTTTTCTCAACTTTCTTTCAAAAATTTATGCATATCTGCTAAGTATTGTGCTAATTTTTAAACACATTGGATATTAGTTAAAATCTGTTTAGGCTTCATAGGAATAATGGATTTCTGCATCCAAAGAAAACATAAAAAATATAAACATTAGTTGAAACTAAGTCCTAGTTATTTTTCTCATCGATAAAAGAGCCAAAGCCTTCCTTTTAAGCTACAAACTCCTCTAACAAAAGGTCCATTCCATCTATTCTTATCAATATCCAAGTAATTCTCTTCTACTTTGTCTCGGAAAAGCAAAACATCTAGATAAATATCTACGTCATCAAAAAACACGATCATCGGTGGCAAATTACTCCATTCACCCGACATTTCAAATAAACCCAAAAGAGGTGTTGTACGTCATCTACAAGAGCAATTTGATTATCCCGCGATTGTCCCAGATCAAAAAAATATTTCACAAAACATCATGCGAAATTTACGCTCTCTGCCGGGCATTGACCCGATTTTTACTAGGTCGGGCATATAATTTTCAAGTATCTAGAATAATTCGACTTCAAAAAAGGTCTTGCACATTCTTAATACTATTTGTTGGGATCATATTCATACATTCTTCAAGATAAATCTTCGATTATACAAGACTTGGCATTGAAAAAGAGAATCACGTTTTTTTTTTGAAATGGGAAAAGTTGTACTAACGAAGGCTTTGTGGTGAGAAGTTTTTGCAAAATTTAGGTTCGGAGTGGTTGCCCAAGCAACCTGGAGGTCCTAAACCATTCTAGTTGAGGGTTTTTGCGGGGATTACCCTCAACATCTTGGAGGCTCTCAAGAGATCCAACCCGGTTCTTGGGAACTATGGCTCCTGGAGCGAAATCTTTGAAACATCCGACCATGCTGAGTGCAAGACAACCGAGCACAAAAGCTACCCTCAGGTGTGTCACGTACATCCCGAATAAGTCCCGATTAAATCTCAATGCTAGTATACTGCTCAATACTTTTGAACTCAATCTCCCCATTCCTGTTCCTTTTTGATTCTAGCATGAGTGCTAACAACTTTCTTAAGATCTTTGATGAATATTATCAAAGAATATGGACACAAGAAGGGACTAAGGGGTTTCTTCGATTTCGAAGTGCTTCAAAATGATGAAGTAAAAAAGGGGCTTGGTTGGGTATGTGATAAGTGATGGTATCAACACATGGGATTAAATTGTCAAAAGGTTCTTATCCGGTTTGGTAAGGTTTATGACCCCTCAAGGATCTCATTTTTGAATTACAAACCTTTCATATTAGAAATGGTGAGGTATTCACCAATATGTGGAAAGATTTCATGTGTACTTAACAAAATGCCAAACTAATCAAGTACCCTAACCATACCTTACACCTTGTTGCATCTTTCATAAGGGGTTTGTTGGTAGACCAAGAATTACCACGGGAAGATGCTAAAATTTACAAGCAGGGAGGATTTGCAGCCATCCACAAAGCTTTTTAACAAGGCCATTGAAGTTACTTTGATGTGCTTTCCTATTTACCGGATGATATTCACATCACTAATGACCCTTTCCTCCCAGTTTTGAAGCAGGAATATATGGGTGTTAACGTCTATACCGGTATATCTTGTACAAAGGATAGAAAAACCCAAAGCATTGAAGAATCGAACCGATCTTCTTTGCTACTACCAAGGCAGTTGATAAAGTTCTTTGAGGGCTTTACTTCGGAGAGTCACCAAGCAACTTCAAAATTGAAAGACCTAGACAAGAAAAATTATCCCCCCTTGTGCACATTGGCCTTATGGGAAACTCATTCTTAGTGTTTGTTGGCGTGCGGGATATGCCTTAAGTGCAACAAGAGAGGCCATTATGGAAAGAGTGTCTACGAGACATTATGAGAACTTGATCGATTAGCAAAAGTATTTTTTGCAAGACAAGAAAGCCAAAACGGTGGAAACTACTGCTTTGTCAAATGCCCTGTCTAAACAAGCTATCTATCAGTTTGTGCGAGAATTTGAAGGCGAGGAAGAAATAATGGTACATTGCATCTGAGGGGAATGAAAGACAAGGGGATATCTCAAAAGAAGAAATAGAAGCTAGTGCTGCTAAAAGGTAAAACTAAGGTGAAACAGGCTTTGCACAAGATGGTAAGCAACACTTGCACAAGATGGTGGCGACTTATTTGTTAGGGGGTTAGAAATTCCTAAAAGAAAGATAAAGATGGTGATGATTTTTGAAGTACTTATGAGAAATTCAAAGTTAGTGTGGATTTGCTCACATTGTTAAGGTTGCACCCACTTATAGAAAGATGTGCTTAACTTGACTCAAGATGAAACAGTTTATCTCCGCACAAGAGGAGCAAATTGCGTTTACAAATCACATTGAGGGCAAATGCTAGTACAAGATGAACATGATCTGGTGCTTTCACATGTCGCGATAACATTGGGAAAAGAGCTTTGTCTAAGGTATTGTTGGATGGGGATCACCTCTAAATGATATGCCACATCGTGTGATGAAACAATGTGGCTTAGGTGAGACAAAAAATACTCCATAGTGCTTTGAAATCTTTCTCTAACTCAAGAATTAATCCCATAGGGATTGTATGAGTAAAATACAGTAGATATTGAAGGAATTGTTGTAATTTTATTAATTTTGTTGTGGTTGCATTTGAAGGAATGGATGAAAAAAAGCGGAACATTTATGATTTACTTCTAGGAAGGAGATGGCTGTCATCAGTTGGTAGATGCGGACTGTTTGGTCAAAGGGGAGATGTACCATAACTGATGGAAGAAAACAATGCGTTATCTACAACAAGCTCGGGGAGTTTGATTCTTTTAACTTCATTGAAGGGGGCGTGTTGATATCCAATCAACTGAGGGTATATAAAGTTACCATGACCAATATGGAGGTAGACACAATTCCAATTAAAAATGCAATGTACACAAGGAAATAAACTTTTGCTTATCTATGGTTTGATGGTGGTGTCTCTAAGAAATTGAGTATAGCTTCTTAGCTGCCATTCTTAAGGATAGGTCAAAAAGCAAACTAATAGCAAAAGTTGGCAGAATTCATCAAAAATGCTACTTCTAACATGGCTGAATACAAAGCTTTTGATAGCAGGACTACAAGGGGCTAAGCATTTAAAATTATTCTTGACATCATTGTATTTGGAGACTCTCAACTTGTATGGGGGCGGATCTTGGGAGGGAATATCAAACCAAAAATGAAGAGATGATTATGCTTAGGGATCAAGCACTAGAGGAACTATCAACATTTGCATCACAGGAGCTACTTCATGTCACAAGAAAAGTTCAATGAAAAGAGAGCTGATACCTTGTTGTAAAGAGTGTTTTGCTTTCGAACATTTGGCGAGAAAGGTGCTATCAAGGAGGAAAAGTTGGAGGAAGAAAAAGAACTCAAACAGACTACATCCCTATATTGGTAATCAATCTTCTAGTAGTGAAAAACAGGTTAGAGAAATCAAGATAGAAAGAATGGTCAAGAAGAACTCTTTTATGTTGGTGATATGTTTGAAGAAAAGAATAGATGCATGGTAGTAGATTTCTTCAAAAGAATGGAAAGATGTTTTGCATGGGATTATAATGAGCTGATTGGTGTTGATAAAACATTTGTGAATTTGAAATAAAATATCAGGAAGGTGTCAGCCCTGTGATGCAAAACTAAGAAGGATTAATGTGGCTTTGCTAGACCTAATTAGAGGAGGAGTTACTCAAAATGAAAGATGCGAGGTGTGATCAACGAAATTTCAAATCGAATGGTTATCATGCATTGTTACTGTTGAAAAAAGAACAAAACTATCAAATTTGTATTGATTATAGAGATTTGAACAAGGCCAGCATTGGGGAACTACCCTACTTGCCTTTTTGGAAGAGGTTTTACATGTTGTTACAGGGAAGGAGACATACTCTTTTTTGGATGGCTTCACCGAGGATTCACAAATTTACATTAAGTTAGAATCCAACCAAAAACAGCCTTCATCCCTCCATAGGGAACTTTTTGCTATGAGAATGCCTTTTGGTTTGATGAATAAGATAACTCAAAGAACAATGGATACTATATTCAAGGATATGCCTCCCTCTTTGCTTTTAGAGTTTTTTTTCTTGATGATCTACATTTTGGGATCCGACCTTGAAGATCATTTCAATTATCTAACTAAGATATGTGGCATGTGCGGGGAAGGGAGGGAGTGAGTTTGAAATCCCTAAGAAATCGCGTTTATGCTCAAGGGGAGGGATTGTTAGGACATGAGGTGTCCTCTAAAAGGGATTCAAGTGGCTGAGAGCAAAGTGGAAGCATTAAAAGCTAGCATCACCCAAAAGCATTGGAAGTAAAGAGTTTCTTGGGTATAGTAAGCTTTTTAAGAATATGTCCCTCACTTCTCTAATCACTTTGTAGCTCCTATTTCTGGTCTCACCAAGGTAGGCAAATATACAAACATGAGGAAGTAAGTTAATCATGAGTAGAATGGACCCAGGACTTGCCAACTTGCCTTTGATAGTATTATACAAGCCATCTCCAATTACGCACTAATATTAAAACCTCGATGCAACTAAACCTTTGGAAAAGCTTATATCCGATTATAACAAAAGAACGTAGGGTTAGTTTATTGCAAGAAAAGAAGGGGTGGTAACCTTTGCTAGCAAGATTTGGTCTATCTTTGAAATAAGGGTACCCAAGGAGCTTGAGAAAAGTCGACTCTCTTATGTTTTTAATTGATAGACAAGGACATCTTATTCAAAAGCAGTCATACTCAAAAATGTACATGAAGCAAAAATCCTTTGTTTTTGATGTTCTCAAAGAAAGCTTGACCTAAGGCCAAGATATGCGAGATGGGCTTGTAAGATTCAAGCATGATATTGTTGTTAAAGTGATTAATTTGGTAAATGATCTTAGTACATATTTGACTAATATTTTGTTTGGCGGGGAAGATGAAGAAGGTTTGACTCATGAGGTTCAAGATGATCACGGATACTAATATAAACCTTATACGAGGGAAGCGATTGGCAAAATATAAAGAAGATATTTGGAATCAAATGAGATGCCGAGGAAAGAACTCAACTCAATAAAAAAGAAGGTTCAAGGAGAAATGCAATAAGTTCAAGATAATAGATAATGTGTTATGCGGGTATGACAAAAGATGGTATCATTTTGAGGTGTGTTGATAAAGAAGAAGCTAAGTTAGTGGTAGAAAGCGTGCCATGAAAGGAGTATGTGGTGGACATTTCTTTTGCGGTCCTCACATTAAAAAAATCTTCCAGGCTGAAAGTTGTTCTTTGGCCAACTCTCTTCAAAAGGACTGCTATGGAGACAATCAAATGCTGCCATAAATGCCAAATTTTTGGTAGAAGGATTCTTCAACCAGCTGCCTTAAGCTGCCATAACTTCTCGGGACCTTTCCAAGTGCAGGGGACTTGATTTTATAGGACACGTAGATCCGCCTTCTTACGCCGCGACACCCGTATATTCTTGTAGCCAGCAGTTATTTTACAAAATGGGCTGAAGCTATTCCCACTGAGACAAGCAAATGCCTATACTACTGCTAGGTTCATCCATGAAAATATACGTGCCCGATTTGGTATCCCGCTAAAACTTATATCGATAGAAGCTGACCCGGTTCACGAATGATGTTATAGCCACCTACGCTAGCAACTCTCAAAGGTAAGACATTCTAAAGGTTCATCCTACTATCCTCAAAGGTAATGAGTGAGGCGGGAATCCACTAACAAAGTGCTCAAAACTATCCTCAAAAGACTATTAATGTCTCAAAAAGGATTGGCATACGAAGTTGCATATGATGCCTCACGTAGGCTTCTGAGAACTACAACTAAAACTTGACCAAACATACACCTTTTAGTCTAGTTTATGGAGTAGAATCTATCATTCAGTGGAGCTTGAGCTTCCATCCTTGAGAATAGCTTTTGAAAATTAAATTTGGAAATAAGAGGAGGCACTTGAAGAAGTGTATGCGACTTATGCAACTAAGAGAGCATAGATATGAAAGCTGAAAATGCTATACTATTAAAAGGCTAAGATCTACTTGAACCTTCAAAGCGACACCAAATGCAAGGCACCTTGAAGATGGAAGCTAGTTCTAAAATGGAATAAGGCAAAGGAGGAGAGTACGTGCAAAGCAAATTTGAAGAGGCTGTGGGGAGGGACCTTTTAAATTCTTACAGGACCAGGCGGGGCCAAGATTCATATTAGGCGGGGAGTCTATACGAGGAAGGAAGAATCTTACCAAATCCTGTCAGCATTCTTTGAAGTGCGGCAGCATATTTGATGCCCAGATGGCCTTTATTGTTTCAGGTTGGTGGCCGATTCATTTGAATCAAGGTTGAACATTGCTAAGCAGGTATTATTCTTTCAAGTTACGTTTACTCTTCAGATTGGATTCATTTCTTCAATTGATAAGTCGCGATCGGTTTCAACAAAGTTCAAGTACTTATTTTCTGGGGCTACTAAATTCCATTCGACATTTCCATTTCAATATTCTGGATCCACCCTCTTGCATTCCATTCACTTACGTGCGCCGTTGTACATCAAAATTTTACTTCGTTTCCACCAGGCGTTTTGGTGCTTGTTTTCCATTTCTTGGGCGGCTGTTCGGGTAGTCCACCATTCATACTTCATTAGTTATTTCTGCGGGGTATACATTTAAATGGGAAGAGGTTTTGCATATCCGCGTTTAGAAGCTTGATTCGTTTGGGTTCATCATTCCATTTAATTCAGGGCTTCATATCGGCATGTCATACGGTTTGGCAGAAAACATTACGCATCTTCTGCAAGAATGGTGTCTTGGAAGACGACATAGTGCCATTCCATGGCATTTCCAAAATACATGGTTCAGCACAAGAGTGTGGTTTTGCAACTTTTGAGACCATTTGGCTACGAGGGCACGGAAGGACTAAAGGGGCAAATTCACTTGAGAAACATAAAAGGAGATGTTTTGTGGTGGGGTCTGGGCAGTTTTTCAAAGAATTTGAAATTTGATTTCAAGGTCCCAGCGGTATGATATCTTGTTCACCATTTGAGCATTGAGGTTTGATGTATTTAAGGTTCTTGAAGAATTGCCTGGCGTTCTTTCATTCATAATCGTTAAAATGTCTCCGTTTCGTATTTGACATTATAGGCACATGGTGAACAGCATACCGTTAAAATGAAACTTACACACTCCATACTCCATCCACCTACTCACCAAGAGGTCGGGACACATGAATTCGACAAAGGAATACCTAGGTTCTATATAGGTCACGAGGACTGGCGGGTTTGTTACGTGACTCCTAGTATAAAGGTACGAAGATACACTCCATACATTCGTTGCTTTGCATAAAAAATGCGCGTGTCATCCATAATATTCCACCTGTTGAAAAATTAATTTTTGGGCTGGGGAATTTGACATTAAATTGCCATCCTTTATACTGGTCATTATTTGTTTTGAAAATCAAAAGTAGTAGAAATGGTGGGTACTAGGCCTCATGAAATCGCCTTGCACAGCACAAACATCTTTAAAAGAGTTTATATTGACCTTCTAAATGACAGGAAGCGTGCCTCATTGAAAAATGGAATTAAAACCTGCTGCATTACATATACCTCTATTATGAAGAGTAAACGTCCCTTGCAGTGAAACATTTAGGCTTCCGTGGGGAGACCGTAATCGATAAGCGACGTGGATTATGTTGCGCCAGCACCGTGCCGTTACTTTGTTGGATAGGCTGTGCACTTAAGAGAAAAAATCAAGAACCACTAAATTTTGCAGGAAAGAAGGTTGTGTTAAGGAAAGTTTTGTGTGTACCGACTTGTTAGAAACTTAATTTCTATTGCTCAATTGGTAGACCCTGGCTATAAGGTTGTGTTTGAGAGATTGCAATGTAATGTGTTACTTGAAATAAAGTGAAGTTTATTGGAAAAGGATTGAAATCTATTTGACTTGAAGCTATACATTGTGAACCAACTTGTCTTTATCTATAACCATGCCATCGGGCTTGATACATGGCATGGAAAATTTGGTCATGTAAATTCAAGAATTATTGAGTTTCTCAAAAAAAAGGATTTATTGAGCCAATTTGAATGAAACTGGAAAACCCATCCCCGGATGCCTTGGCAAACATATAGTAGATTAGTTCTTAAAAGGTCCAACAAAAGAGCACAAGGGTTATTAGATCTTGTACATACCGATTATGTGGACCCATGAATGTAACAACAGTTTATCGAAAAAAGATATTTCTATGACCCTCGGGACGATGATTTTAGTAGATATACCACATTTATTGTTTGAGAACAAAACATAAGGCAATGGGGTGTTCAAACAATATGTAAATGAAGTTGAGACTAAACCGACAGAAGATCAAATGCTTGAGGTCCGGATGTAGGTGGAGAATTTTTGTCGTGGGAATTTAAACAATATTGCAAAATGAAAGGAATAAAAAGACAATTTACTTGTAGATAATTAATGCCAACAGAATGGGATTGCAGAAAGAAAGAACGTAACCTTGCTTAATGCAGAAGAAGTATGTTGAAATTTCTCGTGGCTTCCAAATTTCCTATGGAAGAGGCCGCAAGCTGCTGCCATGATTCAAAATAGCCTACCTTCAGTGAGCATACAAGGTGCAATTCCTGATATGCTTTGGTCAGGAAAGACACTGGATTATAGTAGGCTAAGATTGTATGGATGCTTGGCCTACACACACATTCCAGAAGAACCGAGGAGGAAACCGGATGACAGGGCCATGATTACCTACCTTGTTGGTTAGTGATAAACAATCCAAAGCCTACGACATTATATAATCCAAGCACAAGAGGAGTAGTGGTGAGTAGGGATGTTACATTTGATGAAACACAAGTGTATAAAGTTCTGATAAAGGAAAACAAGCAAAAGGAAGTTATTGAGAACATAACTAATGTTGATAATGCTGAAAATAATAGGTCAAGTACTAAAGTGGTTGATTATGATGATGATGCTCCGTGATGACCTTAAGAATATAAATGCGTAATGAGGAGAACACCGTTGAAGAAGTAGGTGACTTAGAAGAAACACAAGTCCAAAATCAAGGTGTTTCGGTACCGAGCCATCGTGAGTCATCAACCGGTCGCCATACCATCGAGAAAAAGAGAATCATCAAGTAGAAAGGTTGTAAAGAAGCAAATATCAAGATTGATCCATCAATTCATGGTAGAACAACCCGAGGTAAGAGTAAAAGACTTCAAGATATAGAAGGAGAGCCGATAGTATTTTTTGAGATCCCCGACTCATCTAGATCCAGCTATTCCAAGTACATATGAGGATGTATTAAATTCAGCGATAAGGATAAATGGATAAATGCTATGAATGAGGAAATGAATTCTTTTCACAATACTAACACATATGAACTTGTTGATATTCCTTGTGGAAAGAATATTGTTGGAAACAAGTGGCTATTCGGAATTAAAAATAGGTGTGGATGGAAAGACACCTAGATACAAGGCTAGACTGGGAAGCACAAGGTTTCTCACGTAAAAAAGGTCGATTTTGATGAAACTTTTCTCCATTAGTCAAAATGAATAGTGTGAGAATGTTATCGGGTAATTGCAAATGCATGTGATTTGAAGTACATCATATGGATGTTAAGACCGCATTTTTGAATGCAACTTTAGAAGAAGAAATATTTATGAAGCAGGGGCCCCGTGATTTGAGCAGGAGCTAACAAAGTTTGGAAGCCTCGGAGAGCAAGTATGGTTTGAAATGATCCCCTCGAGAATGGTACAAGTGCATGGACAGCTTTTTAAGAGAGCAAAAATTTATTAAATTAGATAATGATGGTAATCTTTACAAGTTTCAGTATGGAGAAGAATGGTGTCTTAGCCTTGAATGTTGATGACAATATAATGGTGGCTAAAGGAACAAACGCTTGAATATGTGTAAAGATTTGCTAAGACAAAGATTTGAAATGACCGGACTTAGGAGAGTTGAAAATTTCTTTGGTGTTGAAATGGCCGTAAATAGAGAGAGGGTATAGTAATGCTCACTCAAAAGAAACAAATATATGACATGTTGAAAAGATTTAACATGCAAGACCTAAAAGTATGTAAACTCTCCTGCTGTACCTGGGTGTAAGTTGACTGAAAGCATGTGTCCACAAAATGAAGGTGAGAGAAAAGATATGGAGTCAAGCACCTTACGTGATCCCCCGGGTTGGATGTTTAGCATATGTGGCCAATTGCACAAGGCCTGATATTGCACATAGTGTTAACATATTAAGGTGTACAACACTAATCGGCAGAGAACATTGGACCTGTTAAAAAGAAACGAAGTTTTAAGATATTTAAAAGGTAATCATTGAAGAAGGAGTTGCATACAAAACTAATAACTTGGAATTAGAAGGGTTTTGTGATGCGATTGGGAGGAGATATAGATACAAGGAAGTCAACTTCGTGATATCTTGTCATGCTTTGGGAGGAGCCCCTATATCTTGGAAATGCAAAAAACAAACTGCCATAGCTATGTCCAGTGCTGAGGCAGAATATGCTGCTGCTACTTTATGCTCAAAGGAAATTATTTGGGAGAGAAGGTTAATCATAGAACTGGGGTTTGAACAATCATTGGCTACCAACATTTGGTGTGATAGTACAAGCTGCATTGCTTTATCAAAGAATCCAGTCCTACATGAGAGGACTAAACATATAGAACTTGAAATGCACTTTATCAGGGAGGCTGTTAGAAAAAACCTTGTAAATATGGTATATATCAGGACTGAAGATCAGTTAGCAGATTTGCTTACAAAATCTCTAGCTGAGACAAGATTCATCTATCTAAAAGGGAAAATAATGCATATAAGTATAACATGAAGGAGGATGTTAGTGTGTATCAGGTTATATTATATGCATCTTATATTCATGAGAAGCAAAGGGCGTTGAATATATTTTTGACTACAAGAACAACCTATGAGAAGCAAAGTGGGCGCGGGTTGTAATGGTCTTTACAGTTGAAGATTCAGATACAATCGAAAGTGCTTTATGCATATAAGTGCTTTATGTGCTTTATGCATATATGTGCTTTATGTGCTTGATGAAAACGCTATATTCCTTCTGTTGGCATGTGGGATATAAGCTGTAAATGAGGTTTCTATTCTGAGTCACTGAGATCTAGCCGTAACCGTCGTGCAAGTGATATATAGGAATGGGGTGCCGAGTTTGAGGGTGCCGAGCTCTCGATGATGATTATCTATATTTTGAGCTTAGGAAGTACTCATTGCTTAGTGTAGAAGTGATGAAATGATTTTGAGCATATCAAGGAATGAATGACCATAACTTGGCTTTCTTGATACTAGATGCTTTTGTACTTCAAGATGTTATAATGATTTAATATTGCTAGATTGAAAGTACAAGTAAATCATTGTGTTGAACTTACATCCTTGCAAGGAATTGTTTTTTATTAATCCAACAGACACCTTCCAACAGAGCGAGGAGAGGAACTCCATTCCTAGGTACTTGTAGGTGGGCGTGACCTCCACAGGCTGTCCCCGATATGTGAGTGCAGGAGGTGTGGGGTGGCGTGAAGAGGATATGAGAACCACCCTGGTCTTGGCTAGATTCACGCGCATGTCTGTAGCCTAACAGAATGTGTCTAGGGCATCCAGATGAGACTGCATAGCTTCTGGGGTGTGGGCCAGAAGGTCAACATCGTCCGCATAGATGGCGGATGACCTGGTGCAAAAGCTGTATGCCATCCTCCCCATGCTCAGTAAGCTAGGGCTCTAACTGACAATGTAGAGGCCAAAAAATATTGGAGAGGGGGCAGCCCCCACGACCCGGACATACATCGTGGTGAATGCTTGGCCCGTCCTTCACGCATCCCCGCCAAAACAACTCTCATACGTACCTTGTATATGGCGGTCAAGCGTGCAGCTGCAACCCCGATTGACGCAGTTTCAGCCCATAGCTTTTCCCCGGGACGATATCAAAAGCCTTCGCGAAGTCCACAGCAAATAAAGCAATACAAGTCCGCCGATGGTTCGGGTCGTTTTCAATCCGGTGCCCCGAAGTAAAGATATGGTCAATCGTTGAGTGGCGTGGTCTAAAAAGCTTTGTGTGAGGCTCGCGACATCCGCCGCGCCTCGGCCGGTCGGGTCAACGCCGAGAATGCCGATAACAGTTAAAAATACCAAACCCGACCATGATCGTTCGGTAATTGGCGGACAAGGTGGGTCGCCCGCTTTGTGAATGGGGGACAACCCGCTTGTGGTCCATTGTCGGGGAAAACCTTCTTGCAATGCTCGCTGGAACGAGGGTAGTGAGGATGCATCACGGGCTGCCGCCCATTTGAGTAACTCGGCTTCATACCATCGAGGTCGGCCACCTTCCTATTAGCCAGCCATTTGCGTGCCCTCCACAACATCCTCCTCCCGCGAGAGCCAATGGGGGGCCATCCTGTGGGGGTATGGGCGTCCCTGGTGGGTCATGAGCTGCCGCAAGTACCATGCCCACCGCCCGGGTGTGATGTCCCCTGTAGGCCGGGCTGGCCTTCAAGCACTCGTGCCAAGGTTCAAAGATGAGTGTCCAAAGCAGGGCCTAACATCTCCCCGATGCCCCGGCAAGGTGCTGCGCCTTTGTTCTTCTTAGGGGAGAACCCAGATGAAGAAATCACGTTGTTAGGTTTTCAAGTTTAAAACAGATAAGGAGCTTAAACAACTTATAGATTTTAAAGAGTTTTCTTTCAGGATGTGTAAATTTTGGCAATCAGACAGCAGATGCAGCTGTTGTTCTGAATGGTATATTAGTAAAGAATTTAGGGGAATGGGCCAAGGATTGGTTATGTGGTGCACCTTTTGTTTTCGTCATTTGTTGTTCATAAATCCGTAGATGCTATGCTCTAAAACCGTATTTACAAAATCCTGCCATGTTTTAGTATGCTCTAAACAAAAAAATTATCAAGGGGGATTCACATTTGATTCCGTGCAAAGAAGGAGTTAGTTTTGGAGACTTGTACTACTAGCGAATTAAACAATCAACACCACAAAGTCGGATGGGTGACCACACGGAGGAGCCAACCAACATGACACCACCAAGTCGGGTGGGCAACCAAGTAGCCCAGCTGAGCACAAAAACAGAAGGGTGAGGCTTTGTTGTAGCCGATTTCTTGTGTCCAAACCTGACAAAAAACAATGTGAATCAAATTGAAGCATAATAGAACTTCTGGAAGTTATAGCTATGGCAGAAATATGATGGACATGACTCAAATGAATGTTAAAAGATTTTCACATTCTGCGAAAAGATTTATACAAACTGATCAGAACACAAAGATTGATCTGTCAGAATGACATAAGGCACTGGCTACAGATATATTGAATTGAAATGCAGTGAATTTTATCGTCAAAGCAGGGCAGTAGTTTTGAATTGAAGGGAAGATCTAAATGTTCAGTAAAGAATTCTCATAAAGCTGCACATGATAACTATGCTTGATATATTAATCAAGAAAAATGTTAGCAGAGAGGCTTCGCGAGAAAAAGGATTTAAAGGCACTTCTTTATTTTCTCCTTGTGCTTACGCTGAACAAAATTTTTACCGCCCATGAAAAAACCTTCCTCTCGGAGTGGAGTTTTCTGAGAATGGAGTTTTTTGAGAACGTGATCCAAAAGTAGCCATGGCTGCCCACCATAGCCAAAAGGGAAATTACGGATTGTGATTCTACTTGGTATTAAGATATTCTACCAGGCAGCATATTCCGGATGGTGATTCCATCGGATGGTGATTCCATCTGGGGGGATATTCGGATGGTGATTCCATCGGGCAGGATATTCTGGATGGTGATTCTGCTTGGCGGGTTATTCCGGGTGATTCCGTGGGGCGAAATAAAACATGGTGTAATTCTTTCCGACGGCATGTGACAGTTGTGATTCTATCGGAAGGTCTATTGGACAGTACCTGACATTATCTCAAAACGGGGTCTTCAGAACGACTCCCATTTGGGGAGGCTTGGTGATTTTGCCGAAAGGAAGGTACCGCGAGGGTATCACCAAAACAACAGTAAAGCCCATACCAAGTGTGCAAAACAATGTTCAAAACCTAATAAAACCATTGGGAGAAGGCCATAATGGTCAAGGAAATTCATATCCACTAGATAATTAGATATGAGTGGCAACATCTGGGCCGTATGTGGAAGATAAGCCCTAAGTTACTGCATGCGGATTGTCCGTTAGATTAAACCCTCTGATGGAGTCGGTGGCAAAATTTTGCTCTGCTCTAAATGTGATCCGAAAAGGGCTCGTCAATCTCGGATTTGCAAGCTTGAAGGAATGGCGCCTCGTTCTTCCCCGATTTACACCAATTGCTGCCCTTGTTACATCTCTTTCTCGCATTTTTCTTCCAAAAGCTCTTTATCGCTAAACCATCTTGAGGCCTATTGGTTCCCTCTCTTCCATCCGCACCACTAAAGATAGGGCCATTTTGGCGCCTCCACTCGTGTTTTTGGCATCATTCACCCATTCGCTCCATACCTTCCTTGCTTCGGTATAAATCTCGATCTTTTTTTCATTTCGTTCTTTAAAAGCTATTTTCGGATGGGACTTGCGCAAAAAAAATTCTAATCTTTGAGGCGTTTGTTTGTCATGCAAAACATAAAGATCCGAGATCCCAAAGCGATCTCTTCAAGCCGTGGTGCTCACTCCGCGGTAAATGTCGAATGCAAAGGTAAGGCCGAGAAAGGTAAGTTCGGACTTTGCAAAAATCCTCTTGGATTTTTTATGTATAGTTTTATGCATAAAATAATTTTGACTATTTATCGTGTTCTGATTTAGTCACTGGCCCGGTAGGATCCATTAGATTATTTGGAGGCGCACAAACTTTTTATTTGTTTAACATGCTCTGGGTGAACTGAAAATAGCTCCTCAATCCCGGATTTGCAAGTTTGAATTGATGGCGGTAAAACATGTAATGCAAAGTAAGATAAGACTTTGCTTGGATTTCTTGTACTCCATAGTTCGTGCAAAATAGATTCCTTTGTGCCCCATATTTTGGATATAAATGTGTGTATATATTTGTTTTTGTAGTTTCAATTTACGAAAACAGAGTGAATGAACTAGACATGCAACCACTTTCTCTATCTCGTGCGTAAATGTTCACCTTTGAATGGGGCTAGCAAAAGATTTTGGACTTCTGAAAATAATAGAACCAAAAATATTTCTATGCTTGTCGATGCTTGTTTTTTTTTTTGTTTTGTCAATATGTCCTCTTGTCCCGACCTGTGCGGATATTAGATATTTTTGAAGGGACCACATTGCTTGTTTCTGCTTCATGCATCTTTGAACTGCCTTCATCATTCGGGATTGAACGATGGAGGCTAGCAAATCTATGATATCTTTTTCTTAAACAATTAATAAACTTTAAGTCAGATTTAATTAAAGTGGGACAAATCTCGAATTTTGGGACTCTCCTTGATAAAATAAGAATAACATTTACACACCCACAACGAGAAAATGAAGGGGGTGATGGAGAAAGAAGAGTAGGAAGGAAGGGAGACAGGGAGAGGGAGGAAAAGGCAAAAGGAGCACGAGAAGGGCAAAAGGGCAAAGGGGGAGGGGGAGGAAGGGGAAGAGGAGGGGGGAGGGGGGGCATGGGGAAGAGGAGGGAGGGGGGGGGGAGCAATGGGGCAAAGGAGGGGGGTTCCATATGGCCCGAACAACCATTGAAAAAATAAAAAATTAATTAGATAGCTTAAATAATATAATTAATTAGCTAATTAATTAAACAATAAATAATTAGCGGGGTTAATTAATTATATTATTAAACAATTTAACAAATGATGAGAAGTTTTTTCAAGCCTCATGAGGCTGGAGAATGGGCCCTCTATGTGCTCCCCAAACTAGGAACGAACCAAATAAAGGAACGAACTTTTGGAGTGTCGTTTTCTCCCAATCCATCATTTCTGACAGCACAGAGATGCCAGGTGCTCGTGAGAAAAAGCATGGTGAGTCGTGGCATTTTTCCCGCTATGGCGAGGCTGGGGCGGGAGGCGCCCACCGGAAGCCTCGATGGCATGATTCCGTGCACAAAACCTTCACAAAATCTCATACTACTTTAACCATGCATGAATCATCCGCCCGGCTCCTTGATTCGATCAAGAAATGCGGTTCGGGTGTTTGCCAGATTCTTTGCTCTCTAAAAAGCGAGAAAACTCATGCGTTGAAAACTCAAACAGAAGAAAAATAGAGCGAAAGACGCTTTAGGTAAAAGGATGTGGAAGCATCCGTTTCGTGTGAAATACTCAAAGCTCTAAATCGGAGATGCTTTATATTAGAAGACAATTTGGTCCATAGATCTAAACGACCGGACTGTATGCGATTTGAATTCATTCTACAAGCTAATCGGGCAGGCTTTGTTGGGTACACAAACGTGCGGTTTGGGCCACCAATATTGTTACCCGGACAAAATCCATCATCTCTCCGGCTTTGTGGCTTTCGGGACGGGCCGTTTCTACCGCCTCTTCCTTTTTGAACAACACATACATTTTTTTTGAACAGCAGATTTTTGACGGATCTTACCTGGGCGCTTCTTAGGAGGGAGCGAACCCATCTCGCTTCCCACCCTTCTTTCGTGATCCTTCGTCTCTCGCATCCCAGCCCCACCGATTCCATCGGGCTTTTTCCGGGTCCTTCTAATCCAATGTATAGATCCGTTTCATGCTTCTTCTTCTTCCGATTTGTCATGCCTCTTCCTGCTCGATCTATGCCGCAGAGCTTGATGCCCGAATGAGCTTGATGCCCGAGCTTGAGCCGCTTTGAAGCACCGGGATATCAGCGCTTTATCTCCGCTTTTTATCTTCAAGAAACGGCTATGTTGAAGCGCCTATATCGAAAGCACTTATCTCCAAAAGCGCTTATCTTCAAGAAATGGCTATGGCTTATGATTTATTGGTATTAGCGGCCGGATTTCTGTGTCATTTGGATCTAATAGGGTCTCTCCGTTTACGCTCCCTTCGCTTTGGAATCAATCGACCGTATGCGATATTGTATCCGCGATATGATTCATAGCATGCAAAGCTTTTCTAGATTGGTTCTCAAACAAGAATAAGTTTGAAATGAGGCGATGCACATGGCTAGCGAGAAGGAATGAGGGCCATACCGTCTAAATTTGTCTCGCCATAGCCATTAAGAAGCTCATCATTCATTTTCGACGGATTAGGTGGTTGCAGATCCGCCGAAAACCGTAGAGTGGTTTCTCCTTTCCAAGTGGTACAACACGACCAGCGCGGCACAAAGGTGTGTACCAAATTTCAAAATTCAAATATTGAGGGGAAAAAAGGGCGGGGTATAAGAAACAATTAAATAAGTCTTGAAAATAAGTCACGTAGAGTGAGTTTTGAAGTTGTCATAATATTTGTATAATGCGTTATTATTAGTTGTAAGGGTAAGTAGGGTAAATTATTTTTCAGTTGTTATAATGTGCATTATAGGTGCATATGATGTCCATTAGATGAATACATGGGGAGGGTCTATTTATCATAGAAAATACATAGGAAATTTATGGGGAGGGTAATTTTTCATAGAAAATACATAAAATATTGTGTTTATTAAAAAATACATAGTATAGTATAGTGTGTGCTAATACTGATGTGTGCTAGTATAAAATGCTAATGTGTGCTAATACTAATGTGTGCTAATACTAATGTGTACTAATGTATAAAAATGCTAATGTGTGCTAATACTAATTGTGGTAGTATAAAGTACTAATTGTGTGCTAATTGTGTGCTAATTGTGGTAGTGTAAAGTACTAATGTGTGCTAATTAAGGTGTGCTAGTATAAAATGCTAATGTGTGCTAATACTAATGTGTGTTAGTATAAAAACAATTGTTAAATAATTAATGTGCTAAATACTAATGTGCCGTGGAGAAAAAACAATAAACTATGGTGTGATAGAATAATAAACTATGGTGGAAAATTAGATGGATAGATAGATAAAATGATGTCCTTAAAAACAATCTCGGCCCTTGAAATTGCCTTTTTTTTACTCGAGTCATTTTGCCTTTCGACCATTTCATTTGCGTTTTTTTGACGCCTTTCGACTCATGAGTCGAGAAAGGCCTTCGACCCCTAAAATGCTGCTTTTGAGCCGCTTTTTCTCGACTTCGAGTCGAAAGGCCTTCCACCCCTTAAACGTTTTTTGCTTTGTCGCCTTTCGACTCATGAAGTCGAGAAAGGCCTTCTGACCCTAAAAACTGCGTTTTTGCGCGAGCCGCTTTTTCGACTCATGAAGTGAGAAAGGCCTTCACCCTCTAAACCTGCGTTTTTCAGCTTTTTTCGAAGTCAGCGAAGTCGAGAAAGGCCTTCGACCCCTAAACTGCGTTTTGAGCCGCTTTGGACTTTTCGATTTCATGAGTCGAGAAAGGCTCTCAGGCCTGTATTTTCCAAAAATGGCCCTAAGAACTATGTTTTATTTTATTTTTTTGGCCTGTAGCATCACTTGACTAACTTGATTTTGTCTTTTGCAGTTTGCACGCGTCGTTTGCACTAGGTGGTTCATGTGTGAAGAGGGTGTAATCATTGTGATAATACGACCACTATGGTCTCTTCACCCATTGTAATGTATATTGTAATGAGCCCATTTATAAATATAAGGTATCTCAAAACTAGTATTTTTTGGTGATTAAGTAAACAATTTGCTTAATTTTTGTTGGAATTTGTGATCTCTTGTCTACCCACCTAAGAAGAAAGGTTGCACCAACAAGCAAAAACCCTGTCCCTCAACATCAAGCTCCACTTCCCAAAAACACACTCTACAAGACGAAAAAATAACAAGCAATCTGCCCTGCTTGTGTAACAGGCTAAATCTTGTTCAAGTCTGCACCACAAAATACCAGAATAGCCATGCCCTGTTCAGATATGACTTTAGAAGCCATTATAAAAAGCGAGGAGACAAATTGGCCAAAAAGCCTTTCTCGCTCAGACCGCTTTTTTTCTTCTGTTTATTGCTGCTCCAAGTGCAGCATCCCTGGCTTGGGAAAAAATTACCTGCTCCTGCCTGCTCCATTCTTGCCTTTTGCCTGCTCCATTCTTGCACATTCCGACCATCCAGTGCAAGCAAATGCAAACAGATTTGAGCTCTCTAGACAAATCTCCCACTGCTTTTCGACTCCAACCGTGAAATTAAGAAAAAGCCATGGCCGTGGCATCGGGTTTCCTCGCATTCAAGCTATACAAGAATGCAACAGAACAATAAATGCCATAAAACAGAAATGCAAGACGTAACGGGCCAAGAAACAAGCTTATTTCGCTATAGAAGAAAACCCCCTTACCCTCGAGACCTTCGAGATGGTGCCGACCGCCTTTCGCCACCGGAGCCCGGAATCACGCAAGAATAGCAGATAAGTTAGTAAAAAGATCCAACAGAGTTCGATTGCATTCGTGAGACTATTCGGCAAAAGATCCCCCTCCGCTGCCAAAACAACCGCACCATTGATTCGGAGGGAAAACCAAGCATGTGGGTTTTTTTTTTTTCAAAATGCCAACCCAGAATTTGGGCTTAAACTAACCCTCGATTAGTTTGGTTATAAAGATAGTGATAGTTATGCCAAGTTAGCTATGGAGGGGCTAACGCTATGTTCCAAATCCATGGAAAAAATTAGCATCCACAAATGTGCCCTCATTTCATTTCACCGCATTTGCTTGTCGCCCGTGCACTTTAAAAGATTACGGGAGGTTTTTCTGTAATAACTGGATCGATGGTTCCGCCTCCTATATCCCACAACCATGAATTCGCTTTCCAACCTCGGGCAGAGAAAGCCGGGGCATTTTTTTTGGCAAGACATAGATGCCGCCGGGCTCTAAAACTATTTGCAAATCATGCGAGCGAAATGCACCGATTCATGGCAAGATTTCCCTTTTAACCTAGCCTCGACTACTTTAGATCTTAGCCCATTAGATTAAAGATTAATTATTAGCCGTAGAATACCATATTCACTGTTTATCTTGATAAACCATCCGCTTGCTTGCTTATCTTGATAAACCGGCCCAAGAAGCATCTCTGACTCTCAAATATCTCAAATAAGACAAAGCTTTGTGGTCCCGTCTTGAAGGCTTTGCTTAAATCGAGTTCGAGCTCGCCGGTTGCCTTGGAGGTCTTGGAGCTCTAGCCTTGCAATCTTGAAGGCTTTTAAATCGTGAGCTTAAATCGTGTTTGAATCGGGCCGCTAAATCTTAAATCATTTGAATCCCGCTTTTAAATCGCTATTTAAATCTTAAACGATCCAAATGAGACTCCTGGATAGCATTGGAAAAGGCATCCATCGCTGATGCAGATTTTCTTTGTCGCTAAAAGCAGTCTCGGGGACTGCCGGGTTAAAGGGGTCAAACCCCTTCGCCCATTACGGCTTAAAAAATAAATGGGCTCACCCCTCACGGGCTTCATTTATTTTGTCAGAATGGCCTCTAAAGGGGGGTTTAACCCTTCTTCACCATTCGCCATTTCACGCAAACTTGCATCACCGCAGAAGTTGTCATCCCAAATTGCGGGGCAACGCTTATGCACCACAAAGACAACATGGAAATAGGGTCGCTTTTTTCGTCGGAAGATGATTTATTTGCCGCCACGTGTCCTATCAGTACATCACGGAATGGAAAGGGGGAAGACGATTCCGCACCTATTAAAAACTTACACCTTACTCCCGGTTATAATAGATTACGAGATATTGCGGCTAATCGTGGGATTTGAACCCACAAACCAGTTTTCAAAAATTGACTGGATCCGTTATCTCAGCAGAGAGGAATCCGCAAGTAAAAATGATTCCAAGAGGGTTTTGGTTTCAAGCTCTAAAAAGCGAGTAAGAAGGAAAAGAAAGAAATTCATCTTGTTTTGAAACATTTATCGCCAGAAGGCCGAAATGCAAGAAAAAGAAGAAAAAGTTAGATTTTAAGGAGGATTGGTCTCACCAAATGGAAATAATCGGGAAATCTGGCGCCATTCTAGATCACACTAAAAAGATTTCTTCACAAGATCGGCCCGGAAAGTCGTATTTCTTCCGCTCCATATACCTATGCTTTCGCCTCTTTTCTTGCAGCAATGCATTCGAGATTAGAAGCAAGAACGTTAAAAGAAAACACGTTTTGAAAAGAATGTTAAAGAAAACACAAATTAAAGAAGCTTATCGGCAGAAAGCTTTATCGCATCGCCCGAGAAGCGGAAACGGCTACCGTAAAGCGAGAACAATGATTAAACACAAAAAGCAGCGCCATTGCCACCATCGCCGCACCTCCGCGATCGCCTAAAGGAAAAAGAAGTCAAAGAAACACGGCTCTGGCGGCCATCACGCCATCGCCGCCTGGAAGGAAAAAAAAAAAACCGTAGAAACAAAAAAGCTCCCTATTTCCATGTTGTGCCGGCATGGCCACCGGTCCCACATTCCGGTGTGGCCGGTGACCCTCCCTGCTCCGCCCGGTCGCGGGGCCCCGGTCGGTTACATTCGGTGTGGCCGGTCCCGGCTCCCGGCTCCCGGTCCTGGGCCCCACCGGTCCACACCGGAATGTGGTCCCGGTGGCCATGCCGCCATACATCCCGCTTCTTAGGGTCCATCTCCATTAGGGTCATCTACCGGAAATACTCTGCCATATGGCACTCCTGGCTCCACGATTTGCTGTTCCCATTGCTTCCACCGGAACTCAAATTGGGTGACATGGCACTGCATCCGGTAGAGTTTTCAGATGCACCATCACTGCATCTGAAAAACTGAAGTTGCCCTGGAGTTTGTCGTTTAGGGCATATTCAAACCTACTTCCAGTTCTCCTACTTATCCAAACCGGCTATCTCAAATCTTCTTGGGCGTTTGCTGCTCTGTCACCGGAATAAAAAAGGTAAGTCATGCGATTGAAAATGGAAATGGTCTGCATTTGCTCTGCCTGTAATTGCCTACATGGCGCAGGTATCAAACACGAGTGTGATGCTAATGGGGATCCGTTCTTAAAATGCCTCTCTCCATACCTCCCCTTCAGATTATCCATTATAAATTCAGACATGCATCTTAAATAGTCGGAAACAAGCCTCTGGGCTGAGAGCCCAGCTGGGAGCTCATGTTCTTCAGAATCAGAAGCCAGCAACAACTTGAATTTGGTTGCAAAAACCCCTCTGTTTTGACCCACTACGGTGATTGCTTGTACAAAATCATCCTGCTCCACATTGCCCGAATAGTAACTGCCTTGAAGGGACTCCATGTAAGCTAAAAGTGCAGGCCATCCCCAAGCTTTTAGCTCAAATGAACCTCTTCCTCCGGTGGGGACGTAAAACAGGCTTGTTTGAGTCTTACAATACAGTTTTCCTCCGGCATCATCCCAAACAGGCCAATCTTCAACGATTTGGACATCAGAGGGGTCGCTGCGATGAGCAAATGCAAAACCAGAGTAGGTAGTGCCGAATAATACGAGTCTGAAGTAATCTGATTCTGGTGACATAATAGACATTGAGTTCCTTGAACTTTCTCTGACGTCAGACTTAAAGTGTTGTTGTACGTGACAGAACAAAGGATTTAAAGGATATTGCATGCACATTAATTGGCAAAACAAATAAACCATGTCTTTCAACTTTTTTTTGAGCTACGGTTCGAAATTAAATAGAGGGTTTGCTTTGCTACCTTTATAATAGGTTCACGAAACTGTACATTTATCTTTACTATCAGTGTTATCTTAACATATATAATTCTTATGGGTAAGATGCCTTTGGCATATTTGGTTGATTCCCGCCACGTATTTCCGGGGGGGAAAAAATAGGGGCTTTAAGAAAAAAAGATGAAAAATTGATGGCCCTGTTCTGCGCCCTGTTCCGAGCATTGGCTATGGCGGCTAATGTCCGGCAAAGCAATGACTTCCCAGAAGGGCTCAATGACTTCTAAGAAGAGCTCAGAGATAAGAGGTCGGTGAGTCTGCATTTGATCAAAATACCTTGATGCAGAGAGCTATGACGATTTGTGCAAAGCTATGAGAACCCGGGCATGTTGGGTTTTGGAGATGCAGCGGCCCTGAGCTTAAAATTTCTTAGTTCACTACTGAGCAAGAACACATATGCAACGAGATGGTGAGGAAAACCGGGTACATTTTGGTCGTAAAAATCTTTGAGCAAATATTTGTTTAGTAGCAAAACCCCTATGTTTGATGCATTACCATGCCACTATTATAAACGTTGTAAGTCCGCCATCATATTTGCATTATTCTTGCCATGCGAAGGCGAGTACTTGGCTTAATCCATTTGTAATACACTTTCGAAAGCTTGGATTACTTCCTCTTCTCACCCAAGCTTGAGGAGCTTGTCGCCTATCCGATCATTACCCAGATTTGGGACCAAGAAAAATGAGTAATAGGTTGTTGGATTGGGCTAATGCAATAAATAGGCCGGATTTGAGAAGTGTATGACAGTTGTGCGAGTTTTCTAGATCATGCAAAGAATGCATTAGACGTAAAGACGCCAGAAAAAAAAGCGGCGATATGCCCATCAACGGGACTTCATGCCACATTGCAAGACTCCAAGACACATAATGACATGATAGAGGAGAGTGCAAATTTTAAAGAGGATTCTATGTCAGAGCTGATATACCCCCTAAATTAGTGAATATAGAAAACCGAAGGCCTTATTCCTTAAAGGTTACAATGGATTAAAGTGATCTTTTGTTTTGCAATATTAGCTGCCTCAGGACTATCAGCGACAACAGCATACCCGATGGGCATATGAAAACATCCATTACAAACATCATTCTTACACAACATCTATGAGTATGATTGCAATTAGGTATGCACATTGGGCGAGTTGATGGTGCTTGGGTTCCCAACCTTCATTGGACCACTTCTAGTGCCTCCGGACAAATGATCAACTTTTGGATATGGTTTATCTTTCAAGCATTTAGCTGTTTGATACACATAGTGGGTTAGTACAACCCTTTTCTCCAACTCGATTTTATTTCTTACAAAGCATGTTTTGCACTTATAGCTTCCCTTGGAGCCCATTCAAGCTTATTCCCTTCTATATTGGACATGAGTATCATGACTATCATCATCTAGCTGGTGGCAAAAGTCGCAAATCTTCATGGGGAAAGGTAAGAGACTATGTTGGGGATCTTGAGAGGAGGTCACTACTTGCCGAGAGGTGTGAAAGCCTTCTTTTAAGCTTGAAGCAAAGATTTCGGGATTGCCCAAAGCATCTTGGATATTAATAAGATTCAATATAACAAAGTATGCATCATTTTTATGCTCAAACAGAAGCCTTATTCGGGGTTTCACCGCCCGACAACTTATATATTATGCAGGATGTTGGTCAATCAAAATATTGGAAAGTTATTCGAGAGTATTGGAGAGCTTACCTCATTTTGTTTAATAATTTGTTGAGTTCTACTCGCCTAGAATGAATGCCCCATTTTTTGCTTCATATCTCATGACTTTCTTTTTTTTTTGACATTTTGCATTTCAACAATCTTACACCCCATTATATTAAGCCATTTCCCATCCAATAACCTTTCCCCATGTGCTGCTTCCGGTACATGTTCTACCCTCAGTAATCCCTTCTGAAATGCTCTCCACATCCCATTTGTTTACTCTCTGTGTCAAAGTTAGAGACACAGTACGCCTAATCCCTCAGTCGTTCTCAAATAACTTCGCTTTCTACCTGATTCTTTTATTAACTTAAGCACCTACCATATCCTTCCCTTGAAATTAATCGATTTCACTTTAATTCTAAGGTTAAAAGTCTTAGCCTCTCTAGTGAGACCTTTTGTTTTTCGGTTTCATTACTGGCCTAGCTCATCTTTCTATATCTAACATGCTCCTTTGGACCACATTGTTGCTCTTCGCCATACACGTCAGTCTAGTTGTGCATTATGTGTAATATTATAATTGCAATTTCTATACTATGGCCACAAAATGGCAAATGACAAATCACACTAATGGCATGGTGGTTGCTCTGGGCCCTCCCCACCAACTTTCACCAACCCCTTCAAACTTGGAGCTCTGTCTAGGGGTGGTAAAACCCCTTCAAACTTGGAAGATTAGGAGATGTAGTGTCTTCAATGAAAGGATATGGATAATGTATTGTAATTGAACACTTCATGTTTTGCTCCTTTGTGAAATCCATTTGTTTAGGATAGACAAAGATATTGCAATTGCTAGTTTTTAAGTATTGTAAGTTCAAATCCTGCATGTTCTTTCGCATCTCAAGGATGTCCAGAATTGAGATCTATTCGACTGAGCACAAAACTTCTTTTGCAGCGAATTGGAGAAGAGAAATGTTCGCGACGGCCGCAATGCCGCGATAAATTTCTTGTAAAATATAATGCATTTTCACTTTATGTCCTCCATATTTTCTTTGCTGCATTTTCTTTGAAATTGACTCTCTTGCTGACACGTGTCGTGTTTCAGCCTTTTATTTGCATCTCCTTCGACTTGAATAGGGACAAGATGCTCCTAGCTACATCACAAAGAGTCATAGACTTTGACTATAAGCTTATCTCAAAACTTGCTCAAGTTAACAATATGCTCCCACTCAGAAAAGCTATGTACAGGTAGCACCGTGCAATGCTACTCAAAGCTCTTAGAGACACCAATGCAACACTATCTAACACGAAGGAGTTAGGTTTCTTTTAAATGTTGTTAAACCTTTGAAAAATATTTGTTATTTGTTATTTATCCCTTTTTTTTGAAGGATAAAGAAACTTTCAATTTTGTTACATATTCAAGATTTGTTCTCAAATGGCTCTCGACATTGATAAATAAATATAATTGCATGTTATAATTAAAAAATGTCGCATATTATGGTAAGGATACATAACGTCAATCAAATCCCTAAATCTGTTCTTCTTCTGTTCACAAATATCTCCCAGCTCATGGACAATACAGATGCAAATACTTCTGGCAATCGTATGGTCCTCTCCATATGTAAAAGACAACATAAATGGTGCCATATATTCTCTGCCTCCTTGAAATAACCCAGACTTGCCAGCTGCAAACGTTGCAATAGAACTAAGGTCCAAGTAGAGTAGAGGTAGAATTTCTAGGAACTAAGCACAAAGAAAATGAATGCAGAGCTGCGAATGCAGCATGGCAAAGGCAGAACTTTCAACAGGGTTTATGGATTCAACACCTCTGTTTCTGACCATGGGCGTGCACCACCAAGATGTGCCATTTTCTTTGGTGGCCTGTGCCATCCCCATGATTCAAACTACCTCCAGAGAAACTGACCATGAAACTGAGCTCTTAATACCAATAGGGAACTCATATTTCTGCTTCTCTGTTATTACAAACTTGTCAATTTTGTTTGAATCTCCATTTCTATCAGCTGAGAAGGCAGCATTGCTCCATATTACTGCCCTGCTTTCTTCAACTGAAATTCCTCTTGTGCAGGAAGACAATCGTTCTGGAAATAAAATTTGATCAGCTTATAAACATAATAAAATGTAAGATATGTCATCTTTCACGAAAGAAACACACCTGTAAATTTGGATGCATCTGGGCCTGTGCGCTTTCTACTTTTGAGCCCTCGCCTAAAATTCATGTTGTTTGTCAGTCTAGGCAAAGGGAAAATTTAGGGCATTCAAGAAAGAAAATTACCTGTTTGGGGCGCAAAAATCCACCAAGCCCTGCAGTTATCTTTCTCAGCAGTCTAACTATTCTGTGACTAAAGCTGCTCATGTGTTTTTGAGAAAATGCACTCCATCAATTTTCGCTCTAAATGGTTCAACTCCAGCCATTGCAGCTCAGTTGGCTCCAGAGATATCTAGCGTTGTTACTTGTTAGAAGAAAACCATCAGCACCTTGCTCCATAAAGATTTATAATATCTACATCATAATATTGACCTTCAGATGTAATGGAGCGAAGATATTAGCCGTCCATGCCTGCAATATAAGGAAATTGTATTAGATCAAAGCCCACGCTCAACAAAGAAAAGAAAAAGAAAATCACCATTTTTGCAACAAAGAAAAGAAAACCTGTCATTGTTTTATGTCAGAACCTCCATTTTTGCCCTTTCTATTCACTTAGGCACCTGTTTCGGCACCTATTTCTACTCTTCCAAATGTAGATATAATGATATACGATATGGCAGTCGCAAAGAATGGGCGTCCAGATAAACGATTTCCTACATTCTATTCATGGGTTTCTGGAACCATTCTTGCTGGATTTATTCTTGTCATTGTATGGGTCTATGTATCACCATCTCAATTGGTTGTATCAAGCTATCCTTTTCTTCTAGAAACTGAAATAAGAAGGATAGGCAAAGGAAATCATACTCAAGAGGAAGAAGTTGACAATATCATAAATATAGGAACTACCTCTGATAGAATCCACCAGCGGAAAGAAGGGGAACACAATGTAGAGAAAGCTAGTACTTCAACTAAGCAGCTTCAAAAATCGGAGACAATAAAAGAGAATGATACTTTGGCTCCTAGATCTGGATATAAGCGGGAGAGATCTCATACTTTACAGTCATATGCATGGGAAATCTGTTATTGAGATACTGGTGCCAGATTCGCTAGGGTTCGATGGTCTGCTAGGAGGAAAAAAGGCATAAACCCTAAATGAGCCATAATATCGGCCTTCAGATGCGATGGAGAAAATATTAGCCATCCAGATTAGGGTTAGGTTTTGCTTCATGACATACCATCCTATATTATAAATAAAGTTTTAGTGTAAGTGTTGGACCCAGTCCTAAATCCAACGGCTGAGATTTGATCATTTCATCTAATGGTTGAGATTTGATGTGGTTGAAGGGCTATCTCGATTAGGTTTCAACGCACAGGAGTTCGCCGTGAGCATTAGACCCATAGTCAACAATTCTGTTTTAGAAGGTTGCGAGTTTGAGCAGAGACTTGGCTATGGCGGATCCCATAACTGTAGAGGAGCATGGCAAGTTGTAGAAGAGTGTTCCCTCTGTTTCATGTTTTAGGTTGACTCTATTCCCATTTATCAATCAGAGAGGCGGAGCATAGCAGGCAAAGCATCATGCCACAGCCACAGAGAAGAAGACTGAAGAAAACAATAAAACTTTATAAATTGCCTGTTGTTTTTTGCATTTTCGTTCCAGCCAAGGCAGTTGAGGATCTCAAAGTTTCTTTAAAAAACAAGGTATGGTTTTCTATGCCGTTGAATGTTTCTTACGGATTCTTGGATAATCATTTTCGGTTAGAGATGGTAGAATGACATGTGCCACAATACTTAATTTGCATCATTCAACAATATATTTAAGCCAATTATGATCTGTAACATGACCACATCATGGTGCAGGGATTTGACATCACATGTTCTAGCCCATCCGCAGAAATGATATAGTGTGCCCAGCCACAAGAATATGTAGCAAAATAACAGGGGGTTTCTTTTGTATTTTTGTACTTTTTTCCTTAAGGTTTTTATATGATTTGATGACGGTATTCCATGAGACGTACTAATCGGTACATCTAGAGTGCACATAGGCTGGCGTTGATTTTGATGCCAATTTCCAATGGTTCACCTATGAATTTCGAAAGCTGAAGCATGCAGGCCTCGACCTAATCCATTTTAGGGTTCTATGTTTTCGTGCAAAATTTCTTTACTAAAGCAAGACCCAAGAAGGCCAAGGAACTTTGCATACAGGTCGATTTTCTTTGATTTGTGTAGCCGAATGTAGAGCCGAAGAAGCATAGCAGAGCAGAGCCAAAGAAGCAGTGCCTCCTAGACGCAAATTCTTCGAGATACAACCAAACGTCATGGTAAGACCCAACACTATAATGAGACCTTGAAAATTTGCACTTTATTCTGCCTTTGATCTGCTATCTCTGCTGGTGGACGGAAAAGAGGGGAATATATTTCAGCATCAATAGCTAATCTCTTTTTCTGGGGATTGGGTGCCTAAAGTCCAACTAAGCCCCTGACCATCAGCTGTACTTGTAAATCCAGATCTATGACATGCTTATGAGATCCTATCTTTTCTCTGCAGTCTACAAAAAGGGTAATGGGGGATCTGTCATGCTTGTTTGGTAAAGGATTAGCAGAATGCACTTCTATATCACAGGCACTACATAAGGCTGCAGAATCTATCTTGCAAGTTACCACGACAGGTTTTAGTTGACAAACTGCCCATATTCAGACCCTTTCATGCCTGGAGGTCAACTTATTTGCCTTGTGAATCTCTGCATCAAGACAATACTTTTATTTTCTGAGCAATCTGCTCATAGGCCCATTCAAGTCTAGTTTGCAAAACCCTGCAATCAAATTCTACTCTATGCCCAAGCTATTGAGCAAGTTGTTATTTCTTACCAGGGTTTTAGAAGATGAGCTTAGATTGCCTTGAGTTAATGGATTCAGCATCTGGGAGTATCTTCTTGCATCTTCAACAATTTCATGGAACTGTCCAAAACATAGCCGAAAATGTTTTCTGAGCACAAAGCTAAATGAGTTTCAAACTGAGTTCCAAGCCCTTATTCAAAACTTTACACAGCTACATCCGGACTGCGACTGTCAAGCTTGACATTGCTTAATCATAAAACCCATCGACACACCAGCGTCTTGTATAATGTGCCTTAGATCATTGATCATGCGACTGTGTATATTGCAAAGAAAGGTGGTGGAAGAGAGAGGATAACTGAAGCCTCTTCTCCGTTGCTAATATCTACTTGGTTCTTAATTGTAGCCCGCACTCATCCAAAAAAATGAGACAAAAATTTTCTACCCGAGACTTCCTGCTATGTCTAGTGTACCCCTTTGTTCTTGATTGTAGCCCCATACTGAGTTCATAAAAAAAAATGAGACAAAAAATGTCTACCTGAGACTTCCTGCTGTGTGTACTGAGCCCCTTTATCAAGGGATCGATGAATCTTTGGTCATATTGTTCGAATCCAAAGCGACGGATTGTTGCTGGAGCAGAGCCGGATTTTCTTGTAGAGCCAGCCATGGTCGCTTCCTTGCAGAAGCCTGATCCAAAAATCAGATAAAAAGCTCATCAAAAAACAGGGCTAGAGATGCTTCTAATCCATTCCTAATCCATTCCGAAATGACGGATTCAATCCTTTCCTTGGAAAAAATATAGATCCCTACCGACATTTACCTTCCAACATCCTTCTTACAATGAGCAATCTTGCAATGGCCGATGGATCTTGTGACTGCCAGAAGCTGTTGAAGAAGGCGGCAAAACAACGGGGCCATGTCTTCCTCCAGAAAGGGCTAAGGGCACATTAAGGTTTTAGGAAATAAAGAGCCAGGAAAAAACAATCATCCCCTCGCCAGAATGAGGATCAAAGGAGTTCGATTGTTTACTAAAGTTAATCTCCACCGTCTAGTCAAATAAATCTCGGCCGTCCAAATTAGGGTGCCATTGAAGACACACCGTATAATTTTATAATATAGGAGGATTGGGCTAGTCATCTGAACAGATCAATTTTTCTCACGCCAGAGGTAGTTTTTGTTGCTTGATATAAGAATATAGATAGGCACTACTTTTCTTACATCTACTTGTTTTACTACAGGGGATCATATTAACAAACGAAATACTAGTGCATTTGACACTTGGAAGGACATTATTATTCCTGGGAATATTGACAATGGAATACCGTACAAGCATGGAATATTTGATATGTAAGATAACGACTTGAAGAACTTTTTATATTTGCTGGTAACCATGATCAGTCTTTCATTTTTTGCAGCCTTTCTTCAAACTCACAGTTATGTTATGTTTTACTAAGAGGTGAGGCACTTTTGATGGGCCAATCTTGCTACCATATATTGGCAATACATGTACTTACAAAATTACATTTCAGAATAAGATGTTTGGTTGCACACCTCTTTCTTTTTCTTATTGTGTCTGCTTACTTAGTATCATTGTGATTTGATTAGTGACTTAAACAAACAGTGACATCCTTCATGGCTCCATTTCCTAAACACATGTTCTAACATGTCTAGCATATGGAATTCTACTACCTAGGGATATTGTAACTGGTTTACATCATAAATGCATTCTCTTTAGCATTATATTTTTCATCAATATTGTAGAGTTTCCTTTTGTATTCCAATATGTAGAATGGAGACCCTCATAATGATATATATTTTTTGGCCTACTTGCTTATTACAAATATATATTATAGAAATTTTTGCAGCGCAACTGTAAGTGGTCTTCAAGCCACATTGTCTTAGGCACAAGAACCTATAGCAATGTACACAACATTCATACACAATTTTCATTGCCCCGAAGGGGCAAAATTTGTTTTTAACCTATAACACAAACCATTACATTACAAGCATTAAAATTAGATTCCCCCTTACACCCCCTTTTGTTTGGGTGCATATTCACATGGGGGGTGACGTAGTGCAGCGAGAGCCTTTATAATTATATTTTGCATGTAAAAAATCAACACCATATAGTATATTGCCTGAAATCTTATAGTATTTTGCATTCTAGGGAAAGGTCCTTTGTAAAACAACAATAACCGAAGAAGTGAAGTGGAGTTTTCATTGAGCTGAATGAGATGAGTACAATGAATCATGGGAGTGCATAAATCACCCCAAATGAGTGAATAGCAATAAAGATTAGAGAAACATCCTAGGGAGTCAAAACACCCCCAATCCAAGCATCAAAAGCTTCCTCTCGAAGCATACGTTATCACCAAAATGCTTCGACGACCACCCACCAGCATCATTTCCGCCACCCCATCGAACACTGGACCCCAAAATCCGACCCCCAAACATGTAGAAACCGCTCGGGAACCGCCAGGATAGTCCAGCTACTGCACACAACAGACCTCATGGAAAGTTAAGACAAGACAAAGAGTTAGGAGCCTGACAGGCCAAGCATCATCAAACGTAAGGGAAAGGAAAAAGGATGAATGGGAAAAATGAGAGAAAAATGGATCACTCGGAAGCGCACAGCTACGCCGAGAGAGAGAGAGTGAGAGTAAGATAGACTAGGCCCGACCCCGGGGGTCCTACGGTGCCCTCCGGCGACATGTATTCTGTTGGGACATAGCAGAGGCCACCAGCCTCAACAAGATAATAGAGAAGAGGAGAACCTGCCCTCACGAGGCGGGATAAATAGAAACCAACCAAAAACCAAGTTTAGCTAAAAAACTCCGATCCATTACAGAGGAGGGAGGGAGGGAAACACTGGAACAAAGAGAATTCAGCTCAAGGGAAACACCGATGAGAATTGCTTGGAAGTCCGCGAGGGATATATAGCGCATGAGCTAAAGAAATCATGGGCCAAAGAAAGCTCAAGCTAAAGATGACTCCACGTCGGAATAGCATGGCGCTTAAGCGGACGTCCCTTTCCCAGAACGATGGTTCTCTTCTATATAAGAAGAGAACCATAGCATTCTAGGAAAGGTCCTTTAAAAAACAACAATAAACATAAAGAGGAACCTATCTCCAACTATCCGAGCCGAGATTGCGAGAGCGCGGAGGCGGCTCTTCAACATCGGGTAGGACGTGCAGCATGAGAAGAAGCGTAATGCCAACTCGCGGAGAGCTAACCACCTCAGCAGAAACCGCGCCCCGCAGAGGCCGCCGCCCCCCCGACCCCCGCATGAGTACCAAAAGATTGGGAACTAAACCGATACGACGCAAGCACTCAAACCACCATGCACGCGCGGTGGAGTAAGATAAAGCACGACAAGAGGACAAAGAGGATCTAAACAAGGGTCCACCCCCAGGAGGATCAATGACATGGAATGAGCAAGCGAAAAACAAGCGCTGCAAGAGATGGACCGGGCAAGAGACCGAACCGGTACGTGCAATCAAGACTTCTGGCGCCCTAACCTGGTCACATTTAGACTTCGGATTGTTACGCCAGACATGATCAGGAAAAAGGTCGTCTCGCCAATTCAAAATGAAGGGCCGAAATACGGAGAAAGCCAAAGGCAAAACATAAGGTAACTAAAGAGGCTTTCATCAAGTCACGCCATTCCGCATGGGTCGGGGCAAAGGATAACATTACAAGGCGGACGCGGAGCAGCGGTGAGGGCAACCATGGGTCGAGGTGTGGACCGAAGCGGGCCGATTTGGGGACCAATGAGGGTAAAGGACCTGAACACCGGAGAAGGGGCATTAATCAGTTTGTGAAAAATGAGATGGCCAGAAGCACCCCCATCGAGGTAATTGGCCGGGCGAAGACACGGTAAGATCACCCGAAGAAGGCCACGACATGGATGGATGAAGCAGGAAGAAAAGGGACACCGTGGGACAAGCACCAAGACCCGAAATCGCCCAAGCGAGGCATAAGCAAGAAGGGTTGAAATAGCGGGATTGAAGAATGGAGGTGAGGATAGGAGCCACAAAAAAAAAAAGATATGCGGAAAAAATGCACGGTAAGACATATCCGAAACACACACCACATAACCATAATCAGAACCAAATCATATTACCAACCTTATTCAAATACACAATTAGAGCAAATAAAGCCACATGTCGCTTTTCACCCGCTTAAGGCCGAGGCCGAAGGAAGCAAAGCACGAAAACTCATGAAAAATAGTGCATCAACCACAAATGGCCGCGAGGGTTTGTGTTAGAAGCGATTAACGGCCACAAAGGGGCGAAGGCCATGAAAAACAACCAAAGTTAAGCGAGCATGGCAAAGGCGCGAGGCATGGTGCAAGACGGCGAGGGGACTAAGGGCGGGAGGAAAGCGAAATTATTGAACAAGCCAATTGTAGGAGAAAAGCATCGGGGAATTGAAAAAGGGTAAAGCATCCTTGGTATTGAAGGCGGAAGTAAAGCATTAGGCGGACTAGCAAAGCGGTCGACATGGTGAGGGCCCCATCGAGACTCAATCAAGCTAAAAGCCTCGGGAGGAAAGGGAGAACTCATCAAACTTACAAATCTTAGACAAATAGTCAGCCCACTCATTTCCAAGCGGGGGAACCCACAACGGCTCGAGTTGAATCCTATGGTGATAACAGAAAATGAAAAGCTCGATTAAAAGCAGATGGAGAACTGGAGACGAGGAACCACCCTTTTGCAATAAAAACGCGACATTCTGATTATCACCACGAGCAACTACAATGGAGTTGAAGAGGAGGCTAGCAAAATGCTGCAACAATTGGAGCAGGGCAAACAACTCACGCCATGTCGAGGACTGAAGACACTCAGATGCGGTAAAAAGGCCATGAAAAGAGAGCACAGGTGTACCCGGAATCGACAACCAACCACCCCAACCTTCATTGCTAGCATCAAATCCGAGGGTGACTTTCGTGAGGAGAGGGGGCCAAAGAGGACAACGGTCAAACCTGAACACAATAGTCTGCCAAAGACACAGTTCATGACGTGAGAGGGGGGAAAGCAGAAAAGGAGTGTCCCAAAGCTCAGAGCAGCGAAGATCCAAGTGAAGGCCTGAGGTTAAGACAGCACACAGGTGGCCAAAAACTAGACGCAAGGACTGAATGAAACCGAGGAAACGAGCAATCAAGCGAGCAGAGACCATAGGTGCAGCAAGCAAGTCGGAACAAAGAGATACAGCGCGCGACTTTTTAGAGGCGGAGATGCGGAACAAACCATGCTGAGCATCGACGATGAAACCTAAGAAGACAGTGCGATGAGAAATGCGAAACCGACACTTTTTCCAGGCGAGAAGAAAACCGGCTTGTTGTAAGTCAAAAATAATCTGGACCTGAAGGGATTCGGGCGAGGATTGACACAGAAACAGGATATCATCAACATATGGGGAGCAACGGATACCCTGAGCACGCCACCGGCGGACCAACTGCCGAATGAGTTTGGTGAACACAAATGGAGCAGAGGCGAGTCCAAAGGGGAGAACATTGAAGACAAAAAACTGACCGTCCAGCGAAAAACCAAGGAAAGAACGGTGAGGAGGCCATATGGAGACATGATGGTAACCAGATTTCAAATCGACTACAAAAAGGAAATCGGCAGGTTTGCAAAGATGAGAGAGTAGGTCTAATGATTCATAGCGAAAAGGGGGGCGGATAAAAAGGAGTTCAAGACCATAAAGTCTAAGATAAGACGCCACTTGCCTTGGACCTTTAGGGACCACACCGAAACGGGGAATGAAGAAGGGACAAGAAGGCACAAGGGGGCGGCACCGGGAAAAGGAGGTCGAGATGGCGAACGAAACAAAATCGAGTTGGGTAAACAAGGACGAATGATTTTTTGCAAAAAGGGTTAGGCGGGGAATGAGTAAGCCAAGGCAAGCGATAACCAAACCGGATCCAATTTGAGCACCTGTTGGGAGAGCGAAGACCGCAAAAAAGAAAAGCGGACAAGAGGCGATTGAGGACGGCGGTAGATGATGCAATAGAGTCGGCTACGATAGGATCAATGCGAGATGAGGGATGTACAAGAGGAAAAAGCGGAGTGCAATCTTAAATAGCAACAAATCATATAAGAAAGAACAAGATAACAATGAAAGAAAAACTCGCTCTAAAATGCCTATTCTACATAGTTCATAGGAAAAGAATGCTTTGCCGATAACAATGACTAGAGTTTCGAAACAGAGAAGGGGGATGCATTCTTGGGGAATACATATAATGAGAATGCCCAACAACAAACATGAAAAATTGCTACCATGATCCACTATAGTAAAAGAAATTTATCGAAGGGAACGGCCTAAGCCCAATTAAAAACGTTTCCGATATGCCAATATATGTTGAACAAACCGGAGCCCGCAGAGACCCCAAAGTTTGGAGAGAGAGAGTCAAAGAGAAATATGTGCTGAATCGGATAAAACCAAAAAACCGAATAACAACCTAACTGGGACATTTTTTAATCAACCATCTAACCGCCTTTGCAAAGAAGGGACTATGCACATGTGGGGAGGAAAAAGGGGGTCAAACCTCTTATCCTACCTAGCAAGCCAAAATAAAGCATAGCATGGGAAACCAGCGAGATGGAGATGCAAAAATGATGACAACAAGGAAGCTAGAAATCGAGGAACTCCCACGCAAGGCTAGCTATCCTAAAGAAGGTGGTCATGTAGCAAAACAAACACTAGAGAACTCCATCAACCGGACCGACCCAAGAATAGTAATCTATCATCTAAAGCTAACAACCAAAACGATACAACCCAAGTACTTAGATCCAACAACCAACGAGAACTTGAGAAACGGAAGCGGGCAAGATAATTACAACTTTAAAGAGACCATGGTTCAAAGACCTAAGACGATTGTTTGGAAAACCAAACCTTTCATCCCTAAATGATCGACCAAAGCGTCGTTGCAAAGGAAAGGGGAGATGCATATCTTTAAAAAGGGAAAAAATCATACAAAGACAACCTAGAATCAAAGCAAATGCAATGTCTACGTGGGAAAACAACAAAAAAGCAGTCGCAACAAAAGCATACTATGACAACAAAACGGAAATTAGAAATAAAAGGAATTCATAAGGTCAAGAAGCCGGCCAGTAAGAGTCTAGAGTAGTGAAGAAAAAACACTAGAGAATTCTGTCAACTCGACTGACCCAAAACAAGCTAACCTCTAATGCTAAATGCAATGCAACCAAGCCGATACAACCAAATACCGAGATCCAACAATTCAACGAGAATTTGAAAAATGATGTAGCAACAAGCCATCACAACTTTTAAAGGAAAAACATGGTTGCACAAAACCATAATAGTTGTATATATCCCAATTCACTTTTAGACATGGTCAACAAGCCATCACAACTTTAAAGGAAAAACATGGTGTCAAAAAACATAATTGTTGTATATCTCCAATTCACAAAAAATTAATCAACAGTACGGTCATAGCCGTCTGATTTTAACTCCATCAACCAAATCCTCATATTTGAGGAGGGAAATATTGAGGAGTGATGGGAAGCTGGGGCACCGTGGGAGGGAAGGAGGCAGGAGGGAGTGCCAAAGGAGTGTTCGATCTCTTGCCACCGAGCAAAACATGTCTCAATTCTATGGTTATTCGGACACGAATGTACAAAACAAGCGAAGGTACCAGGAAAAGGAACAGAGGGGGCACCAGGAGTATTGGATGAGAAGAAAAAGGTATTTGAGCTTTTGTGGCGAGAATTAGTGCGACGATCAAGGCGGCCTTGGCCGGGCTAATTTCAAGCGGCGAGAAGTCATCAGCCGGACAAAGACAAGCCCTGAATGATCGACCAAAGTCAAAGCAACATCATACCCTTCCGCGATCAGCAATCAAAAGAAATTTCACGTGTTGAGTTGCCATCTTACCCTCCTCGATGAGTTTCAAGACCCGAAGTCCGCACATGAGAGAGAGAGAACAGCGAAGCATACAACCTCCCGAAATCGGTCTTCGTGAGCAGCCAAAAACTCATACTTTGGTGCGTGAAGAATCCCGGTTTGAAAGAGGGCAAGGTCCTAGTCACCGCTCTCGTTACTTCCTCCGCAAGGATGGTCGACGACCCGCGGAATGGAAGCCCGGGCTTGAAAGAGATGTCCGCAAATTCATTAATTTAGGCCATCTTAGAATTGCGGGGGATTGAAGGACCTGAGGCAATAAGAGTTCATATTGGGAGGGAGGCCACCGATGGGGCAGGTGTGGTGGAAAAAAAAAAAATGGCGGAGGGCCGTGTTGAAGTTGCGGGGAGGCGGGAGTGGCTATGGGGGAAAAACCAACGTGGTGGGGAGGAGGAGGCGAGAATGCTTGATGGGGCATAGCCGAAGAGGGAACAAAAAGGTGGGAGGTGCGGGAATATTAAAAAGGGTGTGGAAAAATGTTGAGGTTGTAAAGGCACCCCTAAATGGATTCGAGGAGGAAGAGGGGCCCAAGTTGCTTAAAAGAACCCAAGGGAGCGGTTTTACTTGGGAGAAAGTGGAGGAGCGCGGGGAGAAGAAACGGCGCTCGTCCGATGCGTACCAGCGAGTGGCAATACGTTTCCGTCTGCAATCAACCCCTGCACGCATGGGGCATCCGACCGAGTGCAACCATTTGGTTGGCATCACCATCCCTGAAAACAAAACCCCTTAGAACCAACAAGAAATCAAAAAAATGGGGAACCGAGAGATCCAAGGGATAAAAATTGCAAAATCTTTTATTTTCAACACAAACAATAACAAAAGCACCGAGGTGCAAACCAAAAAAAATGACAACTGTTTGGCTAAAACTGTGCCGGAGGACCGGATGCTACAATGGAGCTTCTCTATGTGGGTACGAGGTGCCATCACATCCGGACGAACCGGAGACAAGAGTGCAAGAGGGTCTGGGTGAAGAAACGCCAAGGAAGATAGGATACAGAGCCCAAAATGGGGCTTAAACGAGCCTTTCGGATCTCCAACCCGGGCATAGGAGGAGAACGTAGCATGCAAATACAGAGAAACGGTCGCGAACCTGGAACCTAAAAGACGCGGCCGCCGCCCCACCAATGCAAAGCAAACAACCAAATCCCTAGGCGAAAATACACCATATTAGGAACCTCCGGCTCAAAGTTAGTTCGGGCTGATGGGGTCGCGGTAATAATCAACGCCAAAATCCACCTGGTCGATGGCATCATCCGGATAAGAGGAGAACCAAAGGCAATCCGACATAAATGTCAAAGAAGAGGAAGATGTCTGGGCAGCCGATCAAGGGACCAAAACAAATGATTGAGGTTGAAAGCAAACATAAAGATTAGGGTCATGGCCCTCAAATGGAAAAAGGTAGGAAAAATCTTTGGGTCGGATGGAACAGTGGACATTGGGCAGTATGACAAGAGGGCAAAGGAGGGGGAATGCAGATCGGTATCCGTGGTGGGCGCAGTAAAAGCTCCGAAGAGTAGATTGAGCACACATGGTCACTGAAAGAAGAAAAGGGGGGTAAGAACCACATGAACAAACCGAAAAATTTATTGGAAAACAACATAGGAACGAAAAAACCAAACACCCAACGAAAGAAACACACCAATGACAATCACGGCGAAAAAGAAAACGAGTCGAAACAAATCCCAAAAAACCGACCCTATCTAGCCAAAAAAACCCCCCAGACCGTTATGAGAAAACGAGCAAAATGGCAATTGTCCATACATAGGCTTAAGAACATAATATGTAAAACAAAAAGGCAAGACACTTAGCACAACAAATTCGAATAAAGAGACAAGGAGGGGGAAGTTGATGCCGCGAAAAGCCAATGCATGAATATGAGCAAATACATGCGAGCCATAGGTTTTCCATAGTAAAGAACTATAGTGAACACAATTATAAATGCGTATGCAAAAAGGTCAAGAGATCATACACACAACTGGAAAAAACAAGACCAAACCCTACCTAACAATCCACATGCATCATCGAACTTGACAAAACCAACATCACTACCTTACATCACAAAAAAGCTAAAAACAAGACCACACCATAGATAAGAAAACCTAGACTATAGAAAAACAAAACTCAAAACCTATCTAAGAAAAAGTAAAAGAAACAACGAAGGAAGGAAAGGGGGGGCAACGGGATACAGGGACCCGGAACCCGGGACAACCCGACTTCGTCGGGACACTCCGACCCGGTATCCCCCTCGAAAAATCCAGGCCGATCCCGGCCGACGACGGAGGGGAAAACCCAACCGGGACTCCGCCATGAGAAGACTCGGCCGGGTTTGGCAGAGGGGAGAGGGGACTAAAAACCCCGCTTGGAAGGGAACAAGATAAAAACCCATGGGCCGATAACGCAGAGAGGAGAGAGCAGCCGGGACCAGGATAGATGGCAAAAAGCATGGCTTAATCCAACCGTAACGTAAGACACTAAACAATAGATGTGATCAAGGCGCTAAACAATGGATGATCGAAGGTAAGCATCCCGCTGCACCAAAAAGAAGAGCGTAATCGCATAGAATCATGATAAAAGGGGAGGAATATGGCTTAACACGTAATCAAGAAGGACAGCAGAGGGCGAAGCAGAACCGACATAGAGCGATAATAGACACCCGCTTAATCGTGAAAAAAAATAGGAAAGGGACGTAGTAGACGCATCATGGTCGAAAGGTAAAAGGATGGGGCGATACGGACGAGAGGGAGTAGAAGGGTCGCTAATCTAACACGTAACGTACTAGGACAAAGAAAACCTGAGAGAACAAGCCAAGCATGCGTCAATGCCCATTAGTTTTAGGGGATCGGGCTGCAAGAATACCGGATGTTTTAAAACAGCTGGCAATTCTGAGCCCAATCCTTCTGGAGCAGGCAGAGAGCAGTACCTGAATGAAAGAATAGGCTTGTAGGGAAACACAGGAACAAAGAGAATTCAGCTCAAGGGAAACGCCGATGAGAATTGTTTGGAAACGGCTGTGGATATATAGCGCATGTGGCTAAAGAAATCATGGGTCAAAGAAAGCTCAGGCTAAAGATGACTCCTACGTCCAAAATAGCATGACGCCAAAACAGACGTCCCTTTCCCCAGAATGATGGTTCTCTTCTATATAAGAAGAGAACCATAGCATTGCAGCACGTACCTATAATACTTTATGTCTTAATAAAGAACAGGTGAACTTACTAAAAGAGCCTGAAAAACAAAATATCGGATCATAATCTTCTAAACCGCAAGTTCTTCATGTCCATAAGGATGCCCGTGATACCATGATAAGAACGAAGCATAGAAAAAGTGCGTGTTATGATGACAGTGGAATCTGGCAAAATGAAGCAAAGATCTTTCCGTGCAAGATCGAAATCACTTACGTAGATGCCAAAATTTGAGTAAAGTTTTAGGCCGATCGCCCCTTGTAAGCTCTGTGCACTAATGCCGCAATTTGTAAAATGGGCTTGAAACCAAGAACATAATAGCTTAATTTAAGAGAAAAAGATCCCATTGTTTTTGTAAAATTCATAAAACCATGACACGTGTAGCTATGAGAAATACACCCGTTAATTGTGATGTTCACAGCTCTTTTATCAGATTCAAATGCAAGTAAGTCACACCTCGACCAAGACTAGACCCAAAGATTAGGACTCGGCCATGATATGTGATGATGATCTGTGCAAGCATTGAGATGCATCTCAAAATACAGTTTTAACAATATCTTCATTTTAACAGTTTTTTATACATCTAATCCATAAGTTGTTGTTGGTTAATGCTACACAGGACGGAAACGTTCTATTTTTTCCCACAAGAAGAGTGCAGGAAGACAGAAAAAAGCACAACTAAAATTATGTCTTCTCCAAGATCATTGCTTTGTAGATAATGATCTATGGAGCAAAAGAAAAATCTAAGTCAGATATAAAAGCCTGTGTTACAGAGAAAATGGCATGAGACAATGACCGAGCAAACAGGGGACTGAGCAAACAGAATGCGTTAATTGAGAGGAATCAACCATGTGTATGGTGTTAAATATTCAAATGATGTTCATCATATTTTCAATAGTTACACATTACAAGTCTTCAAGTACGGGTTTTTCAACAGTTACACATTACAAGCCTTGAAGCAGAGGTATGTTCACTATCTACATAGTTACTCATATAATGTATATAGTGATATGTGATTAAAGGGGATCATTGATCAATGTAAATATCCCATAAGGAAATTACTCAACTTTGAAAGCTAAGGTCAATGGTTCAAAGTTAAAATTTCTATTATTATTCCAGGGATTTAGGCTACCAAAATGGAGCCATTTCCATTTTTTAATTGTTCCAGCTCAAGGTCGGCCGATTTGCTTGGCTAAACCGTCGAATCCCTTCTGTACATATTGGTACTGGGATCAAACATAATTAACAAGCATATTCATGACAATCTGAGTCGACAATGAGCTAATCCGATCATGTTTTTGCAAATTGTTATTTGGTCAGACTTGCTACAGTAATTCGGTCAATGACCATAGCTACAGTGTTTTTCTATGATTATGTTCAATGGTTGAATGATAAAATAAATATTGACTAAGGATTACCTATAGCACTCTAGAGTAATTGCAAATAAATTTGATGGTTTAAGTTGATAAACATTTGAAGGTTGTATGCTTTGATATAAATCCATCATTTGGTATCAAAGCAGGTTGTGCTTGATAATTCTTCTATCAAGATGTCAAGCAGGTTTGGAGCAACTTTGCTAAGCAGTGTGGATGTATTCAAGGGTGGAGCTGGCTTTCAAGTCTGGAAAGACTCTATCAAACATATTCTTGAAGTTGAAGATCTGTGGGATCTTGTGGATCCAGAAGGTGTTGAAATAGCTATTGAAAACAACACGACAGTAAGGTCTGTTTCTGAAAGTTCTTTAATGCTAACATTGGGAATGCAAGTATAGGAGAAGGAGAAGGAACTACCATTATTCAAAGATCTGCTACTGGAAGATCAGGATATACCAAGATCAAAGAGGCACAAGGGATTATCTCATGCAAGGTAAGTCCTACAATTAGATTAAAACTAAGAGATAAAAACACCTAGGCAGATGTGGCAGTATTTTGCTTAAGCAATATGAACAAAAGAGCTCATCTCAGATAGATCTTTTGGAGAATGAATTAAGAGGGTTGAAGTTACACATAGATGGGGATGTTTCTGAATTTTTTGTAGTTAAATCAAGATATATAGTAATTCAATAAGAAGAGATCACTATCAATGAGACAACTTGATCTAGTACAATAAGTTTCAAGAATATTTCACAACCTTAAGTCTTAACTTCACAACTCAATAATCATTTAACTATTGAATTCAAATGTCGAATTCTACTATAACTTTGAGATTGACCCAAACACTGTAGCTCCCTTGACCATACTCATTCAATACATTTCTGCTATATCCGGCTCACCAGGAGTTAGATCTTAGCTTCAGCGCAAATGCTAGGGTACGCAGGTGACCAGCAGTTTACCCGGAACAGTGGGTTTGGAGAAGTCACCAGCATATTCTGGGTATATTCTAGCATATACCTGGAATATGCCAGAGATCCACATAAACGAGGGTTTGCCCCCCTAGGGGCAATCCAAAAAACCTGGATGAACCTTATGGACCCAACCAAAAAGAAAAGAAGCGCATGGTATTCTACATTGTGTGGGGCCATCAATTTGGTCTTACATGTGCTTTGAATAAAAAGGTATTATTCTGATTTTTTGATACACCGAATGTTTATAGGTGTTATTCCATGCAATGGCTAACCTTTGGATACAACAATAATAATACCTTGATACAACTATCTTTTATAGGTATTCTTCCATTCAATGGCTAACCTTTGAATATAACCAATTTTTACCTGGAGTATGGTTATGTTGTATAGGATTAGAATACAAGATGTGAATAGACCTTACAATATGTTTTGGACATTAGGGAGAAGATATGGCTATGTTTTATAAGATTAGAATATGCTATGTCCTCTAAGAATTAGAATATGTTTTGGACATTAGGGGACATGGGCGAGTGGGCATTTCTAAGCTTTTCACATTTGGATGTGTTATCTAGTTTGTATTATCTCCTCTAGTAGTTGTTGGGATATTGAAGACACTATAAAGCAATTTAGTCACATGGAAACCATAAGAGCATGACAACAACATATTGACAAAAGTGGATGAGATAATGATAATTGCAAAGTCATTATCCAAGTAATGGCATGTGGCTCACGGACTTCCAAAAAAATCCTTCACCAGACATTATAATCAAATAAGGAACATATAATACAACAGAGCATACCGAAGTAAGTATTTCCAAATGCTATCCAGTTTTACAATAGCTCTTAGAAACCACAATTAGTCTTCAAAATAAGTCAAACAAGGTGGTGTTTCCCAATCAATGGTTCCGTATTGCAACCCCTGATCCAAATCTTATATTTGGCACATCAAAGCAACCTCGATTACAATTATTCATCTCTGTTTTTCCAAATGTATCCACTATTATGATTGAAAGGAGAGCTGAATCCTGTATTGTTCCAATGCTTTCCTCTCGTGTGCATAATTTGCTCTCTCCTTGTCACAGCAAATATCTGAACGTCAGCTCTCCAAAATTGCCAAATTATATTGCAACTCATTACGTAATATTACGTCAGCTCTCCTATTCGTAATATTACGTCAGCTGCCTATTCATTACAAAATTACGTAATATTACTGAGAAATTGATCACAATGAATAGGAATCTAAAAATCTAGAACAAAAAAAGGGGAGGAACTACAACCAAAATGGGCATAATAATGAAGAGAAGAAAGGTTTAGTTTGGATTTACATTACCATGTTATGGCATTACAAATTACTTCAACCTGTTCAAGATATTGTATCTATAGCACTAAGATGTCAATCATTATATACTGCACAAATTAAGGCACAAACTCATTCTGCTTGAATGTTTGTCCAAAATGACACTGGCAAATCCTTGTTCTGCAAGAAACTTACATAAATTTGCATTAGATTAATAATGCCATCGGTTTTGAATTATTGATATAATGCGACCTGCAATGAAAATAAAGTTATTGACTTCTCTAGCTAGTAAGATAATGAATATTTCAAAGCATACATATGGCTTCAACAATGCCCTCCGCATTACTTTACATGCTAGAAGCGCCACCACTAGTAAAGAAGTAGAAGCTTCAAAAAAAGGAAGAAAAAAAGAAAAAGAGATTATTGTTCAAAAGTTAGAAGAGATCGTTAGAAAACAATGGAAGTTAGCATGAATGTTCTTTCCTGGAATGCACTTAGAGCATGGCCAAAAGGATCATCATAAAAGTAGGTATGCCAAGCTTTGCATTTATGTTAGCATATATTGGTGATGTAACAACTCCACACAACAATTTGAAAAAAAATACGACTCCTCAATAGCTTGGATATTCAACAGCTTAAGTGCACCAGAAGGTTCTGCCCAAGGTATCTGTGTATACAATAACTGTAAGGAAAAAAAAATCCCCAACCCAATTTTGGTTTTTGCATACACAGACTTGCATATCTGCATATAAAGTCTTTGACTTTGCGTATCAGAATAAACTCTTCAGAGAATGCAAAAAAAAGAAGAAAACGGAAGAAAACTTGCACACAAATCTAAGCCTAAGACTGAGTTAACAAAGCCGGATTTAGATGTCATGGATATTGAAAATGGCCTAGAAAGGAACATTGCCTATGGCACTTGAAGTTTACAGCTAGAATGGATTTTTGTGACGTTCCACGTATTTATACGCCTTTAAGGTATAAATACATGACACATCACTATAAATAGTTAATGGCGCATTAATTATTCATAAGCTAAAGTTAGCTATGTAAATCATTAATTATTAAGGTGGAAACCTAACCTTAAACCCTAATTCGAATTTAGAGCTTAACCTGATATTAAAAGGGGTTGAAATATTAAATTAGTTAATATTAACCAATATAGAATTGCCACCTGGCCCAAATCGATTGGGCAAGGCAGACCTGCTAACTTGGGACACTTAACCAATTTGCCCCAATTCGATTTGGGGGCAATTGGAGAAGGAGGAGGAGCTCTACCTGACATACCAGGTTTTGGTAAAGTAACATCTGTCTGGAATGAGATAGGGACAAGATATAGAGGTAATGGTGGAATTGCATGCTTTGTTCGAGAGCAATTTGGTCATTTGGTGAAAGAGGTACAAGTCAGCAGCACCAAATAGTACCTTTGGATTGAAATAATGGGATATAGCAAGGTGTATTTATGTGTTGTTACTATCATCTGATACACAAGAAAGCTTATGACAAAGGCAGTATTGGCAGAATAGCAAATAGGCAGGCATCAGTGTTAGATCAGGATGGGGACCCCATGTGGATGGAAGAGATGGATGCTGAAGAATTGAAGTTAGCAGGATGGGCAAGAGAATCAGATGATAAGGCATACACCATGCATATGGGCAAATTGCTACTGGACATGTGCAGTTGATTAGATCTAAGAATACTTAATGGGTTGCACACATTTCCAGGATCAAGGAAGTGTATGCGCAGAGGGAAAAGCATTATGGATTACATCATAGGAGAGGAAGGGGTCTCACAGAGAATTAGGCTGTTAAAAGTGTAGGAACAGCAGCCGGAATCAGATCATGCCCCATTAACATTTCATTTGGAGGTTGGTAATGTGCCTAGTTCTGTTAAGAACGATCAATAGATATATAAAATAATATGTGAAGCAGGGATGTCAAGGTTGGAGGGCACGATGAAAGTAGTGGATATGGATAGGCAGATCACAGAGTTTCTCCTTGATGCAGCAATAAAAAGTTCTATGCATAAACGGAAGTAAAGGGACTGCCATGTAGCAGTTGGTATGATGACTCTTGTAAGGCCAAACGTAGAGAATATCATGCGACAAAGGAAGCAGGGGACAAAAAATTGAAAAAGAAGAAGTATGTCACTCTCATTCGCAAGAAAAAGAGGCAATTTCTACGAGAGAGCCAAGTAAGACACATGTATGATTTGATACGGGAACCTAAAATTTTCTGGAACCGAATGAAAATGAAAACCGCAGATATTCCAACTTTAAATGCCATGGAGTTGTTTTAACATGTTAAGAAACTGTACCAATTGGACGGGGTCGAATCAAATATGATATGGAACATGATGAGAGGGAAACTTCTATTACAATTGAAGATGTCACAGCTAGAATTACAAGACTTGCTAATGATAAAGCTGCTGATGCGCGTGGTGTTGTGGCAGAGATGTTAAAATGGGTGGGAGATCAGCTGATAGAACCTCTCGTGAAGATGTTTAACATGGCGTTGTATGAAGGTTTTCCTAAAACGTGGCAGGTCAATCGAGTGGTACCGATCTTCAAAGGAGGTGATAAGTCGGATATTAGTCATTACAGGACCATTTTGATATCTAGTATATTTTCCAAGCTTTTTTACTAGAGTCTAATATTGTTAAATAGATTGAAGAGCATGATTTAAGAGCTAATGGACAGGCTGGTTTCAGACAAAAACACTCCACTATTGATCACCTGATCACGCGCAGGATTGCAATGGATGTAGCCCGATTTGGGTTGGCCTCCCGTGAAAACCCTTCCGATTTTCCATGGAAACCCCGGAAGGTTTCCACGGAAAATCGGAATGGTTTCTGTGGAAACCCTTCCAAATTTTCAATTTATGAAATCAGGAAGGGTTTCCATGGAAATTCAGAAGGGTTTCCATATTTGAAAATCGGAAGGGTTTCCGAGGAAAACAGGAAGGGTTTCCACGAATTTTTTTTTTTTTTCAAAATATTTACACACGTGAGCCTTTATGGCTCACACTTTTCGACACGGACGCCCGACATTAAGGCGCACGTCCATCAAGTACACGTCACCTCAAAATTCAAATTTTGAGTGGAAATCTTTTCCAATTTCCTTGGATGATGGAAATTAGGAAGGGTTTCCAAATGAGGAGGAAAATAGGAAGGGTTTTCGCACAAGGAGGAAATTAGGTAGGGTTTCCACATGCAGTTAAAAATTCTATGGGGTAAGATTAACTAAGAATTGAAACCCCAAAGGCACAATGGAGGAACTGCAAAAAACTACCTCCAAGCTTGTGAAAGAATCAAAGAGATTGAGACCAGTAGATTATAATATTAAACATGTGCAAACGACTTTAATACACAAAAAATAAAAAGCTAAGATAGACAGGGCTGATCAAAGGCAAACAGGCTAAGATAGATAGATAGATAGATAGATAGTGGTCCACAGAGAGGTAAATATCGGACACTATGCTTGAACCAGTTTTAATCTAAAAAATTCTGGCACTTAACACCCAACTATAACATGGAACTTCTTGTAAGAGTGAAGCTGTTGTCTATGGTGGAGCCATAACTAGCGATTCACAGAGTTCTCGGTTGGTTTTATAATACTATTTCTGTGTATCAGCCCTTGAAATCTGAATCTTGATACCAAACGACTTGGAAACAAACCAAAGTCTAGAGCTTCTCTGTAAGATTCTATTAAGGTTAATAATGGTCTAGAGAACAATAGTATACATTATTCTGTACGCCTCTCCCAAGGTACCATATGTGCCCATTCACAAACGTACTTTTCTCTTTTTGGGTCATTATTGTTTCCTTGTACAAGGTACAAATTATGGAAAGTCCTGGTTTTAGATCATGGTTCTTTTGGTCAAATTATTTTGCTACCAAATCTTAAAATTGAATTGAATTGACGGCGCAAACATATTGAAGCTTTAGAATCTCGTGTATTAATCTGCCATGCATGTACAATGTTTGACCAGGATAGTGTGTATCACATTTCCCAACCTTGGAATAAAGGGTAATCACAGATGTGAACATAAGATCCAGAGAAAGATAGCAATTTCCTGCCATGTAGTGTAAATCTGGATGATGTCACTTATTTCCAGGGCCATATCATGGGAAAATACATTTCCTTCAACTCTAATAACAAGACAACCACTTCCATTCAGTTTATACAATATAGGATATAATGTAGGATACATTATAATGTAGGAACTTGTATAATGTAGGATACATACAATAGCTTCCAACTAATTCTTTGATATTTGACCAATACTTGATTTAAAACAATGCTTTCTGCCTTTATTAAGAAGGAGAGAGTAACTCCTTATTCTGAAAGAATCAGATGGCCTACACTATGAACTCTTTCATATCAACCAATCAAAGAAATGCTTTTGCAACTTCTTATTCTAAAAGAATCAGGTACACACACCAATTATTTATCAAATTCAAAAAAACCCACTCAGTCGGAAATAAGTAACTTGATGTACCTTCATTCACAGCTACAAAAAGATGAATTTTAAACCCGGAAGACCATTTGAATTCTTTCCAAAGTACAATAGCATAATCTGCAAATCGTATGTTGTGCATGGTAATCACGCCAAGCAACCTAAAACCACTGCAACTGCAAATAACATATTCCGGGCATAAATGAAGTACTCATTAATCCTTCATAATTATCTACCTTTTGTAGTTAATGCACTTATGATCTTTCTCGTTGCATTTGCTGTGGTTGATTTGTTCGACCCTAAAAGCACAAGGCATTACTAATGTAAAGCATATAACAGACAACATAGACTTCCACATCTAAACAACATCATAATAACTAAGAAAAACCCAGGTCGTGCTACTTATCCCTGTATAATTCTGATGGTTGAACGCTAACGTGAAAACAAATGTTAACAAGTTCAAACTCGATTAGGTAGATCGCATACTCTTCTTAGGTTTACTAAAGTTTGTTAGCAATCTAGTAAGATGTATGCCTGGGAGTAAAATTGCTTAAAAAGGAAGATAGAGAACCCGAAAAATGTTTCAAAACGTGAGCTAGCAAAGATCCGCAAGAAGGAGTTAAATGTAAGAATTATTGCCAGACCAAGTTCCATTACTGTAAGAATAGGAGACCTACACCATAGTTTTTTACTATTAAGCGGTCCCCTTTCAAATAGAATAGATTCGGCACATTTATAAGAGGAAACGGCAGATTTATAGAGAAAATGGCATGCAAATTTATAGAAATTTTACCGTGGATTAGCTGCTTCATTTGTGCTTCATGTGCTTACTGCCTTGCCATGGAAACCTTGCAAAAAAGAAATTACCATCAGTTGCAAAAAAAGCCCAAGGAATTCCGACGGTTTTGATTTGGCTTCGTGCACTCTTACAGAAATTTTGCCTGTTGCTTCCTTGTGTCTATATCATTATGTAGTAGGGCAGATGCCTAGGAACGGAAGATAAACCAAAAGGAAATGTAGAGGTTGCCTCTCGTCACGCCTCGGCCCTGCCTTCCTAATTTCCTACAAAAGAAAAAAATAAAACATGTGGGCAATGATTCGTGAACTCGTTAAATCCACTTGAACATTGGCTTCTTCCTTCATACCTGATTGAATCACTAAAACCGTTCTTGAATCCCAAAAGCAATTACTGAATATAAACACTTTGTAGAAACATGGAAGGAAATCGCATGAAACACTTCCTGGTCGCCTTAATCGCCTGAAACACTTCCTGGTCTGCTTGAAGGACTTACCTAATTCTGCCTGAAGTACTTTCTAACTTCCCAGAACAAGAGGTAAGACAAAAAAAAATCCCTTTCTCTAAAAAGCGCCCTAGGAATTAATTTCTAAGAATTAATTAGCGATGGATATCTCTTCCCCCAAAAAATAATCTATTTATATTTTTTATGAAAACCCTTCCGAGCTTTAAGATGTGGAAACCCTTCCAGATTTCATGGAAATCGGAAGGGTTTCCATATTGAAAGCCCGGAAGAATCTCCACTAATTTATTTAATAACCCAAATCGGAGGAGAGAGTGTGAGCGTTTCTTAAGTGTGGTTTTCAAATGTAAGAATTTAGTTTCCATATATCGTTTTTGGTTCTCAAGTGTAGTTTTTTCCAAGTGTGATTTTTACCATGATTTTTAGACAAACACAACACATTCCAAACCAAAATAGCACATGGTTTTTAAGTGTGGCCTTCACCCAAAAACAACGCATAGCTTTCATACGTAAGTTTTTTGGGTTGCCCGTAGGGCAACCCCTGGGGAGTATGGGGCAAGACGAATAGAGGGCCGCGATTGAAGAATGTTGTAGCATATTCCTTGTGGACGGCTGTGGACTTTTGGGATTTGAGGGACCCCTGAATACACTTAGATGGCGTGGATTCCACATGAGCCAAAGTGAAGGTGGAGATGCGATCTCCGCTTTGGTTGGGTTGCGAGGGCAAAGGTCCGGGGCCGCTTCCTCGTGATCGGCGCAGGCGAAAAGTGGAGATGTAGTCTCCGGTTTGTAATGCGCAGGGTAGAGGTCCGGGCCAAAGGCTAGGGAGGCCTTAAATCGTTCATCATTCGCTCATCGATTGTTTAACGCCTTTGGACATTTTGATGCAAATTTTGTTTTTGATCCGGGTTTTTGCATTCTACACCATTCTCGAGGCCATTTTTTTTTACAAGATTGCTCATAAGAGTTGAAAGTCCCGGAGATTTTGGATCTTCTTAAACCGCCAAATGGACATGCCCTTTCCAAATTGCGGTAGCTCGGGTTACTCTATTTGCGCTCGGCAGCCTTTTAACCTCCGATTTACCAGCCTTTTTCAACAGAGGCCAAGATTTGCTTCCAACATGGACAGCTCGCCTCTGCCTTTGCTAATTTGGTACGTGAATCCTGCTTTATTTACTCCGGGTTGTATCAGATTTTGTTTTAACTCTAATTTGAGCTCTCAATTTAGAAACTTGGTTTTAGCTTGGGCCAACTCGCTTCCATTGTATCGATTTATAGGAGGTTGCTTTTTTAGAACCTGCTCAAGCCGAGAGATTTTTCTGCGGTGTTCTCTAACTCTTTTTTAAGCTCGCACAATTTCCTTCTCGCTGCCTTAGCTTTCAGAGAGGAAACTTTCAAAGAATTCTTCAAGCTTAGATATCTTTGTTCAAATGCTACAAGGGAACCGAAGTTGCAGATTTCCGACCGCCCGTTGTTTTAGAGAGAGTTGGGTTTCTAAGTCCGCCACTTTGTTTCCTCTCGCTGTATTAGCTTTTCCAACGGTGTGGTTTCAAGTGAGTTTCTAGCTTCACAACCTTATTTTCCAAAGTGGGACACACATTCTTTCTCTTGGGCTAGTTTTGTTTCAAACTCGTTACCATAGCGGCCCTAAGCTTTGTGCCTTGCTTTGATGCATGAAGTCCCTCGCTTTCTAGCTCGATGACCGCCGCTTTAGATAATTTTATCCCCTAGCTCATTTACTTCAAGCCCCTTGTCGCTTTTAATTTTAGTGCCTAAAGTCAGAATCTTTGCTTTGCAACCACATATGGTATAACTAGATTCACTAAGTTTGGTTTCTAATTCACTCAAAGACATGTCTCATCAGATTTGTTTCGTTAATCGTTTCTTCCAGCTTAAGCTTTGGTACTAAAGGACATCATTGCTCCATTCTTACCTATTCCGATACAACACCATTCTTGCATACAACAACTGAGCAATCTGTAGCTCTTGAAGCACATTCTGGTAGCTTCTGAAGTACCTAGGATATCTTTTTGGGGCTTTGGAAGTGGAGGTAAGAAAAGAGGATATAGAAGATATTCTGCACAAAGCTTCCTAAGAGCCTTACTATCATAAACATGTCTTTCATTTTTATCACACTTGCTCCAACCCCATCTTTGGACTGGACCAGACTGATGTTACAAAGGATCGTAATCTCCTTTTTTCAGGTAAAGACACTATATGTTGAGGGATATCTCAGAATAACATTAGTGGAGCACCCATGAAATATGTAGCCAAATTTAAGAACGCCATTATACATCGATCAATCGCAAAAATATTGCTTGTGTCTAAAATTTGATCTATTTTCATGTGCCCCGACATGATATAAAATTTGTGTATGATTGATGGGCTATACAAGGTGCAATCTAATTGGAAACAAGAGAGAATTCCATAACTGAAGACAAGCCTTAGGATTAATATGGAAAAGAGACCGATAAAGGTCCCAAGCAAAGAAGCAACCCCTTTAGAAAGGGGAGAAGCATTAGGATACGATGCATATGATAAAGCAAAGCCCAAGGAATGAGGGGCTTAATGTCGGGCCTTATGAAATGGGAGACAATGTCGAATCGACCGCACCAACAACCTCGACTAAAAAGAATCATCCTTACCAATGAAAATCCTCCAAATAAACTTTGATATCATCACCTTGCTTTGGAGGTGAAAATCCAACATACCAAGACAACCAGTCCAAATGTCCTAGGTCTAATGAATTTTGCCCAAGCTACCTTGACCACCGCCCTAACTCATTTCCACCCCAAATAAAATTTTCGACGATACGCTACAATCTCCTCCATCTTACATCATGAGTTAATAGAGCGATGCCATGTAGACATGAGTATTACTAAGAACACATTTAGCCACGTTGATTCGACCGCATAGACAGCTTAGTCAGATTCCACCAAAACAAGTGCTTTTGCAACCCACTAATGATTTCATCCCAAGCATCCGGGCCGAGACGGAATTCCAACCGATACCAAGCAACTTTGTGGTATTGCCATGCGTAAGAATCTTCCATGGATAGTCCGTAATATTGTGGAGGGATGGGGTCAGTCCAACGTCCCACAAAGTCATACATTTTGCCACCCTACAAGAACTCCCCGATGTTAAGGAGAATGTGTCTAACAATAGCTTAGCATTACTTAAGATTCTCACTTCTCAATTAGGAACAAAAAGTGTCATCAAAAGATATTGGTTACATACCTTTTGAGAACCATCGGCCCATTGGGAGGCCTTGAATAATGCCATCTTGGTAGCCACGAGAAGAGCCTGGATAATACTTCGCCACAATTGTGAAAAGCAAGGGTGCTAAGGGACAACCTTGCCTAATTCCTCTACCCACTATAAAAATATCGATGGCTCACTCGAAAAGGACAGAGATCCGGGCCGATGTATAGAGCTTCATGACATTCCATGTGAATGACTCCCCAAACCCAAGTGCAAGAAGACACTTCTCCAAGAAACCCCTAATCAATACTATCGTAAGCTTTTAGCAAAATCAAGCTTAAGATACACCGCTTCTATGACCCCCAGAACCCGCCCAATATATTCTTCCTTCATAGCAGCCTACGCTTGTTGAGAATACAACGACGAGGAGAAAGCCGATTGTGTTGACTAGATAGCCACGACCTAAGATGTCTCGGACTTTTTCCGCCAATGTCTTAGCAAAGATCTTGTATACTGAGAGGACGTAAAGAATGTACTAGGGCCAAATGTAAATAGTCTTGGGTTCCTAAGGTTTTGGAATGAGAGAGATACAAACCGTGATTCAAAATCTTATCAAGGCTCCTAAATCAAACTCACAAAAGGCATCATATATGTCATCCTCCCGGGCCCCAAAGACTTCGAAGAATTCAATAGGAAAACCATCACATCTCGTGGCACTTGTCCTTTTTCAAGAGAGCCACAGCTGCTTTTAAGTCCTCCTTTACGATATTGGACTCAAGAAGCAACCTCTGCTCTTCAGAAATAATGCGACGCACCTAAGTCAACACGGCCAATTGCATGTCCTTCTGAAAGGGCAATGGGTGTCGTGCAAAGAATGAAGAGAAGTGACGATGAAGACACTGCTTAAGATTCACAGGATCAGAGATCTTGATAGTTGGATTAGAGCCTACCTAAATCGTTAAGATGTGTACATCAATTGTATAAAAAGCTATCATGATTTCTTAGAATCTGGCAAGAAAGAACCACATTTTCGATAATAATAGCCCCCCGCACTATATTTCAATTACCTCTAGAATTCAGCATTAAGAGTCAATATATCAATTAGTTCTACAAGAAATTTATCGCGGCGGCCGCCGCGAACATTTCTCTTCCATTTGGGCCCGAGAGCTTTATGGTGGTTTTCCATAAAAAAGCAGAGGTGCAGAAGCAGATAAGATCAACAACGTGGCCTCCCTCAGAACACCCAATTTTTTTTTCCTTCCTATTTTTTCCTTCACTCGGGAATCTAGAGCATCAAAGTATCGAATCTTGATGTGAATAAATTATATAACTGTAGATTATCATTCCTTATATATGAGTATAAATCTCTTGTGACAATGACATTAACACTACTATAATGGCTTTTTGCATTGGGAATTTGGTTCTAGCACCTAACCGAATTCCCTCCTCAAACAACCTACAATCTAATGTATTTCATGACATTATATTGGTATATTGATACGTGGTTGGAGAGGCATAAAGGGCCTTGCAACAGATTGATGCGTTAGCCTCTTGTTTGGGATAGTTTTTGTTCAATTGACTACGTTGTTATTTGTATTGTTTGTAGTGGAGCTTAGTTTTAATATGTAAAAATTTTTGGCATAGTTTTCCTTTAATTGTACACAATGCTAGCTGTTTTCGATATAATCGCTCATTTCTGCATTTGATCAGGAAGAACGTGAGTGGTGGTGATGGGGGAAAACAATGGAAGGCTGTAAATCTGGCAAAAGAGTAAGGCATTCAAGGAGTTAGGCTATTCTGCAGCGATTCTCATTAAAACCAAATGCATTACAAGGCTCTGCTGTTTTGATAAAACTACTTTAACCATGTCACAAACACAAAACCGCCATGAAAGAACAAATAGACACAAAACAGACGTCCCTTGTGCAACCAAAAAAGACAGGATAAAGAAGAAACTCCAGCGAATTATCTTGTGTAATCCAAATATGCAAAACCTAATACATCAATCAGGCTACATGTGGGTGCCACTAAAACATGATAAAAACTCAAAAGTCTAGAAAATCATCCAAATCGATTTCACTGCCACATAAAATGTACAAATTTACATAATAACATGAGATTTACGAAGACGATGCATTGTAAAAATAATTCACAGAATGAATTGAGAACTAGACAGGACGCTACGAAACTCACAGCAAATAATAACAGAGAAATCGGTGGTGTTCAGAAAAAACCATTTTTTGACCTAGAACGGAAGAAATCTAACCTCCAATTTCCAATCTACGTTAAAATTGTTAAAGATGCAATACATCCAGAAGAAAAGACATATGTAACATCTTTTCTATGATACAAGAGGTATCAGAGAGAGCTGAACTAAGTCACTATTAACACTATAAAACTTATTTAACTCAGAGCAAGTAAAATACAAAGAAATCGGTGGTGTTTAGAAAACACCATTTTTTGACCTAGAATGGAAGAAATCTAACCTCCAAAGCCATAGAGGGTTCGGCCCTGGCGCTTAAGAGAGTAGACAACATCCATGGCAGTGACGGTTTTACGGCGGGCATGCTCTGTGTAGGTAACTGCATCACGGATTACATTCTCAAGAAAGATCTTAAGAACGCCACGAGTTTCTTCATAGATCAAGCCACTGATACGCTTGACACCGCCTCTTCTAGCAAGGCGCCGGATTGCGGGCTTTGTGATACCTTGGATGTTATCACGGAGGACCTTCCGGTGCCTCTTTGCACCTCCCTTTCCGAGCCCCTTGCCTCCTTTTCCTCTTCCTGACATCTTTTCAACAGATTAATCAACCAAACCGATCCAATAAACAGATTAATCCAGCAAACTGATCCAATATACAGATTAATCGAGCAAACAGATCCTGTAGACGGAAGCTCAAGAACAAGTGCCTGTTTCTTTGGATTCCAGGAATCGTATTTATAGGCCCTTCTTGCGCGCTTCCCAGCCGCTAGATTAAATCTGGACGGCCTATTATCTTTAGACATTCCTAGCCGCTCGATTCTTTCTACGGTCGGATTTTAAGCTTTTGCATCAAGATCGTTGACGTGGCTTTTTTTGAATTTGAAGGCGGGAAAGCTTGTCTTTGTGTTTTTATGTGCACTTTCTTAAATGCTAATTGGCACTATTTTTGCAAATCATTTATTATGTCTATACTAGTAGCTCCCGTGTTGAAGGTTCGAAATTAAAATTTTCCTACACTCCAAGACTTGGTTCCCCACATTCCTTGGAACCCTAGTAAATTTATCGTGTTGATTCAAAACTTCACAACATAGTTTGGAAGAGTAATAAATTTTCCTGCTAAAAAATAGTGATTTTTTTTTTACTTCTGGTAGGAATCGGGGAGAAGTATGTTAGTTAGTAGGTTGGATTAGATCCAACAAGAAACTTGTTGATTTGCCCAAAAAAAATCTTGAACCAAGCCCTTACAGGTTTCCAGCCACAATTTAATTTTTCTATTGTTATATGGACCAATAATGAGTTTAAAGTTATATATAAAATTGAAGTACTATAGAATCTACCTAGAACTCAGCTAGAACATAGACTGTGGTTTGTCTGGAAATCAACAACATGTTTTCAAATAAACTATTTCCTTCAATATTCCAAATTGATATGGCAACTGAATGTGCCAATGTGAAATATATTACGAATGAATCATCCATGCTTGCCATTTGCTTATTATTCTTAACTAGTTAACATAAGCTTACTTTGAATGCAGTGATACCTTCGCGAAAGTACTCCATCCGGCAGGATCATAGCCAAAAAAAATCCGTCCCATAGAATCATTTGCCCAAACTACGCAATAAGGAGTTTACCTGCGAATTTTTGGGGCAATTTTTTTGCCATATTGCAACTAAATTCATAGGTGTTCAATCTTATTTTTGGTTTGCAACGATCAATAGCTCTAATCCGTCTAGTTTCGACCACTATGGAAGTGGTCTAAATCGATTTGGAGCTGGATTGGCCGAGATATCTCCACTCAAAAATCTCAGCCACAAAGTTGATTAAGGGGTTGCTGCAATCAACGCCACTACATAGTTACTGGAGAATTTTGTGATTGCGTATCAACACATTCAGGATAAACATAATTTCCAACCCTTCTCAAACAGGTGTGGTATCTCATCTCAATAAATACCATTTCAAACATAGCAATTCCTACATTTATACTAGACATTCCACAACCTGTCTATGAAAAATCTAAAGACCAATTTTGAAGAAGATATATCGTACACAAGAATGCTTCCAAGAATATATGCAATGGTAAGAGGACAAATTGTAGGAGAACACTGACAAATCGATTATCAACTTTCTTTCAAGATGTAGTTTGTTATTCAATGGATAGAAGTCAAACTCTTGTTGGATCTACAATTGCTAGTATCACCACACTTTTTATGAAATTGCAATCTTCATTAGATTTTCTTGTTCTCTAAAACCATAAGTGATTGGGGCATTCATTAAGGGAGACTGCCCGAGAACGTTTTACCAGTGACAAAATGATCAAAACGAGTGCGAAATGTAGTGAAATTACTTTTTTTTTTTTTTTTGTATACCTGCTCCAAGTGCTAATAAACAATATGTCTGTCCTTTGGCACTCCCAGGATATGGTGGCTAGACCATTTGGCAGGCAGCTGGTCCAGCTCTGCCAGGTATTTGACATGGTAATTTGTAATGGTATGTGCCGATGGCCACACTCGGGGGTGTTACTTGCATGAGTGATAGGCGTGATGGGGAGCTAGTGTGTTGGATTACCCTCGCCCAAGAGCAAAAGACTTGACATGGTTACACACTTCTCCATTGGCACAAGCACATGGGATGAGGAGGTTTTGTCGCGATCACTACCCGCTTTATGTCACGCTCAATTGGGAGCACTCCACAGTGGAGACACCACAAAGGGGCATGGAGGGTTACCATACATCCCACGCCATCGGGCGTGAAAAGATGAATCCAGGTTGGTGCGGGAGTTACGTGGGTTTGATAGCTTCTACACAATAATCGCAAGACGTGTGCATGGTCGGTGAGGGCGCCAGCCGGGTACCGGGCTTCCTTTGCGCTGAAGGGCCCTCCCGCGAGGGACACCGCCAAGATTTTCCCTCGGAGAACCCATGGTTTGATGTCGATTGCAAAGGCTCTAAAGAGCCACCGCGCTTGGTCGAGATCCACGCTTAAGCGCCACGCCCCGCAAGACTATAAGCTCTTCCTAAAAGCCAAGAAGGGAGATACATGGTAGAAACCCGTGAGCCGCTCTTTGACATGCTCATGGCGTGAGCCAAAAAGCTTTTTGGCGAAGGTGTTATACCGTAAGCCCGTGGCCGGTAATGTAAGTGTGGAGGAACAGATGCACCGGGCTATAGAGTTATATGACCCCCTCAGAGCTAATGCCGTGGTCCCGGACGTAGGAGAGGCCGCCGCAGCCACGCCGAGGATGTCCTGCCAGGTCTCGTGCATCCGCTTAATGGCAAGGCAAAGGGATTTACGTGGGCCGCAGTCGAAGCCGTTGAAATGGGGTGGCCCATCCGGTGGTAGGGCCCCCGACCGCGATCATTAACCGTGCTCGAGCGCAGGGCTCCCCAGAGTGGAGTGATGGTTAGTAATGTTGTTCCCGTGCATAAAGCCGGTAATATCGGATGAGCCGGTGAATTACACGGATGATTATGGTAAGCTCTTTTACTGGCTCCCCGGCAGGGGTGGTGGAGAAGAAACTCACTAGGTGGGCCGAGGAGGCGTGGGTGCAAGCAATTGGCCAGCAGTGCCGCCAAAAACTCACTCCACGCATCGTAATCATATCTTCACTTTGAGAGTGTTGATGGAGGCAAGCGGGAACGCGCCGACAGACTTGTATTGTTGCTTTGTAGATTTTAAGGCGATATGATACCGCCCCCGCAGGACATGCCGCGGGCGTAGGTTGCAAGAATTGGGCGAAGTTCCACAGTGAGTTGCGCAGGGGTGCACCAGCTTTATGATGGGATTTATGCCGACGCCTTTATGAAGATCGGCGGGGTAGCTAGCACTATGGAGTTGAAGAGGGCCTGCCGTTGTCTCCAACGCTTTTGTACATTGATTGATAGCTTGGAGACGTGGATGCAAAGACCATGGGGGAGCCGGTGCAATTGTCCGAGGCTTACCTCTGCGGAGCCATTACTATATGCGATGATGTAGCTTTGCTAGCCTAATACCCACCGCCACAAAGATGCGCTGAAGATTTGGATGCCCCTGGGTTCTCGTGGGGCAACGGAATGACAAGTGAACTTGCACAAAACTAAGCTTCGCGATCCCGTTCTCGCAACACCCTATCCCCGGTGAGTTATATTACTGGGGGACAGTGAAGTGGAGATGGTGCGAGCTTCAAGTATCCGGGAATTGATTTCACTACTAACATGCCGCGGGATGAGTGTGTGGAGAGGAGAGCAGGCTCGGCCGGAAGGCTTTATATGCAAAGGCAAAACGCGTGTTGCCTGGATAGACTGCGGATTGGGCGAGGATAGCACACCCGCTTAGGATTTGGTCTTTTGCCGCTATATGGGGTGGAGGTTCGGGGGTCAGCTAGCTTAGCAAAAACACGTGGGATAGGTTGAAAGGGTGCAGAAAGCTTTCTTGACATATAGCTTGGGAGTGAAGGACACCGCATCTTATCGCATTTTGTTGTATGAGACGGGTTCTCAGCCTTTACAAAGATTCGCTGCTGCCAGCATCTTATTTGTTTCCATAAGGTGGATGGGATGGATGAGCACGCTTGCCCCACAAAGTCGTGTTGTTAACGCAGGGGCCCCCGGGGTCAAGAGGGTATGGCAGAGTAATCGTAAGGGATGGTTTAGGAGGTGGTCTATGGATTACCAATGTGATGGTGGCACCGCGATTCGATCGAGCTAATGGGCAATTGGATTGGCTATACCGCCACCCCGGTGGATGCCTCTACTCTTGCAAAGCCCAAGACAGAGCACTATCACGCCGATTAATCCCGCCTTGAGCGCGGACCCATCGGTGCTTGAAAGCACACATCTCTGGAAGAAACGGAGAGCTATTGCGGCCCTAAGGGCGGGTTCCCATTACCTCTAATTGAAACAGTCACGGGGGTGAATGGCGGGCACCCGGATCCCTGTGGAGGAGAGGATATGTCGCTGTTGTGAGATGCACGCGGATAGAGGATGAGCACCATGCCCTCCAAAGAAGTGCCCAAAGATATGCCCATGTCCGAAAGCAAGCAGCACGCCGATCTTAGATGCTCGACACACCGCTACATCGATTACTCAAGATCACCTATGGTAGCTGACCGGAGCTTACATCCCGCAGATCGGACGTCGACTGCTCTTAAGGGGCATGGTATTTGAGAGCCTATTGTTAGGTTTTTCCTCCCAAGTGGGTTTTTTTTATCCCTTAGTAGGGTTCTACTTGCATGTTACATTGTTTGTTTTGGTGTTGGGGTTTTGGCTTTTTGCTTGTTCTCTGCGATGTATCGCCTCATAGGCCTCTGGCCTCCGTGGACGTTAAAATAAACTTCCTTCCTTCCTTCCTTCCTTTCTTTTTTTAAAGATTTTATGCTGTGAGCAAGAAAAATAGAGCCAAATCAAGGCACCCTTTTTACCTTGATGGTGATATCATTGTCCAGATAGTGATAGTTTTATGGGGATGTGCTCATCCTATATGTGGTGAGGTGTTCAACCTGTATAGCGCATATCAGATCCTTCTTGGTGCATATCAAATCCTTCTTGGTACATGCTTACTTCCAAAATGGGTTGATCATGGTTGAAGCGTGGTCTAAAATTGGTGATACTATTCAGCCTAGTTGGTGCAGTTGATGCCCTTGATGTTGCAATAGATAACCTTTATGGACTGACCTAAAACCTCAATGGTTCCACAAAATACCTGCAAAAGGTTGCAAAGCATTTATGAATAACCCTCCAAAATCAACAAATGCAAGATTTAAAACTCACATTTATGCGCTATTTGGTTGGGTAGCCATTAAAATGTCATATTTACAAGATGGGGCGAGGGATTTAAAACTCACATTTATGCGCTATTTAGTTTGGGCAGCCATTAAAATGTCATATTTACAAGATGGGCGTGGGGATTGAACCCCAAATAAGAGATCGCCACTTCCAAACACTCATACCGCAAATGTAGCAAATACATTCATTGGGGAGATGTCGAGAATCCTCCGCCCATGAAATCAGGGATGGGAGGGTGATAAAAGAACCGGAATAGACTGAAACAAGGGAAAATGAAACGCCTTTTGCCGCTAAGGGCAACATAAACATTTAAACCAGAAATTTACTTCTAATACAAACATCATTACCTAATCAAATAAAATCATAAACAAACTAATTACATATATCATCATTTGAAATGGTTTGTAGAGCAATCACTTTCCTGCTCCTAACAACAAAGTATATCAAATGAGTACTTGGAAAAAAAGGGCCTCCATAGAATACAAAATTGGCCTTTATAGATTCAAAAGTTCATCTTACATTCCCAACTTCTTAAGATGTGTTTCTGCCTCCTCCTTATATATGCCACCCAGACATTTTGTCTTCCTAGCCCCTTCTTGACCTACAAAGCTACTGCTTGTATCATCGGTGCTACTCGGAGTGGTCAGGAATAGGTCCATGCTATGATATGCATCTGGATCAGTCCGATAATCAAGTGCAGATTCTCCAATTTAAAGGAGGGTCCTTATTTTTGTACATTGGCGTGACGTTTTGTTTGACGTAGACAATGCCCCTACTTTTTGCTAGATGCATCTGGATCAGTCCGATAATCAAATGCAGATTCTCCAAATTTAGGCCCATTGACCTTTTGTTTTTTTATTTTCCTTTCATCCCATGACCAAATATGGGTGTCCTCTAGGTCGCATGACATGCATGTATTATCAAGATCATCCGGATCTTGGCTATCCATGAAATTCTCTACTGGAACATCATCATTTTCATAATGCATGTAAGGATCACCAACATCATGCTCATCTTCATCCATTTCGTCTAAAGCTTGATTCCCATCTAGTTTGTAAATATCCTGGTATTGGCTTTGTCCATAGTGAAGATGAACACCATAATCATCAAGTTGAGAATTAGGTGGTGCAACAAGAGATTCTTTTGGGATTAACCCTAACCATGTCCCGTGTGAATGGCCTAGGAACACCAAATATCTGATCAATTTCTGGCTTCCTCTTCCCATTTGAATGTAAGATAATAGCTCTCATTTTGGTGGCATTATTCTCCATCCTTCTTTCTGCCATTTTCTCAACCTCCTTCAATGCTTTAGCCTCCACCCTTGCCTTAGTTCCTTAACCTTTTTTTTCTCTTCTCGAATTATTTTCTTTTCAGCTTGCTTTTCCAACCTCATTTTATTGGCTTCTTCCTTCCTGTTGTGTTCATCTAATATAGCCCTTAACATTTTATCTGATGTAACCATAAGCTTATGTGCCACCTCAATGGGCAATCTGCTCCTCCTTGCCTTTGGCATGCTGTTGGAAGATGCATTTGCATTGGTTGCTGTAACAGTGGAAGGGCCAAGAATGGTTGGACCAAGATTTGGACCCGTAAGCACATTTGGATCCAAAGTGGGAGTCCCAAGATGTGGGACCACATTTGGATCACGGTTGGACCAAGATGTGGGACCAGCAAGAGTTGAACCGACAAGATTGGATTAGGAAGAATTGGGCTAGCAAGAACTGGAGCACCAATTGCAACCTGAGTTGCAAGAGCAACAAGTGCAAATAATTTTGCATCCACATGTGTAAGGCCATTATCATTGCCAACCTCACCTACACCACCTACAAGCTTTCTTAAGACCAGTATAAAAACCAATTAAATTTGTAGAGTTGATTGCCTTCACTCTTTGCACTTCTACACATTGAGCAGGTCTAAGGGAGATTTCAGGATGCCTATGCCTAAAAAGCTGCCACCATTTGTAGCCAGGTATGCCATACTTGAAGTAAGTGTGCATGTTGGCACACATCTCAGCTCCTTCTCCCTCATGATACTAATTGTAACTCCCCTACCCTCATCACACATTTGCAATGCCCATTGAACCAATTCTGCTTCCTCCTCATCTGTTAGACCCTTGGGTTTAGATCCCCCTTTCACTTCACACTCACCATAAACCCAACGATAAAGGGTAGTTGCTGGAATTTCATAATGGATTGAGGGCTTTTCTAATGCACATACCATCCTCAACAGCTTCTGAAGCCTCCTTCGTGGCCTCCACAGTCCATGCCCCCAGATCTTACTCTCTTGATGCCAAGTGTAGAAGGAGGCACATGGATATGGATGAGAGATTTGCTAGGATTTTTGGCTTTGGGAACAATCTTTAGGGATGAGCCAATCTTTCTACCTCGAAGATTCATGGCGACAGAAGTTGGAGTAGAAATACTAGCGGAAATAGAGATACTAACGCATAAGAGACTGAAGTGCTTAATATATAAGGGCACCTGGTTTTTGGAGGGAATTAATGGACGGAGTAAAATGAATTGAAGAAGCAAACTTATGGTTACAAATAAAGCCAAGGCATTAATCCAAGCATGGATATCTGTATGGCTTGGTCTTTGTCCAGCATGATTATCCTTCTCCACATGCATGTCTGAAACTAAAAAGGGAAAAAAGGATTAGTTAAGTTCAAGTTAAATATACCAAATCATAGAAACTTTTTCTAGGAACTTAGCTTTTCTAATGTTCTGATTTCGTAGAATAGAGCACCAGTAAGCTATTAGCTCCACATCTTCGACCTAATGCCTAAGTTTTGGCGCCAAAACTCCCTCCAAAGGATCAAGAGATTTGCTTGAGGGATGTCCCATAAGAAGATGTCTCATTCTCCGTGTAAAGGACACCAAAATCGTTCAATTGGAAGATTGCAGATTCGTGATGGAGCAGGAGGTCTCCATTAGAGGGCATAGCTATGGCCATCACCGTCTTCAACAAACTCGAAACCTAACTGTTATAGTTTTTTGGCAGATGTAGAGTGCATCGTTGCCCTGTAAAAATTGAACCCTAACTGTGGCAAACCCTACACTGCCACATGGAGGGGCCCCATAATGGGCAGTTCCCCTTAATCATGTTGACTTAAAGACTCATGGTCATCCAAAAGAAGCAAAGTACCATATCTAATACATAGGTTATTTTATCTATATATTAGAAAAAGTGTAGTGTTATTGTGCTATAAAACTGATATTGTGATGAATATTATAAGATATGTGCATCATTAATGATGGACAATTTGGACTACAATTGCTATATCCATTTTCTCTTCAATTATGACACTTAGTAGATTATAGATTGGTATATGAAACCAATTATCAAAGGCGCCAATATAAAGTACAAGGCTTATCTAATTCATTTCACGTCTTAATCCTCTTGCCTTATATGTTGCACTTGGTTTGAATAATTTCCCTCCTTTTGCTACCAATCCCCTTGCCTATAATTTACCATAGTATAAAATAACCGTAATGGGAACAATAAAGCTATTTTAGAGTCTAAGCATATCCTATGGTCCAGATAAAGCATTGAAGGAAAATCTCAAGTGCATAATGTGCACATATACAAAAGAAATAGAGGTCAGAACTTTAGAAGTAGAGATAATTAAGGCCGAAAAATCCAGAATGATCTATTGTTGTTGATGTTGGCGTTGTCTTTGATAACACTACCACATCACTAGTGCGTGTCGAGTATGACGACATGTACACAGTCTCCTTAAGGGGTTATACCATAGGGCATAACCATTGGAACCCATTATATTGCACATGTCTATAAAACATGTGAATATAAGTGATTGCTAGGCCTAATACCTTGCTACTGCGTGTGGGCAAGGTATGGGCTTGTCATCTCCTAGGTGGCGTGCTCAGTTGGGTTTAACTCATGTATGTGCATGGAAGAACCATGACCCTCTAGCTCGCCTGTGATTGGCATCGACCTTCTGGAGGAGAGTAATCTCCTCCTATCTCATCGGGATTGGGGAGATGCAATCCAGGAGTAGGTTCCTCGACTATGCACCCGGTAGACTACGGGAAAGTCTTAATACTTATCAGCCTATCTGCAAATTATGCATAGGAGGGGCGGATGAAGTGGACTACCCAACGACCATATTCCTTTTGCTAGCAAAATCCATTGCCACGAATTTGTCTACACTGGTCTCTGGAGATCCAAGCCGTCTCTCACGAGTCTGGACCTGGATAGGTTTTTATCACGTCGATGTTGTTCTATCTGCTCATGATGTGATCTGATTATGGTGATTCCACCCTTCGAGGTGGTTATGTTATTTGATGATGTTTGAGCTCATGTTTATGCGCTTCCACAGCTGGGTCAGTCCCAAGGGAGATGGAGTGAATGACACGTCTATTCCTCCCACATTAGATCCTTGCTCACCATCAAGAGTCTGATGTCAAGTACATGGCCTCATGTTAGTGACTTTTTCTGATAGGAGGGAATCTCCATTTCTTATACGATAAGGGCATCGTATACGAGTGAGGGATGTCACAAGGTATTGGAGCAATGATCTTGGTTGACCAAGATCGAGCACTGACCATCTCCTAATAATAACTAATTGTCTTAGATATTCAGTCTTGGAGTTAAAATACCAATCAAGGACCTCGAGTAATGGGGAAAAAGAATTCTTATTATAGAGCTAGGAGCTAGCTAAGAGTAATTAGGAATTACACAGGACATTTTTTAAGAAAATCAAAATTTATGGCCATTTTTTACCTGACCACTCATACCTAGTAACAAGAAGGGGGACAAGAGTGTATAAGAAGAAGATGGTCAAATACAAGGCCTATAAGAAGATGCATGTATACCGTAAGTATCATGATGCTGACAAAATACAATATATGGAAAGCGAAAAGTCAACCAAAGATTGCTCACCTTGGAGGATTGGTATTGGGATGGTCGCCTAGCTTCGCGGGAGTTCTTTCGAGCTCGCCGCCGGGGACGCTGGACCAGGGCTATCCGGGAACAATTGGGGGAGTATTCCGCTACACATACCTATAGTCCCTCGGTGGTGATGTGGTGGTGCAGGTTTGGAAGGTTCATCCAGATGTTGTATCTTCTTGTTTTGTGCGGTCTTGTTACCGGGTGTTGGCTATTCATGACAACCGCCTCTTCGTGCAAGTGGTCTCTCGCAGCTTCGGGTTCTCGATGGCTTCGGTTTGGGCGTGGACATGGAGCTCACTTCCTAATCAAGGTTCGAGGTGCTTGGCGGGGGGTGGTGCAATCACCGTATCGTGGTGAATGTCCTTGTGAGTCAGTTTAGGCCGGTGTGACCCCCTTTGCCCTTGTTGTGGCCTTCATCATTGAGACTGTGGAGCATTGTCCGGTTTATGCCCTCACTTGCAAAGTTGCCAGGATTGGGTGAGGCTACGCTTTGTGTGAGATTGAATAGCCAACAATTGCCGCTTTCATGTATATCCTCGGTGCTTGGGCACAGACGCGGCGCAAGCCTTGCATCCAGGCGCGGGTTTGGTTGGTGTGGTTGATTTGGAAGCGGCGGGTTGTGGATCTTTTCGGGGATTCATTGGCCTCGCAGCCTCTCGACTCGACCGTACAAGCTATTTCAAAGCTTTTGGTGTTCCCGGATTAGTAGAGCGGAAGTTTTCCATTTGGCGGACTTCTTGGGTGTGGTAGATGGTGATGGCCGGCCAGGCCAGAAGAGAGTTGCTGATTGTTGTGGAGTGTCGAGGTATCCTTTGTCTCTTTGGGGGGGTTCTCCTTCCTCCTCACTTGCTTTGTAACATTACCATTCTTTTAATATATTGTCGACACAGTTCTTCAAAAAAAAAAAAAAAAAAAAAAAAAAAAAAAAGTCAACCAAAGAAATGATGAGCTTAAACAATTGGTAATTGAATAAATAAATAAATAAATAAACCAATAGTAGCCTACTTAGGAGTTATATAACATTTTTAAAATGTTCACAATATAGCCATTGGCCTAAAATTCATCCCTTAAAGGCAACCTTATCTTCTAGGTTTGTTATTTTTTGGTTTTTTTTTTTTTTGTTGGGGTGGGGATGGATGGGGTCCTATTGCTGATTTATAGTAGTGGATTTCTCTACTACTTGATTGTTGTTGCCTCGACTTCTTCCCACCGTGATTTTTGTTTCATCTTTTTCAACTATTCTATTGACTTGGTCCTATCATCTTCTTTCTATGTCCAGATGTCCTCATCGCCTTTGCTATTGTTGCTACTACTGTTCTCGTTCTTCTCTTTTTTTCCTTTGTATCTCCTCTTCTTGGGTGGATTCTTTGGGCCTCCAAGTAAGTTCGGGGTGATATTGTTGAGAAATGAGTTTTCTATGATTGGGTGGACAGTGGGGATCGAACCTGGGACCTCTTGCTTGCAAGCCAAATACTCTACCACCGAAGCTACAGCCCCTTTGATGGGCTTTCGGCACTATGATTGGGTGGACAGGCTGGGGATCGAACCCAGGACCTCTTGCTTGCAAGCCAAATACTCTACCACTGAGCTACCGTCCCTTTGATGGGCTTTCGGCACTCCTCCACTGAGTCATTCTTCATGTGTGTCCATTACACATACTCCAACATTCCAACATCCCCTTAATGGGCACACCAATCCATTCGTGCCTTCACCACAATCCACATGCTCCCCTCCTGGGCAAGTCCACCTTTGTGGGAGTTGGGCTTCCATCGCCAAGCTTTACTCATTCTCACCCCTACACCACTTTGGGGACTATCCAAAGTGAAGCACCCTTTACTTGGGACCATGGCTCGATACCATGTTGAGAAATGAGTTTTCTATGATTGGGTGGACAGGTGGGATTGAACCCGTGACCTCTTGCTTGCAAGCCAAATACTCTACCACTCGAAGCAGACTTTGATGGGCTTTCGGCGACTCCTCCACCGAAGTCATTCTTCATGTGTGCCCATTACACATACTCCAACATTCCAACAGATATTGCCGTGTGCTCCAATGTAATCGTAGTGTGAGTCGCCACCATCTCATTCTCATCAGCATCACTTGTTATTATTTTGATGACCAAAAGTCTGTTGTGGAGTTTATGGCCAAAAGTCTGTTCTTGTCCATCTCGTCCAAGAGCTTGATGGAGTTCGCGTTCATGGCTTGCTTTATCTGAGCGCCAGGGGTTTGTGGACAATTTGACAATGGCTTGTATACATCTTCTTATTTGATGGTCATGGAGTTTTGGCCTTCGTATCAAGTTTTCGACCCACTTCACAGGAGAAGTCATAAACAGAAAGAAGGATGGCCTGATCCTTGATGAATTAGATGCAAGGTGGTTTGACCAACTATCATTCTCCTGGACTTTAGCCTCCATATATTTGGTGACGTGGAGATAGACATTGATAAAATCACGTTTGCAAGTGGTCTGCTTCAAGCAAGCCATGGCAAAAGAGCGATAGATGGGAAATAACATGTTAAGTAGGCTATTGGGCAAGAATGAGCACGAGAGGAACAAAAGCTTATAAGATCTCCCAAGAGAGAGGAATGCCAAATGTGACGATCATACGGATATTCGTAGCATACACTCGACGCATAAAAAAAAAAAGATAGTCGCCTACGGATGCAAAAAGGGTAGTTCTTATGGATATTCGTAGCATACACTCGTATGTACAAAAGATAGTCGTAACACGGATGCAAAATATTAAGTAGGCTATTGGGCAAGAACGAGCACGAGAGGAACAAAAGCTTAGAAGATCTCCCAAGAGAGAGGAATGCCAAATGTGACGATCATATGGATATTCGTAGCATACACTCGTACGTACAAAAGATAGTCGTCACACGGATGCAAAAGGTAGTTCTTACGGATATTCGTAGCATACACTCGTATGTACAAAAGATAGTCGTTACACGGATGCAAAAGGATAGTTGCACAAGACAGGGTTCAAACTTGCAACCTTCTAATTGCAAGTCACACGCATTTGCCAAGTGCACTATCAATACTTTTTGAAGACATCCCCTCACGTCTTTTTTATATGTGCGGTTATTTCCAGGAGGTTCTAGAATATTCTATAACCTACAAGAATGCGCGACACTTGGCATGATCTCATCCATTGGAGTGGAGCGATCCTGGCCATCGGCCTAGATATATAAGGAGACACCTCCTTCTTGTCCAACCATTCTGGTTCAACGCTAGTCTTGAGCCTTCTAAAATAATGAGCATATCATTTTTCTTTAAGAATGTAAAATTATAAATATACAAGTACTTAGATCATGAAAATCAAAGTAAGTTGACACTGGTACTTGTGGTTCATTGGATGCTTAGAATTGAATCCAAATGATCGAAGTTCACCCATATGGGGCAATTCCTATGGCTGCCCACAAATTGGTCGCACATGGTTAAATTGATTGTTCTGGAAAGCTTTTGGTTAAAACTATCCAATGACAAAGGACTTAGGCATTCAAGCTACATGTGCAAAGAGTGCACTTGATCGTTGAGTGTTTCAAATTGAATTAAACACTCAATTGATTCAAGTTCACCACTATGGGATGATTCCTAAAAACTTTTTGCTAGAAGCACCAGAACAAACAAAATTGGCTTATAGTCTAGAACTACCCAATAGCTAAGAATCAAATCGAACAAATATTGTGAGCAAAAGTTATGGCAAAATTCGCTGACACCAGTTCTGGTGGTCTTTATGGTGGCTCAGAATTTGGAAAAAAAAATTGCATTGGTCATATTCTTGTAGTTCACAGCCCAGATTGTAATAAGAGAACCCTTTATCTAACCATTGAATGTGAAACTTCTAGACTCCATGCAGAGGATCGTATGTTCTTAGAGTACGACTATTCAACAGAACAAAGGGACATCAGAGGATGAGCAAGAAGACATCGAAAACTTGATTGATGTAGATCCTGCTGAAGATCAATGGGAAACAGACCAAGAGAACTACCGCTTCAGCACAGACCTACATACACCCTGGATAGCTCCTCCAGTTGGGTTAGACATGACAAGCTTGGACCCGATCATTGTCCAAGGTCAACAACACCTTCTCAATGACATCAAGAATCTTTCAAAATGAAGGGAGCGAGGACCACGTTGACGAACTCCTACACCTTCTTCATCAACAAGAGGAGTTGGATAACTTTATTGACCAGGAGATGCATGACTTCCAGCTCGACGTATGAGAGACCAAAACTTACACAGGTCATACTGTGTCGAGGCCTATGGCAGGATTCGAGGCATGATGATGGAAAATGATCCACTATCCGACGAAGAGTTCATAGCACTTCAAGAGAGAATGGGCATCAAGGGAAAGCCACAAGTGTGCTTCAACCTAGTTCCTCACATCAACATCATCCAACTTTAAGGGAAGATCAATTAGTCTGACTAGATTCAGATCACTCATAGCTGACCACGAAGAAATGATGATGGTACACTTGGACGAGTACGCATCATGACATAGGAACAATCCCATAGCGCGAGGAGACCCTCGACTAGGAGGAGCACTCAGAGACTACCTACCTCTATTCATCGGTGGCAGGGTGGTAGTTATTCACTAAACATTCATCCCACATGGAGAGGAGACCATTTACTTGCTCATTGCACTGACAAGCTTTGGCAGGTATGCTAGGTTAGCCGACAACATTAACCATGCCATCTTGATAAAGCAGTCCTTAGCCTTGAACACATTTGATTTTGCAATTCCCCACCTTCGACAACGAAGATTAGCAGTCAGTGCTGCTCTTACAATAGACAAGAGGGTGGAATAACTTGTGTCTGCCATCAGAGGAGGTTCTTCCGAGGATATCCTCAGGAACTTGGAACACACCATTGCTGCAACCCAAGCGAAGAAATTCTTGGAAGATCATCCCACATATCGATATCCATAAGATAGACCATGATTCTTATCTTGTAATATGATAATGTATTAGATAGATATGTAATATAATATTTTGTTTTGCATTATAAATGTCTTTCGATATTTTTGGCCACAACAACTATATCATTAACCAATAAATGCAATAATAAATAAGCTCACGATAAGTGCTACAATGAAATGTGTGCAACAACGACCGTCCAGACTGACAGACGACCGCAAGAGGATAGGACCCCACCAGGACAACACTAACTACCTAACCTTTTTGAACAGTTCAACATGTACTTTTCCAAAGAAGAAATTAACATAGATGCAGTCGGACATTCAGAAATAAAGGCATTTTGACAGAAAGGGCAGGAGTTCCTCAGGATCGGAATGTCCCATTCCCTCAACCAACCCTATACAGGAAAGATAAGGAAAAGCAAAGGAATGGAAGCAGGCTGACTTGGAAACAGAAGGGGGAAAAGCTACACAGAGCAAAATTGTATCGGAATCTACACAAGAAGGGGGAAAAGCTTCCAGAAGGGGGGAAAGCTACACAGAGCAGTAACAAAACAATAGGAGGAGTTAAAACAGGGATAGGGCTAACAAGGGCTCCAAATACCATAAAAGATAGACTCCCCCTTAGCAATGTATGGAACACTCGGAAGCTGGAGTATTTTTGGGCAACAACAGGTCAGGTATGAAAGGAGAGGCATGTTGGACGGAATGCGAGAATATGATAATGGTTATGGCATTAGGAATAAGGATAAGGACATAATAGCTACAGCTAACCTAAAAGGAGCAGCACGAATATGGTGAAAGGGCTACTCTAAGGCTTATGGATTGAGTAGAAATAGTTGCAGGTTTAGAAAGTTCGCCAAGGAGTTCAAACGCCATTACATTCCAAATGCACAAGTGTCATATGATGTTGTCATTTTAGAGGTGGAACAAGCCAGTTCAGCTCTTGCTAAAGCCCCTTACAATAGCAATCACAGGAAACAGGATAAGGAGGAGGCCAATCTCAAAGGCAAAGGACAAGCAAGAACTTCCAACTAGTCCAAAGCGGTGAAGCAATTCCTTCAGTATATGTCGGAGGAGAAAAAATAGGAGTGGATAGATAAACAATTATGTTTTCGATGCTTCCAGCTGGGACATAAGATGCACAACTATCCATTTGTCATGAATGCGGCTCTCGCGAAGCTAGGAGAATGGGAAACACTCCCAGAGGACGATGACGAGAAACCACGCGGCTATATCCAGGTCGAATATCACATCCTTGTTTAAATGCCCAAAGTCAGTACCACGTCATATCCACCATTGGCAAAGTAAAAGTGAAGTCTTTCACAGTTCTAATAGATACAGAAAGCAACCCACAATTTTGCTTTGTCAAGGATGATTGAAATGTTGAAGTTTAAAACCCTGAAGTCAAAACCTAGGCCAGTGGTATTGCCAAGTAGTGCAATCAGGCATACCGCAGGAAAAAAGAGTCAACTTTGACATAGATTTGTGGGGTATTAACATAAGAATGGGAGCAAAATAATGAACATCGAGAAGTATGATCTTAAATACCTCATTCCGGTAAAGGCACTAATTGATTCTGGGAACCATAAGGCAACACTAATGACACCCAATGGAAAAACAATAGCAACAATAGGTAAAGAAGTTACCCAATCATGGAATGTATGTCTAGTAAGAAGTTAACTGCATTAAGAGGGAACAAGTAGCATATAATATACCTTCAAGTTGGAAATTGTAGATTCCGATACAGAGGAGAAAAAGGAGGATAAGTCATTAAACAACTTGCCCAGGTCAGCAACAAAGCTAAAAGAGTTCCATGTTCTGTTTCCAGGCGAGATCAAAGAAATTCCTCCTTACATGAAATGGCACAAAATCCACCAATAAGGTATCTTACAAGATGATTATGAACTAGCAAAGTTAAAGAAGCAGTTGCAAGAACTCTTGGACCTAGAGTTCATATAGTATCTCATTGTTTGGGACACCCATTCCATTTCTCAAGAAAAGGAATGGAAACTTGAGAATGCGTATTGATTATTGTAAACTAAACAAGCACACCATCAAGAATAAGTATGTCTTACTAAGAGCAGATAACCTTATGGATCAGCTTCAAGGAGGAAGATCTTCTCTAAAATAGACTTGGGGTTAGGGTATCACCTGATCAGGATAAAGGAAGAAGATATTCATAAGATAGCTTGCAGGACAAGGTATGGCTACTATGAATTCACAGTCATGTCATTTGAGTTGTCCAATGCTCCAACAACTTTCACGAGGCTAAATGACATCTTTTGTAAGTTCCTTGACGATTTTATCATCATATTCTTTGATGATGTATTGATCTACACTAAGACCTTGGAGGACCATGTCAGACATTTAAGAAGGGTTCTCAAGAAGCTATGGAGGCATCAACTCTATGCAAAATTGTCCAAGTGTAACTTTGCAACAACCAAGGTAGAGTATTTGGAGGCACATGATTTCAGCGAAGGGCATCTCCACCGACCCTGTGAAGATTCAAGCAATAGTGGAATGGCACGAGGTGAGAAGTTTCTTGGGCCTAGCAAGTTATTATAGGAAATTCGTGAAGAACTTTGCTAAACTGGCTACACCATTAGTGGACCTTATCAAGGCCAAAAAGATAAAGAATTGGGCAGATCATTGGCATAAGAAGGCCCAAGAGGCATTTGAAAAGGTAAAGGAAGCCTTTACAATTGTCCTAGTACTGACACTTCATAAGTTTATGGCAACAGACAAAAGTAACAATGCAACTGACGTAGTCTTAATGCTGGAGAAGAGAGTAGTGGCATAGGACTCTCAGAAGATGAATGACACAGAGATTTGCTATCCAAAACATGAGCAAGGGCTTCTAGCAATATTCAGAGCTCTTAATATATTGAAACACTTGTTGCGAAGGAAGTTATAATTGGGCACTGATCACCAAAGCCTTATGTGTTCACCCAACGCATCCTAATCTAAGGCCAAGAAGCTGGATGGAATTCTTGGAGGAGTATGACTTTGAAATCACGTACAAACCAGGTAAAGTCAATGTGGTCGCGGATGCACTGTCAAGGCATCCTATCATGAGAATGGTGCATTGCAATACCATGTCAACATTCAGCAGTGAGTTTGGCAAGAAAATAAAAGAAATGTCAATGGCCAAAATTTTTAAAGAAATATAGGTAAGCCTTTCCAAGGAGGCAAGAACAAGCAAAAAGAGGGAAACCTTAAAGCATGTTAAGAAGGAAAGTAATCCTTTATATACATAAGCATAAATTATGCGTATTAGAATCATCGGGAGTGAGAAAACTAGTCCTCCACAACACACATAATAGCCCAATTGCCGGCTATGCAAGGTTCATGAAAACCTACTTTAAGATTAGAAGTAGCTATTATTGGCTAGGCATGAAGGAGCAGATAGCTAGGTACATCCGGGAGTGCTAGATATATCAACAGACAAAAGCAGAGCAACTTCGAATTTCTGGAGCATTGTAATCTTTGGCTGTTCCAAACGCCAAATGGAAAGTGGTAAGCATAGACTTCATAAAGAGACTCCGGGAATAGCAAGAAGCCATGATGCCTTCATGGTAGTGGTCAACAAATTATCGAAGATGGCACCATCGATACAACCCTAGATACAATAGTGCTCTTCAGAAAGGAGATCTTTTGATTGCAGGGGATGCCAAGAGAAATCATTTTTTTATAGGGACTCGAAGTTCATGAGCGTCTGTTGGAAGGACCTCTTCACCATGATTTAGAACAAGCTGTCTATGAGTACGTCATATCATCCTCAAACAGACGGTCAAACGGAGCGCACCAATCGGATATTGGAGCATATATTGAGAAATTATGTATGGAATAAACAATCAAAATGGGGAGACTACATTCACTTCGTAGAGTTAATTGCATATAATAGTACTACGCAGGAATCATCTCCGATGTCCCCCTTATGATAAATACCTTTGCTGCTTAATACCTTGTCTCCAAAGTAGAAGTGTCTCAACAGATGTTAGCAAATATGCAACAACTAGTGGAAGAAGTTCGTGGATATCTTCTAGCAGCAAAAAGCCGGCAGAGGAGCTTAGCAGGCAAGCACAGGACTGTAAGAGAGTTCCAAGTAGGGGACATTGTTTGGCTCAGAATAAAAGTCAAACAAGCGAAGTTCTGAATCAACAATTGTGGTATATGTGGAGACTGGCTAATGTAACTTGGGTGAAGATATTGTTCGTTAATGGTCCATGGAAATGAGTTAGAAAATTAAGGAATCTAGAAGAATGGTAAAGGATTCTTGAATAATGCAAAAGAGTGTGTATAGAAGCCTACAAAATTTTAAGGGATCAATGCCGAGAATGAATGGTAATGCAGCCATTGCTGATATCCATAGGAAGTCAACTAAGATATAGTTCTATTAGGAATGACACTAAGGTCAGTTAAGTATATTTTATTTGTTATTAGAGGTTTTCATAATTTGAATTTGCGTAACATGGCAATGTGCTTTGGCAATCGAGTCAAGTCTTAATGGAATTCCAAGCGAATGGTTGTACAATCTTATGGAATCTAATCAAATGTTTCTAGCATTTCGGATAATTTAGAAAGGATTCTATAGCATTTTGAACAATGTGTCACTTTGATATTATTAGCTTGTTCAAAATGTAAATAAAGTCAATCTCTAATAAAATTTAGATTGATGCAGCTAAATAAATAATTGAGTATTGTACAAAATTAAATGATGACTAATTGACATACGATTTGTACTTACCTCGGTCGCCCTCTTTTTTTTGTTGGTGTCCGAGACAATTTTGTATTATTGCACATCTTGTCGATTTGTGTTGGATTTGTCTGGTCACTGGATCAAAATCATATATGATTTTAGTCATTGTTGGTTTATATATATTTGCAATTTGAAATGCCAAATACATACTCTGAGCTTTTGTCTCCATGAACTGGATCAATAAATTGATCAGAATCTCCAGTGTATAACTCCGTTGGCTTCATTTACATACAGTTTTCTTGCAGTTCATTGTCATGTTTTTTGAAGTTCAAAAATGAGAAATAGAATGCTAACATGAAGTTGCTTCTTGATATTTGCTTTTCGGGAAAGAGTGGCTTGTTTGGATTGACTGTGGTGACACCGAAAAGAAATAAATGTCCACATACAAATTTGCATAAGGTCACTAATGATAACTTAGATACTGAACTACTGCCAAGTTCGAATCATGCTCAACTGAATTACATACTGACCTTGAAGCCGCTCTTTGGTTGATTTCTCGCTGATTTCCCTTGATGTTTGGTTCATGCTTTGAAGTTTCCTTTAGGCTGGATGGCAAACAGTTACAATCTTGATTTCAACTGTTTTACGTACATTGTCAGTTTCCAAATTCGAATACATACCTTGGGGCGTTGGTTGTGCAGCCGCAGGTGGCAGATGGAACGGAAGTTTTATTTAACGGCTCTACTCTCTTTGTTTCGATTTTGTTTATCTGTGATGAATTAGATCTGTTAAACTGCCTCCTATTAGCTTTGTTGCAGATAGATTCGATAGGACTCAAAAGTAAAAATTCGATCAAAACATTATGTCTTGAAGGGTGTAGGATAATCTTACCCTGGATTGGGGGATCCCAGAGGCGGTGATCCCGTTCTCCGGGTCACCATTAGAAAAGATCCCGTCCCTCGGGGATCCGATCAAGCTAGCAGCGGCTAATGGGTTCTTGCGGTTTAGGGCTGATTTTCTACCGGATTGAAGCTTGCTGATTACGGCGGCTTCGCTTTGATTCCTCCTTGCTCCTACGTGCCTTCGATCCAGCCCATTTAGACCATCCTCAGGCGAGACCCCATTCGATTTGGTTGCGGATCAAGGGAGAAAATCCCACATGAAATCTGCCCCATTTTTCCTTTCAAAGGCCAAAAAATATGAGCAGTAAGGGGGATTCCGCCCTCCGGGATGACATGTCCTCGGGGATCCCATCCTCTGGGATCACACCTCCGGGATCCCCCAATCCAGGGTAAGATTATCCTACGCCGTCTTGAAGCTAGTAATGTATAGTAAACCTTAGATTTAGGAAGATATGCTAATCTTGTATGACAAAGCGGTAGTGCAATTGGTCCATTCGAATATAGAATTTTTGTGATTAGCATAGCTTGAGAGCCCTGGCTCTATCTTCTATCACTACTTCTTCCCCTCTGCCTTTCTCAATTCCCCTCGATTTTTTTTGCATCGAGTCCTCTCCTAACAGCGGCTCCTTCTTCGCATAAACCATTCTGCCGGATTGATGCATAAAAAGCCCTGTGAATCGCTTTTTTGCTTGCCCTTCATCAATCGCAACAAATCCCCGCTCCTTTTGATCGGATTAGAAACCCATTTGAACAGGCCCGAAATAGGCTTGATTACGATGCTTTAAACCCATATTTTTCCTCTTCAATTTGTATCGCCATCGCCATTCTTTCCGAGGGTCAATCCGATCAAAAACCCATTTGATCGGTTTTTCGGAGGGATTAAACCATTACGCTTTCGGGCTTAAGGATTGCGATTCCGCCAATTAATTCAAAGCTGCCGGAGCTGGGCGGGGCTAGAAGCCCCATTTTTTCATCTTCGAAGACTATGGAGCTGCAAAAAGCAGGCGATACCAATAGCTCTGCCGGATTTAACATTAAGCATACCAAACTGATTTTGGAGCTTGATTTTCACGGGATGGGGCGGAAAGGATATCGAGCTTTTTGCATTGAGAAAGGCGGAGACCCATTTGGTTCGGAAGATCGGAGGGGTAAACTACGGCGGAAATCCTCAAATGGGAGGGCCATCTTTTCTATTTTTCGAGCTTGAAGCATAGCCATCCATTGAACTGTATATACGGGGTTCTAAATCGATAAAATGCATCACTTTTTTGCCCTTCATCGAATCCAGCAAAACCTTATTTGTCGTAAGAAATGCAAGCTTCAGAAACGGAACTACGTCAAAAAATGCTTACCTTCTTTGCGCGATTTTGCGGCAATGCGGTAATGCCGTGGATTGAAGAGCTTTGTATATGCTTGGGCCATGTTTTTCCGTTATTCGGCAGCCAATGCTTCCATAAAATAAGTCGCTACCCTCTGCATTGGATCCCCGGTCATACATGCTAATCCGGCGAGCTGATCAACCGTAACCCCCTTTCTTCCCATCCCTGCTGCAGAGTTTGATTTGGGTTTGTTGTTCTGATTGAAAAAGAAAATCTATGTGACTTGATCATTCGGCATCTTCTAGGACCGAAAAAAAGGCTAAATCATCATAGTTTTCATGATTTGCCATGCAATGCCCATAGCCAGTAAGCACAAGGGGTTTTTCTGATTTTTGAGTAAGATGGCAAGCGAAATAAAAAAAAAGAGCATAGATATATGCCATAGGCTTCAAATCGAGGCGTTGAACCCATTTATCGCCCGGTTTGTCGGGATGCGCTACGGCTTTGCTTCTAAGCACATCCCTCTTCAATCTTTGCATCATAAGCTGCGCTTTTACGGTGGTATTTAGATCCACGAAAAAGGAGAAGCGGGGAATCCCAATCATGAGCTCGAAAGCAAGGGGAAATACAGGTAATGAAAAAAAAAAAAAAGACCGAAAAAAAGCATTCCAATATCGTAGATAATTTTTTTTTTTTTTTTTTCTAGTAATCTTATATTTAGTTAGATAAAAGCGACACCATACCTTCAAAAAGAAAAAAAAAAAAAAAAAAGGGGGACATTAAGATACTACAAGAGCCACTCAAGAGGCATTCAAGAAGAAAATAGAAACAAGAATACAAAAAGAAAGATTTTATAGAAAGTAAAGATAGAGATAAAGCTAGAGAATAGAATAGAATTGTTTTTATCGTCCACAAAAGACCAATCGGCCTATGTGACCCAATACAAAAGCAGCGTTGATCACATTGCCGGAGTAAAAACCCCGCTCGGCGAAGGGTTTCGAGGGAAAAACGTGGCAATAAGGATCACGACAACGATTAAATGGTTATTTGGGGGCATATCCGAGCCCTCAAGTCCAATGCTACATGTATGATCCTAGTGAGCGCAGAAGTCGTGCCCGATTATCATGTGTAGCGGCTCATCGAGGTCTAATCAAGCCGGCATATAGCGTGTCAGAATCGATCATATCTTCGCAGCTCGGAAAGTGTGACACTCATCCTCAACGACTCCCGTCTGGCAAAGACGCGACAAACCCTATCTGACGTGGCTCCCCAATCCATCGAATTGTCTCAAACTGAGGTGGTGGGCACTGTGCGAATGGAAGCGATATACTGCGCTTTTTCATGGGCGGATGTGAACGTAGGTACCGGGTTGTGGGCCTACCGTTCTAATGTGGGATTTATGTTTGCTTGTAATGTCTTTGTCTTGACTTGCTCCGAGGGCCACGGAATCCCAAAGCTTCGCGGGAGAAACAAAGCGTCAAGGTAACATCTCAGCTATCGCGATCTTGCCCTCTGTTTCTACGGATGCACACATGTGCTCTCGGACATTCCATCTAGTTAGCCCTTGCACTCTTTTATCCTTCCAACAATTCTTGAGTCGTTGTGGTCCCATTGCCTTTGCGATAAGCCAAGTCGCGGTGAGCGATCATCATCCATATTTACCACCTTCGGAACTAGGCGATGTGTATATCAAGGGCCATTTCGGTTGAAGTGGCGGAAACCTGTCTCCACCGCAACAAAAATTTGATATGGGACCGTGGATTTCTTTCAGAGTGCCCGTGCTAAGAAGGCCTTATTTTTGTTGTTCTAAGTCGCTCCAAGTAGCAAAGGGACACCACTAGGCCCCGGACTTCAACCAGGTACAAAGAGCAGGCTCTACCAATATCCCGAGCGGATGTGCCCGATGTCCCCAATCATACAATTACGCTCTGTGGTTATTGTTCGCATTGCATAAAGTGCTTTCCGCCTGCTGCTACACGCAATCTTATGGAAGTGTCCCAAAGATAGTGTAGAAGGAAGCTCCACTCCGGATACTTGTAGGTGGGTGTCACCTCCATTTGTTGCCCTCGATAAGTGAAGGGGGGCCTTGGATGGCGCGAGGATGAGATTAGGACCACCTTAGTCTTGGCAGATTGGCGTTCATATCGGTGGCTGGTAGAATGTATCCAGAAAGCATCTAGGTGAGGCGCATATCCTCACGGAGTGTGAGCTAAAGAGGTCAACATCATCTGCATAGATGAGTTGCACGATGACCTGATGCAAAGATGGGTCCGCCACCCCATTGTCCATGAGCGGTGTTCCAGCGGGTCAATATCTGACCAAACAATGTTGGGGAAAGATGACATCCCAGCGGAGACCCCAATATTGCTAGTGAATGGTTGTCCGTCATCCACATCGACTGAACAACTCTTCATTACAACTTTGTATCTGCATTTTGCATATCCACGACAACAGCCCGGTTGCCGCAATCTTTCCATAACTTTTCGAGGCCGCGGTGTCAAAAGCCTTCGCAAAGTCAACAAAGCAACAATACAGGTCTCGTAGGCCGGTTTACGCTATCCTCAACCAAAGTCCTCAATGTGAAGATATGATCAATGGTTGAATGCCGTGGTCCGAACTACGCTTTGCGTGAGAGCTCGCATTGTTGCTTACGCCCACCTGGTCAAGCATTTGCTCAATAATGCCGACTAGCGGTTTGGCAAACACCGAACCGACCATGATTGTTCGGTAATTGGTTGGACTATGTGGATCTCCCTTGTAAATGGGGACAACTCGCATATGGTCCCTTCTGGCGGGGGAATCCTTCTGTAGTGCTCGATTTTAACATAGCGGTTAAATTTGGTACCATAGGCTCCCCGCCCACTTGAGCAATGCGCACGCCCGCATACCATCCGGGTCCGTTGCTTTCCCATTGGCCAAGCGGCTGCGGACCACAGGTAACATCATCCTCTGTGATTTCTAATGTTGGACCATTACGTGGGGGTGTGAGTGCTTTCGTGTCCCTTGAGGATCATAGAGTTCTTTGCAAGTATTGTTCCCCTTGCTCATTAGTGATGTTCGGTAGGGTTGGGCGTGGCTTCGAAGAACCCAAGCCAAAAGGTTCTAGGATGGCTTTTCAACATGTAAAACATTTCCCTTTGATGGCGTGCAATGTCTTTGAGATTTCTTTGCCTTCAAAGCACGCGATCGTGTGGTGGCGTGTGGGCGCATTGCGAGGGATCGTGATCTGGCCGGGCCCGGCATTTGTATTCCTTACACTCGACATCAAACCACCGACGCGGGAATGTTGTAGTTCTGTGATACTTCTCGGGCATGCTATCCCAAAACATCTTTATCGCGACGGTACCAAGTAGCTCAATCCGGTGACCGTTTTTCTTTGTTCTAGCGTGGGGGCCTGCAAAATTCACGAAAGTTCATCTATGAGCATATCGGCATAATCCTTTGCCTGCTCATAATCAATCACAAGTGAGGTATACGAGGGGCTGCCGTAGAAGGGGTTCTAGCAGCCTACCAAATAGCTACCGAGGTAGAGTGGAAGGTGATCCGAGTGGTCTCCTCATCTCTACCGCATGCGTGCCTACCTGAAAAGTGGTTGATCAAATGTACATCCCTTTCGGTGACTAATAGATAGTCCACCACACTAGATCCTCCACACCGATTCTCTTGTCTGCAGGGGTGCACTTTACGGGAGGAAGGCCATTGTGCTGGCCATTACAAATTACCAAGTCAAAGACACCACATAGTAGAAACAGCGCTTTTGCAAAAGCATTGACGACTATCATCGATGTTAAGTGGCCAAGCGCCTCCGGCGAAGGTACGTGAACACATCCCGAGCCAAAGGATCAAGTCTCATGGGCTGCTCTACTCTGTCCGGGTGCATTGAAGTCCCAAAGGAGTACCACACTACCCTGCTTGTCTATGTTCTTTGTATGTCATCATATAGATCGACATATGGAGCTAGCTTGTCCACATCACAGTGGGCATGGTAAAAGTTGCTTTCTACATGTGGAAAGTAGCAAGCGATAAGAGAGGGTTGCCACTACAATGCTGCACCAGCACCCACAAGTACCGGTTGTGTCACGTCAATCTTGTCTTCGCGGGAAGACCAGTATGTGCCAAAGACTCGGTAATAACGGGACAACCCCTCCATGTTCCCTCTTGCGTGTGCAGCTATTGAAAGGCCGAGAAATGTCGATAGCCTAGAAGGTCGGTGCTTTGTGTCTGCGTGCTCCCATGCCTCCATGAGGAAGATGAGATCCATATCTGCTGACAGCGAGTTGAGACTATCCCCTTACGCCATGGGAAACCCTCGACAATTCAGGGAGACCACCCGAAGGCACATTCTCTATTTGTTAGTAGCGAGGAGGGCATGCCCAGTTGAGTTGTGGGAGAAGAGTGGGTGGATATGACCCGGAGTCATCGCGGACAAAGTGAGAAGTAATAGGGGGTTGGGCGAGTGAGAAGCGATAGGGGTTGGGGTGGCATATATGCCCGAGGAGTAGTGGCAGGCGAGGGGTGGGGGTCGAGCGGGAGCGGTGGAGGAGCATGATCGCGGAGGTGGAAATTTTGCGGCTGAATGGGTCCGGAGGGTCTCCGGCAAAGAACATGGCCGGAAAAATATTGCATCTTGCCTCCGAACCAGTTTATGACTCCTCCTGACACAAATGCCGATGCCTCGAACCTTGTGAGCTCACGCTGCGCCGGGATTCTTGTTGCTGTTGGGGTGAGGTCTCGGTCCACATACAAGGATGTTCCCTTCAATTGCTTGTCTCGCTTAATATGGCATAACTTGCATATACGCTCTTTGTGAAGATAGGACAATACGTTTGTAAGCGAGAACATCTAGCACCATAGCCGGTGGCTCGAGCAGTAATATGCAGGCCTAGGCAATGTCATACTTCATTGATGATGCATCCGAGTCGATTGAATGAGATTTTCTCCCTCTTCTTCCTAAGCACCCGCGGATCACCAAATTATGACCTCTCCGTCTGCGTTCACCAAGTTCACATGGATCCAGCGTTCTTTGGGACAGCATGTACCGGCTAGCTGCAGCGTGAGTTGAAGGCGTTGTCCAGGTGTCCATGAGCAGGAGGGTCTGTTGGTGTGGAGGGGAATGGTGAAGTAGGCGTCGTGGTGCCCCGCCTGGACTGACAGCGTGGGTGCTTGAGCATGGGTGGCGGTGAGGTGCACGAGATTGCCCTCCGCCAGGGCCGCAGAGCTCAACTCTTCGCCGGAATTGTTTACGCCGCTCCAACTTCGTATATACAATTTTGCAAGGCCTCGTGTGCATTGGCATGGAGTCCTTTGCCCCTGTTGGATTGTAGCTTCGTAGCTCGTGTGCCTCTTGCTCTTGAACAAGGAAACAACGTTTCCAACTTTCACGGATCCTAGAGGCAACCACATCATCGCCAATGTTAAGGTGGTTTCCATTGTCGCGACCACATTCGAAGGGCTTCTTTGTAGCAACTAGCTTTCGTTAGTTGCTATCTGAAATGCCCCTACAGTGTGGCAATGACATCTTCAATGTCCGTCGAAGGCGTGAGATATCGGTGACCATCTCTGCTCAATTCTCTCCTTGTCCTTCATTATAACTTCATCTCTGGTAGACATGGTGTCTATTTGTGCGGAGGCCGGCAAAGAGTACATCTATCTGCTCCCTTTCAAAGCTGCAACAAGTATCTCGATTGATTCATCACATATCGCCTCGGGATAATTTGGTTTTGCGTTACAAGAGACACTTCATGATAAAGCCACAAGCAATTTTGCGAGTTGATACTAAGTCTTGAGGAATCGCACCATCGAGAAATATCTAGTCAATGGGCGGGGATATCAAGAAGATGCGACATGGGAAGAGCCGACAAGTTCAAGAAGTTATATCAGGCATTTCCCATAACTCATGAGGACATGAGTTAATTTTTCCAAGGTGAGAATGTAACAAACCCGGGGACTTAGCTTGTGTCAGGTATTAATTTGTATAGAAACGCTGGTGGTATCGTCCATGGGTGTGTTAGGCGCCATTTAAATCTAAATAAGAAACACATTAGCTAAGGTGACTTAAAACCTTAATAAATTGAATTCTAAAAGTGTGAGCACACAAAATCAGGGGAAGGAAAGAATCGTGGCTGCCAGATAGCGGCAGGATCTCGCTTACAGATGCATGTAGCATGCCAAACTCACCATCTGGCCTGATCCTGGGATGGATCCTGCCAAGTGTTCTTAAGGCAAGGGTATATAAGAAATAGAAGAGTTGGCCGGATGGACAAAAAGGAGGAGGAAGAGAATCGGTTGGGCTGATCAAATTGGAAGTGGAGCAAGGAAAACAAGAGTCCAAAGCTAAATTCAGGTGGGGATTTGATTTAAGTATTGATTTTGGGCCTGATTGGGGTCGGATTGTGTGAAGCTGTCCTTCTGAAGCATAGATGCCAGTGGCTTATGATCCGAAATCCAGTTTAGAGCAAGAATCCTTATTGTGAATCCTGCTTGTTTAATTGCTATGTTCATCTAAAACCAGAAGACCCTGATGGAAATTGGCCTTCAAAACCCAGAAATCCAAGCTCTGATACCAACTGAAACGGACCTAGCCCCTTGGCCTAGGCCATTGCACTAAATAATTCGTTTATAGACCATCATATAATCATGAACTTTATAATCAAGAACCTCTTATTCATAAAGCTTTGGTTACAATCAAATCATTTACATTAGGCCTAAGGCCCCACATATAAAAGAGAGTTCACAATACACCCATCTCACAATACACCCATAAAATACAAAAACCCCAAGGCCACCCCGTCACCCATGCTTAATTGGCCTTTGATCTTCCCCCTCCTCGGAAGTGACCGAGGAGGAGTCGCCAGAGCTACCCTCGGAAGACTCTCCATCCGATCTCTCGGGTCTTGGCCCCGATTACATTGCGATTTTTTTTTTATTGCTATTGAAGGGGGATACCAGGGTCCGGTATCCCCAGCCCTTTAAAATCTTATTTTTAAAGTTAAAGCTTAAAACCCTTAAGTTGTCTACAATTGTAGTACCCTCTACCAACCCGCTAGGCGAATAAACCTTATGAGACCAAGACTCCATTGAATGTTGTTACCAGTCCAGTAGTAGGGAAACGTATCTGCCTGGCTAGTGTATGATGTGGATGTCTATGCGTGCATTAAAGATTGCTCTATAAGTATGAATAGGGTATGGGGCACCTTACGGAATTGCATTATGTATCTGAGATGGTATTATGGATTTGGTGCACTTGAATCAAAGAATGTTGTGCATTTGCATTCAACGGCCCATCTTGGAGGGTGGGGTGGCGTAGTGTAACTCACATCGTGCGGGATGGCGGACGGATGAGTTGAACCACATGCGTCACAAATGGAGAGTGGTCTCCTTGGAGTCGCCACCCAAGGATGCGCAGCATATAGTATGCATGGAAAATGGTAGTTCTTGAATGTACTAACATTGCGGGGAGTATCAGCGTAGCGAGGGTAAATCACGTATTATTGTTATTGTTATGCATGAATGTGAAGATCCTAATGTCCCTCCCACTTAGTCCTTGTGGACTAACCAGGATGTTTGTTGTGTTGTAAGATGGCGTCCACGAAGCCACGATTGTGTTGGACCTAGACTCTTTTGTTACACGGTGGTTCAGCGAGGCCGGAGGCTGGCGGCTTTAATGTCTAAGGGGCGAGTTCTGAGATCGGGGAGTTGTATTATCGCCAAAGGCAACCCCAAATTGTGGCCCAAGACCGGGAGGCGGATGGAGAGTCTTAGGGGTAGCTTTGGCGACTCCTCCTCGGTCACTTCAGGAGGGGAAGATCAAAGGGCCAATTAAGCATGGGTGACAGGGGTGGCCTTGGGGTTTTGTATTTTATGGGTGTATTGTGAGATGGGTGTATTGTGAACTCTCCTTTATATGTGGGGCCTTAGGCCTAATGTAAATGATTTGATTGTAACCAAAGCTTTATGAATAAGAGGTTCTTGATTATAAAGTTCATGATTATATGATGGTCTATAAACGAATTATTTAGTGCAACGGCCTAGGCCAAGGGGCTAGGTCCGTTGCACTCAACTCCGAGCTTGTTTCTAGAGCTTGCTTCTATTCTATGATGTTATAAGCCATATTCTTTCTTTGCATGTATCCCAAAAATCATAATTTCTTAAGCCAACTCTTGAAGCCTAACCCTTAAATTTGGATTGTTGCTAGATTTAACTATCTAGTGGTTTTGTTAAACTTGCTCTTTTCCTAAGCCTTTCCTAAATTTGGTTTGTTGCTCGGTTTGTGATGGAGAGGGTTCTCTAGTGGTTGCATTGAATTTTCCTTAAACCTACACTTTCCACTAAACCAAAAGCCAAATTTTAAGTATTTGTGTTATCTTAGTGGATTACAGCCAAATTTTAAGTATTTGTGTTATCTTTGGATTTACCCTCCTAATTCCTTTCATTTTTTTTTAGAGCTAAAATTTTTGTTATTAAAAATTGCCAAGACAACTATTATGACATTTTTTATAGCTAAATCTTTGTTATTAAGAATTTGTTCATCTAGATCCCTATGTTAACATCCTTTAAGACAACTATTATGACTGCAGCATAATAGTAGATCTTTGTAAAAAATTTAGCCTAAAGGCTGGCCTTGGAAATTTTTAGCCTAAAGGGCATCAACATTTGCACCATGAGTGGCTTAAATTCTCCTAGATTCTTTTGGAGTCGTTACGAATGAAAAGCCCCAACAATTAATCTTGGATAAAAAAATTCAAGAACTATATAAAAGCCATTAATTGCGGCTGTTTGATGTCAGGTGTGAAACAAGCTTTTATGAACAAAATTGCACACTTTCAAATTGCTGCATGGAAACATTTAGTTAAACCTTCAACATTGGATCTGGACTTCTTATAAATTTGTATAGTCCGCTATTGAATTGGATTTGAACTAATAGTCTTCCAAGATCTGAAAGGATCCCATCCATGTGGAAACACCAAATGGAGAGAGTTGAGCAAGCACCAGGAGGTGTCTAATAGAAGCACACTTCTAACAATGCATACTGGTGCCTGTGCTTGCAACCACATTCAAAAAATCCTTCCACAAATCGTTGTCACTATTCTATACCTGAATAGAAGAATATCGCTCTGCAAGACTGTCACCTTTCAACTTTTGAAACTGTATATAACGCAGTGTACTGGTAAAAAATGCCTCTCCGACTGGATCCTTAGAGGGATTTTCAGCTTTCATCTCAGTAATAATGAGTTCAAGAAGTCCTTGTATCAGATTACTGGCCACCTGTGGTACACCCTTCTCGTAATAGTACAAATATCTGCATAAGTATTTCCAGTTAGATAAGACGTGATGACAAACCTTTAAAGGATTCCTTTAACAATCTTACTTATTCAAAATTTCCACAAACAGGTTAATTGAACCACTATTTCCCCTTGTAGCACTCGACATCTGTTGTGCAGCATTTGCAATTCTAAGAGCTCGTTTTAGGCATAAAAGCACCCTGCAAGGACAAAAAACCATCCATCAAACGTACAAGAGATCACAGAACGCAGAAACAAGATACCTTTCACCATCTTGTATTCTTCCATCTTCAACCCAGAAAAGGTGGGAACATGCATATACAACCGCGACATTGGTCTGGTTTTTCAATAGTTTGGCTGAATACTGAGAAAATTCAACAATATTTCTTCAGTAGATGCTATAACGACTGGAGATAGAGCAAAAAATGGCTGGTTAGTCCCTTACTCCTGTTGCTTTGTGGGTCAATGTATCCCTGTTTTCTGGCCCAAACACTTGTGTCCGTTGTAAACTACCAACAATCAAATGCATTGCAGTAACTTGTGCTTTAGAATCCTGAATTATTGGAAAGTACTAGAGGTCAAGATACAAGAGAGCATCTATGAAGAAACTGAATTTATAAATCGCTTACAGCAATTTCTTCTTCATACAGAAGGAATGCCTGAGTATAAAATTCATATGCATTAGGTTCCAGTTCGCAATCACTAGCAGCCTGTACAGATTATATTAGTCAGATAATTGTCATACAAGGAATAATAAAAACTGTAAATGAAACTAGTAAAAACCGCGCACCTCTGCACATTGTAAATACAAGCGCAATGCTAAGTCTGGAACTGGAATAATAGCAAGTGCCTCAACTGTCTGCAAAAGTATGAAAGATGAATAATCTATTCACGTGTTACGGTCTATTGCCCCCCACAATCAAGCATATGTTCAGGTAAGCTAATAGATTTTTACTAATTTATGTTGTAGTGCCCTTTGAGAAGCTAGCGAACCATTTGATACAACCATTAAATTTAAATAAATGCTGCTTTAAATATAGATTGTGAACATCGCACATTACACAACAGAAGCAAATAGCAGGACTTGCCTGGTGTAGGAATTGGAACACCTTTTTAGGTGTAACTGAACCCTCAACATCAATGCCGTGAATTATACGAACAAGCTTAAGCAAAGACACAGAAGTAAGCAGTTTGATATCTTATGCATAATACACATAACTATTTTAATCAGAATAAGTATTAGAAACCAAACCTTCAGACAAGAAAATACAATAGGTGGTAGAGTAAATGGAAGTCTTTTTGGACCACCTTTAGTAAAATGCTTGCGTGCTGTCACTAATATCTGTACATCAAAAGAACCATCCACTTTACGTGATGTATACATCAAAATGAGAAAAGAGTAGACAAACCACCAAAAAAAACGATAAAGATCTTAATCGAAGATCTTAATTATATTACTCTCTTTAACATTGAATGTATGTACCCAGAACAATAAAAAGATGACTGCACTTCACTTAAATGAATTAGCCCGAAGAAGGGGCTTTTGGCAATGCATGAGAACATATGTTGCTGTTTGCTTGAACATTTCTCAAAAGATCAGGCATAAATCATATTAGTATGCCTTAATGTTTGAACATACCATAAAACAAGACACCATTCATAACATATGGCGCATGAAATCTCTTGAGAACTATAAATCTGATAATGTATATCAACGACATCAAGTTGGTCATCCAAAGAGCTTAAAAAAAATTGGCATACCTTAAACATCTCATTGTGATCAGTATTGACTAACATGTGTACTAGTCTTGCCACCAGATTTTGCTCCTCCTTAAAGTCATCCTCATCTATCTGTATTACGAGATGCACGTAAATAAGCGATCAACGAATAGCCCATACAAGTAAAATGTATAACATATCTTTGCAGGCCAATATAGGAAAATGGCAAACCAATATAATCCATGTGAAAAATAGCTTCCTACAGTCACTTATCCACCAATAAAACTAATTCAAGATATAGCATCGTCAAAACAACAAACAAATGTTATATTCTTCTAAAAAAAGAACTGCATGGGCCATCCATCCATGGTCACCCATAAAATGACTGCACCAGAGAAGGTCCCTACAATTGTTGCAAAAAGCATATTACTGTTGCAACTTTTTGCCTACATTGATCCGTATGGATACTCGGTTTCCAGTCTCCCAAAACCATTTTTTCTTGCCACAAAGATATTACCTCATCTATCGCAGGATCTCCTTCGCTGTCAGAAATAACTTCCTTCAGCAGATCAAACAATGCTTCAACCTGAGAAAGCTTCAGTGAGTTTTCTTCATATTACTTGAAACTAATACTCACACAAACCTTGTCAACGGTGTTAATGTAAGTATTATTTTTCATAATACATTGAATAATCACTGTTGCCATTTGTTTGTTCGTCTCATAATCCAAGTGCTCCATCACACGAGGGTAGTTGGTAAGCTTCAGCACCGTTCACGACATCATTGTACTTCTCTAAAGGAGCACTAAAAGTGCTACAACTTGCTTAGTAGTTTTGCTATCCTTTATCTTTCCTTTGCCCTCAATTTCTTCACACAAGCACCCTTCACACCAAAAAAATATTAGGTATATCATAATCACGGTAATATAGCAAAATGGAAACTATGTATATCAAGTAATCACGTTGCGCACCAAAACTTCGTCCACATAATCCAAACGATCAGCATGAATTCGCAACGTGAAGGTCAAGAGTGAAACATGAAGGCTAACTGCTCCTACTAAGGGCATATCAGGCTGCGCCTCAATCACCTGCACAACAGGCAGAAGACACAATTTATTGCCAGAACAGGAGATATCTAACATCTCAAAACAAACAACTGCGTAAAATGCACCATTCACCTTTGTTATTGCATTGCTTAGCTTACTAAACGCTTCCACCTGTAAAATTTCAGGAAGAACCTACAAATAGCAATTGACAGATGTCAGGGCCCCAAATTTCAGCTATCATGTGCATTCATCCTTCACGCGCATATCCTACATAAATGCACACCTCTGGAGTCGATGCTGCGTAATTAGATAGACGTTCCATCAATTGTGACATAACAGTCTTGATATCCACCGTAGGCTGGCAATTTATACAAAGTTAGCCATGTACAATATTCTTTTCCTTTTTGTTATTCGACAATACCTGAAGCTGGGGGCAGGCCCCTAGCAATTCCTCTAATGTTTGTAAATGATAATCATCAGGAAAGACTTGAATGATGCAGTCCATGAGATAGTATTGGGCAATCTCATCTTTGCAATTGACCACCTGTAAACCACAAACCATTCATTTTTAAACTCAACCCACATACAAGCATCACATCCATAACTGAGAACTGACCTGTTCAAGCACTCTGGGAAGAACCACATTTTTATACATGTTAAGATCAACACCTTCAAGTTGACTTAGAACATGAAGGTTCTTTCAACCTCTTAAAACAAATTCTGAAGACTAAAAACATGCAAAAACATGAAAACATGTCAATGGTTGGATCACATTACCAAGTCACGCAACTGTCTCCTCTCCTTCTCCCGCTTTTCCTTCTCCCGTACGGGTCCCTGCAGACCAGGAAAACTTCCAATGTTGTAGCTCGATAGTCACAGGATCACACTCTCAAAAGGGACGCCTGCATGAGCACAACTAGTTAAGAATAGCTCTTTAGGCTAGTCCCAAACTCACTCTCCTAGCAAGCACTCAGACTATACCCTCACGGGAGCTCACTCTCGACAAAGGGTGGTCTAATAAGATGTTACCTGATGCTGCATTCGGGACCCAAAGTTTATTCATCTCTGTGAAGTTCTGAAGAACAAATTCAACTGCGTCCATGACAGTGCCGCCCTCCCTGAAGAAAAGAAATAGACAAATCAGCTTATTCATCTCTGTTGAAGCCAATAAGAACAATCACAGAGCATTCTAGAAACAATCTTACCCCTCATATTCCGAGCCAACATCAGGCAGTTTATCTCGGCTAATTTGAGAAAGGTAACTTCTAAGGAATAACCCACGAATTGGATGTTGATGCGCTCGCGGGACATCTCAACTAGATCCTTCAAAACATCTTTGGCTGGAGCCTCCTTTGACTTAATATAAACTGATCCAACAGTGCACAACAGGTACCTGCTAATTTGAAAAACAAATGCTTGTAGCTGTTTACTAACACGTGATATAGGACACATAAACAAGGTTCATGCAACATACAGTCTAGGTAAAATGTTGCCTGCATGTTGGACCAGCTCGTATAAATCTGCATTTGTTCGGCCCCTTTTTGACTCCTCACTGAAAAATATCTCCAATTTGCGTAATTCATCGAATGTCCTCATGTCTTAGATTGAATGAAGGTAACAAGAGAATCAATAAAAACAATGTGTTACAATGAACTTAGGATGGATACATAACTCGTAATATTTCTGTGGGGATAATTTTGAAGTCCTCAGTTCTGAAAGCATTTGCGCTGAGAACTTCAATGCTTCTCTCAAATTGTTATTATCCTGTCTCAAGCAAAACAAACGTTTAACCATTTGGTTAAGTCGTAAGGTCGCATTGACTTTTGTATTAGCGAACTCAAACTCTACCAATGTGCCAACATTGGATAATTTATAGCAACACATGTAAGGGAAAGTTAAAAATCAGCCCAGAAATCACAAGCTGCAGTAGATCGCAAAAAAAATCCATACCAAAGCGCGATGCATGAAAAAGGCCTGCTGCTGCACCAAAGCCATTGCATCTGCTAGCCATTTATCTTGCTCCTCGCCCATGATCGCATCGGAACCTAAATCGGAAGTACCCATCCAAATTTTGCGACCTAAACTTATACTCCTTAGATTGGCAACCACGAGACAAATTGTATTACAAAAACCAGCGTTCAGAAGCAGATCGCCATGCTTCCGGCTGATCCCGGGTGTGCTTCAGGGTTTCAGCAAGAAATTTGATCTCGAAGGCCTAAATGAACCCACGTCTGCAAAACAATTGTAGACCGCTCGCACCACGAGGTATCAGGTTACGTGGCAATTTTTTTTAGGTCCACCGGAGGGGGTTACAGAGCCGGTTCACATGGATAGTAGCCGGAGAGGGGTCCTGTTATACCCTGTGCAAATTAAGGATGGCCAGTGGTGGGCGTAAAAGAGTGAGGCATTTTACGCAATGGCGATGGCTGCCATGGCACATTTGAACCCATCCTTAGGGCCGGTTCATATGCAACCATCGCTGGGGAGGGGGCCTGTTTTGCCCAGTGCAAATTGGCGATGGTGGGCGTAAAAGGGTGGCACTTACAGACTTTGCCTTCTCAATGGCAATCCATCTGGAACCTTGTTTGGTCTAAATATAATCCTCCAAAGGTAAATGTTCTACTTCTGCGGGTGATTCATCGGCTCTTTGAGAGTTAATGAGATGGTTCATCGCTTTAAAGTTTGGGAGTAAGCCCACTTTGCCCAATGTGTGGCGGTGCATTGAAACATTGGAGCACCTTTATTTATATTTGCGCAGAAATGGTGAGTAGTCTTAGGTCTTTTTTGCATTCTCTTTTGCGGTATCTTTGGATAGTCGGCACTTTCTTTTGGGTATTTATCCAAATCGACTTGGGACGCTTCTAAAAGGATTACATTTCACATGGCAAAGTCTTGGCTAATATGGAGTGTATGGAAGCGAAGGCGAAGAAAGGTCTTTTATGATAAGCGTATTTCTTCTCAGGTGGTGCTTCAAGAAATTCGTAAAAAGTTGTATAATTGCTTTCAGATCTTCAATTGGCCTGATCGTATTAAACTTCCAATATGGAGTGATCATCTAAAAGTGATTGATGCTTCAGGGACATTTCTTACTTCTGGAAGTACTTTGTAATATTTTGAGTGTATAATATGAAGTAAAACACGTTATTCAAAAAAAAAAAAAAGGGTGAGCCCTTTTACATGATGGCGAGGGTCGTGAAAGTGCATGTGAATCCAGCCTTAGCATAAATTGTAGTTATACCTTCGTAATGGAGGGCTGGGCTAAAGTAGCTGATGTCTAAGTTTATAGATGGTTGAGATATTGTTTGAGCTAAGGTCAATGGCATCAGCCTTGGGAGAACACAGAGATAAAAAAAATCTTCGATTAAGAAATAAATTTTTTTGGCTGAGTTGGTGATGCAAAGAAATAATCTAGAAGATTTCCATATATTTTTCTATATGGACAATGAGAATTTTTGGTAGTTATCAGATTTTGGACAGGCCTTTTGATTTTAGCTCAAACTTACAAACTTGTTAGAAAAAAAGAACTTAATCCAAACCTGATTATTAAATATTTGAGGTTCTAGTTAAACATCTGCAATTACTGAGCCCTCAGTAGTCATTATCTCTGCTTGTCTAGTATCATCATTACTGCAAAGGTTTTTCCCTTGAAAACCTTTCGAGGCAGGGGTTTTTTAATCCTAGTAGTAATGATTGTACTAGCCCATTGTATGGGTCCCATGACCTATTGGTCTCCGTGGACGTTAAAAAATTTATTCTATTCTATTCTATTCTATTCATAGATCCAGTTTATATCATATCTGGTTTGTTTGATAGTTGAAAAAGACCATATTATCTCACGATTGAAGATTAGAGAGTCTCTCCCTTTCCAAATTCTCTAGAGAAAAATAAAAATCCTCCAATCAGAGGGCTGATCCTGGAAATGAGATGGAGGAGAGATTTGGGATACTAAACTCGTGTTCTGTATGAGATGGAGGAGGATCCATTCAACCTAAATACATGTCTTAAAAATGTGGTTCTTATCTTCCAGATTCTACACACATCTCATACAAATGTCAGTATCAAATATACCAAGTCTCCATCTTTTCCTATTTGTGCTAGAGCTGCCAGATAAAGGCTTTGATCTTAGGATGAATGGGACTCTTCCATAAGAATTTGAAGTTTTTGATCCTCCTCTGGGGATCAGTTTCTTATTTATTATGAATGGAGATCTGCTGGTCCTTGCTTAAATATTTGTAGGCCTTATTAATCTTATACCTATTAATACCATTGATTTTCCAAAAATTCAGTAGCATGATGCCAATGCCCATTTGCAAGCCCTTCAGTGATAATATGGTAAAGGTATTATGAATCTTCTCCAAGCTCATTGAGGACAGAATTTCAATATACATACTGTTTATAATATTTCTTATGAAAATGATACCTCATGCAGTCCACTATTTGACTAAGTCGGAGAAATGAGTTGCAAAGCAACCTTTTGGTTGTCCAAACCATAGCAAAACATGCAACGCACAAAGGTTGCAACCTGTGGAATGTGTGTGCATGCGCAAAATAAATTTCTATTTCCCTAGCTGCCAGCCATGGCTATCATGATCATCCAAAATGATTGTGGTATGTCTTAAGACAATCTTGTCTGAAAGTGTGACCGCCATGATTCGAAAAGTTCAGGATTGAAACGTCTGGACTGTCCCCTCTTCGCATCTTATTATATTGTCTCACCTAGAACATTCAGCATTCTGTTACAGCACAAGCTCGGAGGAGCGGCTAAGAGACTTGAAGGATGAGCACAAGCAGGCATGGCATTCTCTCTTAGCTATATTCTTCTCATTTGCCAAATATCTTGTGAATTTACATTCCTAAGGGCAATATTAATTAATTTATAACATTACTGTAAATTATATAAGGCTGATAACGGGACCCAAGAATGGGTTGCAAACAGCCAAGGCAAGATCAGAAAACTGACCCAGATCGCATCTCTTCAACCTAGAATAGCTGGAAAAAAGGGTCGATATGCCAAAGCTATATATCTATGTCTTTGTGTTGGAAATATATAACCTTTTCTTGTATTATTTCTTGTAATATATATTCTATGTCTGCACCTTTTTACCTTTTCCAAAAAGACCTATAAATCTAAGTAGGAGGAATCAGATGGAGTATCGGATTTACTAGTTAGTTGTGGGTGATAGACTGTCACGGAGGGAGAGTTAAAGCTCATGCTAGATCAACTGATGGTTTATTGCTTAAGCCTCTTTTGCTTATAGTATCAATCAGATCCAAATCTTCCATATTTCAGTCTCATCTTGAAAGTTAAACCCAAAGAGGACAAAAATTGTTGTTTTGACAGATCTCCGGATTGGGGTGATCCTCTGAATACGCGCTTGCTTTTGCTCTCATGTCTGAGCTCGATTGGACGGTGAACTTATCCCATTCAGTGAATTACAGTGAAGGTATATCAGGTTATATTATATGCATTGATTAACATTGTTGCATGATAAGATTGTGCAGGCTAAGAAGCTGAGGCAGCACACAAAGTTGAGACAAACATATTCTTGAAGGTTGACCTATGTAAGCAGCTAAGGTTAATACGTTTAAATTTAAAGGTTCTTATTCTCATTATTTCAAGCAAAGTAAAAATACCAAATTCAATGGTCGGCCAAAAGGTCGTTTTTCTGCTATTGGCATGTGGGATATATACAACAGTCTAAAATGCTATTCTAGTTACTTGGATCTAGCCGAAACCATCGGTTTGAGCTATATAGAATGAATAAACAGTTGTATACGGTGCCGAGGTTACTGTGAATGCAATGGACATGGGACGTGGACATCCATGGAGGGGTTGCATGCAACCCTAGACAAATGGCGTGCTAGCTATACTCGCCACCCAACCACACGAGCTTCGGCCATGGATATCTTGAATGCCCCATGAGCTCTCCCAGGAGCCTCTTTATAGCTAGCAAACCCTCTATGGATGCATGCAACCCCTCTAGAGATGCATGCAACCCCTCTATGGACGTCCACGTCCCATGTCTATTGCATTCCCTCCCCCTTGACATCGCAGCAGTTCTCTGCTGCAAGGGGACTAGAGTCCTTTTGCCATCTTAGCATAATCTTATCTTGGCCCTCGTTTAGGCTACTAGAAGCCTCCCCAATGTCTTGTGCCTTAGGGGCGTTATATTCATCACGAGAATATCGGAATAGGCCTCTAATAAATTGCCAGAACCCATGAAGCGTCCTCCAAAGGCTTATTGACAAACTTAACCAAATATTGCTTAGAACCACTAGTGGATTTAGCATTGAGAATTGTTTAGGCTCAAAACTTACGGATCTTCAATCAATTACGGGTTCGCTTATTTGCCCTACTTGGGGCAAAAATTTTTTCCTTGATAGGCTTTTTAAAAATGAGACATTAACAACATCATGCATTTTCCAACCTTGAGGTAATCGCAACTTATATGCATTCTCATTGATAACTTTAATGACTTGAAAGGGTCCATGGAATCGAGGCGCCAACTTAAGGTCTTTCTTGCACGCGTCCTTCTTAAAGTGGCCTTTGTGAATCCTCATCCATACCCAATCACCTTCCTTAAAAGTCATTGTTTGTTGTACCTTAGATGATTTCTTGATAAAAGTAGCTTGAGCATCCTGAATACGAGCCCAAGCAGTCTATAAGATCTTTACACTCAAGAATAAAATCATCGTAGGTAGAACATCATCACACACTCTAAAAGAGTGGTTCCCAAACCGCCTGACCATAGACCGCACGAAAAGGTGTCATCTTAATGGTAGACTGAACGGTGTTATCAGAAGAGGCAAGTAGGGTTCCCAATGTCCCTGATGTTCATTGACAAATCCTCTTAAGATGGAAGAAATAACCTTATTTACCACCTCGAATTGCCCATCAGTACGTGGATGAAAAGCAGTGGAAAACCGTAATTCGGTTCCCAATTGCATAAATAGGGCCTTCCAGAATTTGCTTGTGAACTTAGTATCTCGGTCTAAAATAATGATCTTAGGGAGACCATGCAGACGAAATATCTCTTTAATAAAAATAGTTGCAGCATCATAAGCTTTTAACTTATTTGAACAAGGAATAAAGTGTGCTTGCTTAGTCAAACAATCCTGGCTTGTCCAAATCGTATTATTCTTCTTAGAGCTCGGTGGAAAACCTACAATGAAATCCATAGTAACTGTTTCCCACTTACTTTCTGAAATAGGCAAAGGCAAAGGAATACCATGAGGTTTCTTGGGAGCTTTCTTAGAAACGTTGCACGTCACACAAAAACGATATATGAACCATCACATCCGACGCTAAAGCCGGGCCAAGTGAAATAGGGTTCAACCTTAGCCAAAGTAGCAAGTAAGCCCACGATGACCGGAAAGTAGGTGCATCATGGACTTCCGAAGAATAAGTTGTCTAAAGGCACGAACAATATATAACTTTGGACCCTTACACAAGAAACCATTTGTTATCTTATATCCAAAAAGTGTTAACGGTTTGAGCCATCAACCAAATATCTTTATAATCGGGATCGGTTGCATAAAGTTGTTTCATGTCATCCAAATGATCGATCAAGCAATAGAAAGAGAACATACCTCATAACCTCTTCTACTTAATGCGTTCGCGAACCACATTCTCCTTACCTTGATGATAATCTTTGTAAAAATCATCTACGCTGCATAAACGAAACCCACTTAAGTTGACGTCGGATAAATTTTTTCGAAACTATATGTTTAATGCTTTGATGATCAGGTCAAAATATGAACGGCGGAGACCTAAAACATAATGACGCCAAACCTTCAAAGCATGGATAACAGCCAAGAATTCTTTATCATATACACTATATCTACTTTCGGATTCCAAGAATTTACAACTTTCAAAGGCTTATATAGGATGGTGATCGATCAAAAACTGCACCCAAAGCGGTCCCACTAGCATCAACACACATCAAGTAGGGCACTCCAAACTTTAGTAACCTTGAAGCAGGGAGGGTTAACCATAGCATCCTTCAAAGCCTGAAAAGCAATTTGTTGATTATCACCCCATAAGAAAGGCACATCTTTTTTGATTAATAAATAGAGTCCTGAAGCAATGCTAGCAAAATTCTTAACAAATTTTCTATAATAAGCGCACAATCCCAAAAGAACGCAGCGATCATCGAAGGCGGACTAGGCCAACTTAAAATTGCATGTACTTTGCTAGGATCCACTTTGAGACCTTCACCATGAGACAATATGGCCTAAGTATTCAATCTCAGATTGAAAGAATATACTTTTCTTATTATTGAATGTGATCCTTTCTTTTTCATAGCGAAAAAACCTCTTGCAAATGCAAATAGTGTTCTTCTAAAGACTTGCTAAAAACTAAAATATCATCAAAGAAAACAACTATAAAATGACCATGCACATTCTCAAAGATTAGCCCCATTAACCTTTCATAAAGGAAGCCCGGCGCATTTGTGAGACTAAAAGGCATGACTAGAAACTCATAATGTCCAAAGTCGTTCTAAATCTTTGTTTTATGCATCGTCTTTCGAAGCCACTTTAAGTTGCCAATAGCGGACTTAAGATCTAGGCGGCTAAAAACCTTAGCACCTTGTAATTGATCAAATAGATCATCCGCGCGGAATAGGAAACTTATTTTTTATAGTAATCTTATTCAAGGCGCGGTAGTCAATACACATCGCCAAGAATTGTCCTTTTTCGACCCGGTCGGTGCACCAAAAGGTGAAGAACTATGCGAATCAAACCGGTTTGAAGTAACTCATCAAGTTGGCGCTTAATCTCAGCTTGTTGCCCATGCATTCTCCTATAAGGAGCTTGATTTGGGGTTCCTTTCGGCAAAAGATCAATTTTGTGGTCTTTCACGAGGAGGTAATGATGTGGCAATGTCATTAGAAACACATCGAGAATGATTCATAAGAAACAAAGTTTGGCCGGCTCATTTTATTGGTGATGTAATTGACTTATAACGAACCCACCAAGAAAACAAAATGAGATTTCATTGCCAAGCGGCTTAAATTGAACAAAACCATTGGAATGGGGGCTATCACAAGATCCTTAACCAACTTAAAGGCCTTTTTCCGTCATCAAGGCCAACAAAAGAGTACCTTAAACCGAGGTCAGCAAAGGATTATACTCTTGATGCGGGGCATCCCAATCAAAAGATCCACAACGCCAAGGTCATGGGCAAAAAGTGCAGCTTGGCGTTAAAACCTTGAATGGAATATTCCAAATCTTTAACAACCAATGCACAAGGTGAAAGTTGACCACGGTTTTACGGACGACAAATCCATACATTTGTCAATGGAATAGTGGACAAGTCCAGCGCCTTCACTAACCTCTCGGAAATCACATCAAACTCACTACCGGGGTCCAAAAGAGCATGCTTTTCGATCCCTACGATTCTTAAAACCAAAAAGCCGACTATGTTGGGGATGGTCTAGTGTGAGCTCGCGCTACGAATGCATTCCCATGAGCTCTCGAGCCTCTTTATAGCTAGCAAACCCTCTATGGATGCATGCAACCCCTCTATGGACATCCACGCCCCATGTCTATTGCATTCAAAACGCGACAAATGGCATGCTAGCTATACCGCCACCCAACCACGACGGCCGCAGACGATACCATAATGCCCCATGAGCTCTCCCCTAGCCTCTTTATAGCTAGCTCGCGGGTTTATAGTTGTCAGGCCGAGCTCGTGGTTGGGTGGGTGCACTAGCTCAAAGACGAGCTCAAAGACACAGACCATCCCAACATAGCCGCTTTATTTGTTTTAACCGGCCCGTGATCGAAGTGCATGCTCTTTTGACCCCGGTAGTGAGTTTGATGATTTCGAGAGGTTAGTGAAGGTTTTTTGGACTTGTCCACTATTCCATCGACAAATGCGGCGGATTTGTCGCCCGCTGTGGTCAACTTTCACCTTGTGCATTGGTTGTTAAAGATTTGGAATATTCCATTCAAGGTTTTAACGCCGTTGCCTTTTTTTTGGCTACCGACCTTGGCAAAGGTGGATCTTTTGATTGGGATGCCCCGCATCAAGAGTATAATCCTTTGGTTGACTCCTCGGATTCGGGTAATTTTTGTTGGCCTTGGATGACTCGAAAAAGACCTTGCTGGTTAAGGATCTTGTGATAACCCCATTCCAATGGTTTTTCGTTGTTCAATTTAAGCGCTTTGGCAATGAAATCTCATTTTGTTTTCTTGGTGGGTTCGCTGAATAAGTCAATTACATCACCAATAAATGAGCCAAACTTTGTTTCTATGAATCATTCGATGTGTTTTCTAATGACATTGCCACATCATTACCTCACGCCAAGACCACAAAATTGATCTTTTGCCGAAAGGAACCCCAAATCAAGCTCCTTATAGGAGAATGCATGGGCAACAAGTCGAGATTAAGCGCCAACTTGATGAGTTACTTCAACCCGGGTTTGATTCAAAGATAGTTCTTTCACCTTTTGGTGCACCAGGATTTATCGGGTCGAAAAAGGACAATTTTGGCATATGTGTATTGACTACCGCGGCCTTGAATAAGATTACTATAAAAAATAAGTTTCCTATTCCACGCAATGGATGATCTATTTTGATCAATTACAAGGTGCTAAGGTTTTAGCCGCCTAGATCTTAAGTCCGCTATTGGCAACTTAAAGTGGCTTTAAGACGGCATAAAACAAAGATTTAGAATCCACTTTTGGACATTATGAGTTTCTAGTCATGGGGTTTTTGGTCTCAATAAATGCCGGCCTCCTTTTTGCGAGGTTAATGGGGCTTAACTTTGAGAATGTGCAGCTCATTACATTACCTTTAAATTGTCTCTTCAAACCCCTTTGGTTTGGGTGCATATTCACACCGGGGTGACCCCGCAACAGAGTCGTTGATAGGCATATTCAACCCTTTATTCTTTAATCTACACCCAGATAAAGTTCCTCGCTTGTGGGGTATGGAAGTATGGAATTTGCTATTTGTATAACAAGATTTCAAAAAAATACTATAAGATTTGAGGTAATATACTATATGGTGTTAATTTTGCATGCGTGCAAAACATAATTATAGGGGCTCTCGCCGCCCTACGCCACCCCGTATGTGAATATGCACCCAAACCAAAGGGGGTTTGAAGGGGGATTTAATTTAAAGGTAATGTAATTGTTTAATTTAATTTAATATAATGGTTTTGTTATAGGTTAAAAAATTTTTGCCTCTTCGGGGGCTAAGAACAAACAACGTGACTTCACACTTGGATGAGTTGATGTTATATTTTGTAAATAATAATATGTCGGATGTAAAACATGTAGCATCTAATAAGTAGCAATATAACAAAAAAAAAAAAAAAAACAATAATATGAAGCCTAAGAAACTATAATATTATAGCATAATGTTTGTAGCATTTGATTCTTGCGTGAGACATGTCCATAATGGTAGACATTCAAAGGAAGGATGAGATTTTTAAGTTTTAACCTTATAGAATGGGCGTGTAGATATAAAGGAGGTGCATTTAAAGACATAGGCTTAACTTAACCTATTTCATAGTTAATTTTCTCTTTGAAAGGTACAACTCGACAATCACTTATATCTAGCATAAGTGCATGAAGCGGACATCAAACATGCCAAAGGATAATCTTTGCATCAAACATTCTCAAGGCAGGTATGGCTACATTATGGAGCAAGAGGATCACATTCTCGCTGTAAAGTAAAAGCATTTCAACCTTCAAGCATGAAATTTCTTTACATTGCAACAACACCTTTGATAAAGCAAGAAAATAATTATATATGGCACCGCACCATAGATTTCCGCAGAGCATCATGGCGAATGGAATGGTATCACATGTTGGATTAAATAAAATCGTGCTTGTTCTTGAACACTACATTCAAACACAAATCTATCCAAGCAGCTCCCTTTGCCCCATCTATCTCTGAAGCCAAATTTTCGGGCTCCAATCGCCTCGGCGATATAAGGTACCGTGAGCATGATGATTTACATTGATTACGCTACGCTTTCCCGTGTTAGAATACATCCCTGCTAAATGCTTGGTTAAAGAGCGACCTCTAGAAGCTAAGAAACGGTGGCTCTTTTTTGCATCCAAAGACCCGCGTATCCTTCTTTTACCTTAAGCGTTTTTTCGGAAAGCAAACTCAAGAATCCACAAGCGATGCAAAAGAATGGCAATCCATCCACAACAAAGAGCAAGCAGATGGATTGCAAACTCAGCCTTGAATAAGAATCATGTTAGGAAACCCATGAACATTAAAAGAAAACAAATATACGGGCAATTGTTAAGTTCTACCAAGTACCTTAATTGCACGTATCGGTTTCCCCTGTGGAAAACACGGTGCTCTTCAACAAGTTCTCGCTTAGGTAATATAACCCGATTCTTGCCGCGAATCCGAATAAAAATAATAATCCAAGAAAGATTTAAAATTCCTTGTATGTGTTGCAATGTGCATTTGTCTATCTTAAAATACACCATTTCTATGTTGGCTGCACTATATCGAAAAATCCAAAGACGTAACATTGTCTTGAGCCAAATCACGATGAATATAAAACCCAATATTGTAAAAAATGCATGGAAAGAATTTGAATGCAATCAATCATGTTCAATAAAGACATATCTAGATAGAAAGGAAGGGAGCGATTCTTACCAAAGCATGTCACGGCAAAGAGAACTAGAAGGAAAACCCCAAGCAAGGGCGCAATTGCGAGAGATCGACATGGCGACCAACGGCTTGAAAGATTCGATTCTCGCACCATAGCCGTGGTTCAATGACAACTTTGAAAACTAGCGGGTATTGGATGCCAGGGATATAAAGCAGGAAAGGCAATACACCTAAAAAATACCATTTTGCTACCAAGTCGCCCCGATCCGCCAAAGCCTCCCAAAGAATCATATGCCTCTTTAGCCCTTGAGAAGCATACATCGATCCGCATAACAAAAGAAGTGAGAATGTGTGACAAACTCTAGAAAAAAACAGAGAAAAACAAGATTTTGTGAAGAAGAATACCTAAAGGGCTTGCTCGGCCTTCTTAAGGAAAGGAGGTTCCTTTGATGAGGCGGCTAAGTCTAGAAGTTGAAGGGCTCCATTTTAGGGATAGAGTTGGATCGCTTTCGCCAAAGACATTCTCGACACGCAGAGGGTCTTTGGATTGGGAAGCTTGAGGGGCGCATCTATTATGATAACCCTAGAAAAGAAGAGCTCGACATCCGCATGCCAAGTTTGAAAATTCGCCTAAAAATGGTGCATTGGAAAAGGGCTTCCATTGTAAACCCTTGGATTAAAAACTCCTAGGGTCAATCTTGGCCATTAAGATGGGTAAGGGGAGCAAAAACCATTAAGAATGTCGAACTAAAACATAAAAAAATACAAGGCCACAAGACTCTAGATATATCGACAAGACGCCTCGTGGAATACGCCTCAAAATCATATGAAAACCATATTAAAAAGTGTATAAAAATACAAAAGAAACCCCCTGTTATTATGCTACATATTTGTAGTTGTTTTCTTTGATGATATTTTAGTTTTTAGCAAGTCTTTAGAAGAACACTATTTGCATTTGCAAGAGGTTTTTTCTCGCTTGCGAAAAGAAAGCATCACGCTCAATAATAAGAAAAGTATATTCTTTCAATCTGAGATTGAATACTTAGGCCATATTGTCTGCGGTGAAGGTCTCAAAGTGGATCCTAGCAAAGTACATGCAATTTTAAGTTGGCCTAGTCCGTCTTCGATGGATCGCTTATTCTTTTTGGGATTGTGCGCTATTATAGAAAATTTGTTAAGAATTTTGCTAGCATTGCTTCGTGACTCTATTTATTAATCAAAAAGGATGTGCCTTTCTTATGGGGTGATAATCAACAAATTGCTTTTCGTGCTTTGAAGGATGCTATGGTTAACCCTCCCTGCATCGCGGTTACCAAAGTTTGGGGTGCCCTACTTGATGTGTGTTGATGCTAGTGGACTTGCCTTTGGGTGGTTTTTTGATGCGTGACTGGCCATCCTATCGCTTTTGAAAGTCGTGAAATTTCTCGAATCCAAAAGTAGATATAGTGTGTATGATAAAGAATTCTTGGTTGTTATCCATGCTTTGAAGGTTTACGTCTATTATGTTTTAGGCTCCGCTCGCTCATATTTTGATCGATCATCAAAGCATTAAACATATAGTTCCCCGTTAAAAATTTATCCGAACATCAACTTAAGTGGGTTTCGTTTATGCAAAGAAGATGATTTTACGGTGGATTATCATCCGTAAGGAGAATGTGGTTGCGGACGCATTAAGTAGAAGAGGTTATGAGGTATGTTTCTCTTTCTATTGCGCACCGATCATTTGGATGACATGAAACAACTTTATGCAACCGATCCCCGATTATAAAGATATTTGGTTGATGACTCAAACCGTAACGCTTTTGGATATAAGATAATCTAATGGTTTCTTGTATAAGGGTCCAAAGTTATGTATTGTTCGTGGCCTTTAGACAACTTATTCTTGGGAAGTCCATGATGCACCCATATCACGGCCATCGTGGGCTTATCGCTACTTTGGCTAAGCTTGAACCCTATTTCACTTGGCCCGGCTTAAGGCCGGATGTGATGGTTCATATATCGCTTTTTTGTGTGCCAACGCATTCAAGAAAGCTCCTAAGAAACCTCATGGTATTCCTTTGCCTTTGCCTATTTCAAGCAAAGTAAGGGAAACAGTTACTATAGATTTCATTGTAGGTTTTCCAATCGAGCTCGGAAGAATGATATGATTTGGACAGCTTGTGGATTGTTTGACTAAGCAAGCACACTTTATTCCTTGTTCAAATAAGTTAAAAGCTTATGATGTTGCAACTATTTTTATTAAAGAGATATTTTGTCTGCATGGTCTCCCTAAGATCATTATTTCGATCGAGATACTAAGTTTACAAGCAAATTTTGGAAGGACCTATTTATGCAATTGGGAACTCCGAATTACAGGTTTTCCACCGCCATCCACGGTCGATGGGCAATCCGAGGTGGTAAATAAGGTTATTTCTTCCATCTTAAGAGGATTTGTCAATGAACATCGGGGACATTGGGAACCCTACTTGCCTCTTGGTCGAGTTTGTTTATAATAACAATTCGGGTCTACCATTAAGATGACACCTTTTCGTGCAGTCTATGGTCACTTGTTCGGGAACCACTCTTTAGAGTGTGTGATGATGTTCCTAGCCGCCGATGATTTTATTCTTGAGCGTAAAGATCTTATAGACTTGCTTCGTGCTCGTATTGGGATGCTCAAGCTACTTTTATCAAGAAATCATCTAAGATACAGCAAACAATGACTTTTAAGGAAGGTGATTGGGTATGGATGAGGATTCACAAAGGCCACTTTAAGAAGGACGCACGCAAGAAAGACCTTAAGTTGGCGTCTCGATTCCATGGACCCTTTCAAGTCATTAAAGTTATCAATGAGAATGCATATAAGTTGCGATTACCTCAAGGTTGGAAAATGCATGATGTTGTTAATGTCTCATTTTTAAAAGCCTATCAAGGAAAAGATTTGCCCCAAGTAGGCTTAATAAGTTTAACCAAAATTGATTGAAGATCCTGAAGTTTTTGAGCCGAAAACAATTCTGAATGCTAAATCCACTAGTGGTTCTAAGCAATATTTGGTTAAGTTTGTCAATAAGCCTTTGGAGGATGCTTCATGGGTTCGTGGCAATTTATTAGAGGCCTATTCCGATATTCTGCATGAATATAACGCCCGGAAGGCACAAGACATTGGGGAGGCTTCTAGTAGCCGGCCTAAACGAGGGCCAAGAGGGAATGTAATAGACATGGGACGTGGACGTCCATAGAGGGGTTGCATGCATCCATAGAGGGGTTGCATGCATCCCTAGAGGGTTTGCTAGCTATAAAAAGAGGCTAGGGGAGAGCTCATGGGGCATTCAAGATCCGGTGGCTGAGCTCGTGGTTGGGTGGCGAGTATAGCTAGCATGCCATTTGTGCGCTTCTTTAATGCAATAGACATGGGACGTGGATGTCCATAGAGGGTTGCATGCATCCATAGAGGGTTTGCTAGCTATAAAGAGGCTCTGGGGAGAGCTCATGGGGCATTCAAAGATTCGGTGGTCTTGAGCTCGTGGGTTGGGTGGCTTAGTATAGCTAGCACGCCATTTGTGCGCTTCGAAGGGTATCGTGAGCTTCAAGTTTGTGATGGACCAATCTACCGGAAGAAGTGGATGGGATAATGGAGTTGGAGACCGACAATGCGATTTTGTTTAAAGTTGGAAGTCGCTTTTAGCTCGCATACAGGAGCTTCGGGACATGGACTTCGCCGGCCGGGTTCGGTAGTTGAAACTGCCACATGATGCAGGACATCCATGTGTCAAGAGTATTAAGATGGCGCTGAATGTGAAAATTGAGTTCAAACCTTATTTGGCAGCCATGGATGATGCGAGGAACTCTTTGCATGGTTGCGGGATCTGAACTCATATTTCGCCAAGACCAAAGATGATGATGACACTCAACTTTATTTTGCTGAACGTCATTTAGGAGGAATCGCTAAGGATTGGTGGTTGGATCTACTCAAGCACCGACCTAAGGAAACTCGATCACAACATTTGCAAGTGTGAGACACTCATTAAGGAAAGGTTTCGGGTCATAATTGGGAGCGGGGATTTGCTCGCGATAATGGAACCAGCTTGACCCAAAGAAGACAAGGAGTCCGCTTTCGTGATTTTTGGCAAGAGTCTTGAAGAAAGGTCTCCGATTTGACAAAAAATGATGCGTAGAAATCGACCGGGTTGATGGGCGGTGTCCATCGCTGGATCCGAGCCAAGTTGGATCTTCAAGCTGCAAACCTTTCTTTTGGGGCCCTCTGCAAACTAGCAGAAAAAGTTGAAGAGGAGGGTCTTTCATTAACTCAAGCCATCAATGCACAAAGGGGGTTTAAACCTATGTCATTATGATTCCCAAAGCGGTCATTCTCACAAGTTTGTTAAACCCGTGCATCGTGGAAGGGCGTAACAATGGAGATCATGTTCCTACTATTTCGCCTTTAGGGTGGGGTGCAAAGCGTTCTGGGAGGAGGATAAGTCTTCTAAAGAGAGGGAGCCTAAAGAATCCTATATGGCGGAAGGAAGAATCGCCTCCGTCATTGAGCATAAGTGTTTTATTTGCTCTAGTCCTGACCATAAATTTTTTGAATGTTCCAGGTACACCCCAAAGAAAAAAGGGGATTCAAAACTAGGTACATCTAAAGTTCCATCGGAATCGAAGAAAGAAAGCGGGACAAAGGCGGTGACTTTTTGGGTCATTCCTATACACTAGACCATCCCCGAACATAGTCGACTTTTTGCGTTTTTGAACCGTCAGGGATCGAAAGTGCATGCTCTTTTTGACCCTGGTAGTGAGTTTGATGTGATTTCTGAGAGGTTAGTGAAGGCGTTGGACTTGTCCACTATTCCATTGACAAATGCGATGGATTTGTCGTCCGCTTTTCGTGGTCAACTTTCACCTTGTGCATTGGTTGTTAAAGATTTGGAATATTCCATTCAAGGTTTTAACGCCAAGCCGCATTTTTTGGTGGCTGACCTTGGCGAGTGTGGATCTTTTGATTGGGATGCCCGGCATCAAGAGTATAATCCTTTGGTTGACCGGGTTTTCGGTACTCTTTTGTTAGCCTTGGATGACGGGAAAAAGACCTTTAAGTTGGTTAAGGATCTTGTGATAGCTGCCATTCCAATGGTTTCTGTTGTTCAATTTAAGCGTTTGGCAATGAAATCTCATTTTGTTTACTTGGTGGGTTCGCGTAATAAGTCAATTACATCACCAATAAATGAGCGTCAAACTTTGTTTCTTATGAATCATTCTGATGTGTTTTCTAATGACATTGCCACATCATTACCTCCTCAGCGGCCAGAAGACCACAAAATTGATCTTTTGCCGGGAAAGGAACCCCAAATCAAGCTCCTTATAGGAGAATGCATGGGCAACAAGTCGAGATTAGCGCCAACTTGATGAGTTACTTCAAGCCGGGTTTGATTCGCATAGTTCTTCACCTTTTGGTGCACCAGTTTTTCTTCGGGTCGGAAAAGGACAATTCTTGGCGTGACGTGTATTGACTACCGTGCCTTGAATAAGATTACTATAAAAATAAGTTTCCTATTCCATGCGGATGATCTATTTGATCAATTACAAGGTGCTAAGGTTTTTAGCCGCCTAGATCTTAAGTCTCCGCTATTGGCAACTTAAAGTGGCTTTAAGACGCATAAAACAAAGATTTAGAATAACTTTTGGACATTATGAGTTTCTAGTCATGCCTTTTGGTCTCATAAATGCTACCGGCTTCCTTTATGCGAGGTTAATGGGTCGAATCTTTGAGAATGTGCATGGTCATTTTGTAGTTGTTTTCTTTGATGATATTTTAGTTTTTAGCAAGTCTTTAAAAGAACACTATTTGCATTTGTAAGAGGTTTTTTCTCGCTTGCGAAAAGAAAGGGTCACGCTCAATAATAAGAAAAGTATATTCTTTCAATTTGAGATTGAATACTTAGGCCATATTGTCTGCGGTGAAGGTCTCAAAGTGGATCCTAGCAAAGTACATGCAATTTTAAGTTGGCCTAGTCCGCCTTCGCCTGGATCGCGGCGCTCTTTTTGGGATTGTGCGGTTATTATAGAAAATTTGTTAAGAATTTTGCTAGCATTGCTTCAGGACTTTATTTATTAATCAAAAAGGATGTGCCTTTCTTATGGGGTGATAATCAACAAATTGCTTTTCAGGCTTTGAAGGATGCTATGGTTAACCCTCCTGTACTGCGGTTACCAAAGTTTGGGGTGCCCTACTTGATTGTGTGTTTATGCTAGTGGGACTGCCTTGGGTGCAGTTTTGATGCATGACGGTCATCCTATCGCTTTTGAAAGTCGCAAATTTTTGGAATCCGAAAGTAGATGTAGTGTGTATGATAAAGAATTCTTGGCTGTTATCCATGCTTTGAAGGTTTGGCGTCATTATGTTTTAGGCTCCGCCGTTCATATTTTGACTGATCATCAAAGCATTAAACATATAGTTTCCCAGAAAAATTTATCTGAACGTCAACTTAAGTGGGTTTCGTTTATGCAGCAGTATGATTTTACAGTGGATTATCATCCAGCACGTCCTAACTCCTACTGCACATACATCACATGCTCAAATTGCCGATGTTGCACCTGACCAAGTTTGATAAAGAAAAAGTAGAAGCTTAGGAGAGCAACAGACTTCAAATTGGCTATCAAAGTAAAGATAAGTAAATAAAATAGATTTGTGTGTGCATGTGAATGCCAGACTGATTCCGCATTATATCCATTTGATTTGAATAAGATGAAATGGTTTGATTTCAAATGTTTGCTCTAGATGAAAAGGAGGTTATTGTATGCAATAAAATATATTGTTTTAGAATGTCTCTCAAGACAGGCGGTAAGTTTACCGATCTTAGAGAAGAGTTGGAAAAGCCTTTCAAAGCAGACAGTCAGTTCACTGGCTTTGAGAAAAAATTGTTACTTCTCAAAACAGATCATTGAGTTCAATTAGACTTTGAGATGGGATGAAATCCTTTAATACATACGTTTGAGTATGATTGATCTTTAAAGAAATTATCCTCGCAAGGCAAGCGATCAAGTACGATCGGTCAAAGACGGCTGATGAAAATGAGAGGAATGCAACAATGCTATAAATACTCTAAAGGGAACTCTCTCAACTAGCCTCAAGAAGCGGATTTATCTGCTAATCTCAAATCGCAGATAAATCGCACGTATCCCCGCAAGACAGGCGATCAAGTATGATCGGTCTTGAGATGGGAAGGAAAGAATCTATGCCTGCAATGCAAACGATCGAGGACGACCACCCTTGAGAGGGGAACGAATTGTTATGGCATAGGCTCGAGGGAGTGGCTCAAGAGACTTGAAGGATGAGCACAACCAGTCGTGACGTTCTCCATTAGCTATGATCTTCTCATTCACCAATATAATCTTATGAAATTACATTCCTAAGGGTAATATTATATAATTATAAATTACAAATTATATAAGGCTGATAATGGGGCCCAAGAATGGGTCGCGAACAGCCAGGGCAAGATCCAGAAACTGATCCAGATCGCATCTCTTCAACCTAGTAGCTAGGAAAAAGGATCGATTTGCCAAAGTGCGTCTTTATGTTAGGAATATCTGATCTTTTCTTGTATTATTAGATGTCTGCACCTTTTTATCTTTTCCAGAAAGACCTATAAATCTAGAAAGTAGGAATTAGATGGAGTATCGAATTTACCAAAATAGTTGTGGGTGACAGACTGCCGCGGAAGGAGAGTTAAAGCTCATGCTAGATCAACTGATGGTTTGTTGCTCAAGCCTCTTTTGCTTATAGTGTCAATTAGATCAAAATCTTCCTTAATTAAGTCTTATCTTAAAAGTTAAATCCAAAGAGGGAAAAAATTATTTTTTTGTCAAACTCTCTAGATTGGGTTGATCCTTTGAATAGGCGCTTGCTTGTGCTCTCAAGTCTGAGTCTGGTTGGGCGATGAACTTGTGCCAGTTTATCATGTTCAGTGAATTACTTTAGTTATAAATTTTTTTTTTTTGAAGAACTGTGTCATCAATATATTAAAAGAATGGTAATGTTACAAAGCAAGTGAGGAGGAAGGAGAACTGCCCCAAAGAGATAGCGATACCTCGACACTCCACAATAAACTCACATAAAACTTCAAATCTAACTGCTGTACAAACCGACCATCACCATCTACAATACCCAAGAAGTCCCCCAAATGGCAAACTTACGCCGACTAGTCCGGGAACACCTTTAAAGCTTTGAAATAGCTTGTACCGAAGTCGAGGAATCGAGGGCCGCAGTCACGAATCCCTCGAAAAGATCCACAACGCCGCCGCTTCCAAATCAGCCACACCAACCAAGCCACGCGACAGATGTACGGATGCAAGGCTTGCCGCCGCAAGAGCGGCCAAGCACCAGGATACACATGAAGCAGCAACTGCTGGCTACTTTAGTTATAAATTGACTTTAGTTGCTAAGTTTTGCAGGGAAAGAAGACAAATCATATCACATTCACACATATTAATATGGTAACCCATTCTCTTGTGTTCATCACAACCTCATTTACCTTGTTTTTCCTATGACCTTCATGCCCTTGATCTTCCAGGTATGAATTCCTGTTTCATCTGCATAAAATTCAAACTCATCACATTAATGACTTTAAGACATGCATAGAATTTGTCTAGTTAACTGAATAGAAAGAAAGAAAGAGATTGTGTTTTCTACTTGTATTCTCAAAGTAGAATTGCCGTTTGCTATTTCTTGGGCTTAAGTTTGCAAGTGACTAGCATCTACCCCTTTAAGCCTAAACCATGAGCAAAAGCTAGAGCAGTATATACAATACATTTTTTTATATTCTTCATGAGACACGTGGAGCACAACAGGCAACTTTAGGGGAGAGACAAGCATTGTTGCATGTGCCATTTTTTGATAATGAATATTTGAATCTTGCAGCAATGGCTTGCAATTCATAAAAAGGACTAGATTTTGGACTCAGAAGCTATAGTTACATGTATGTTTTCTAAACTTGAACCTCGATTTGGAGGCGAAGGTAATGTATATTCTCTTTCTACAACAGGAAAGGGAATTGTAGCCTTTCAATGGCATGAACTTGAGTTAGTAAGATGATCATGTTTGCTCTCGGATCACAATCTAATATGCTGTTAAATTTAATAAGGCAGGCCACCACAATGTACTTAGTAAAACAAAGTCTATCTAATGGGCAAGGATCCACTTAAGGAATTGACTTGAGAAGTCTATACGCTTCAGAATGTCTTGTATATCTTTGATGGTTCAGTCCATAAAACTGAACATGCTCTTCTTTGTACTGACTTAGTTGTTAAGCATCTGTGGCATGCTTGTTTTGGTCATGTTAGAGCATTATTTTGCATGCTTTATACAAAAATCATATGGTTACCAGTATTTCCTCACTGAAATGTGTCAGGTTTAAGTGTGTTACATGCCATATAAAAGAACCTCAACTGTGTGGGCTACCCATCAAGCAAGTCAACCTTTTGAGCTACTGCATTTTGATTTGGGCAATATTGAGATTTTGCTAGGTGGAAAAAAGGTATTTTTGATCATGATTGATGATTTGGATGTATCATTTACACTACAAACTGCAATGCTTGGCAAGTTCAAGGTCTTTAAAGAAACAGAAAAAATGTAGACATGGTTAGCAATTAAAATCTTGAAGTAACAATGGAGATGAACTGATGACTTTGATGAGTTTCTCATTGAAGTAAATATTGAAAGACAACTAATTCTTCCTCACGTTAGAAAGTGGTCTTTGAAAGGCTTTACTTAATTTAGCAAGATCTATCATGCATCACAAATAGCTGCCAGAATCATTTTGGGAAGAGGCAGGATTGATAATAGTATATTTGACAAAACGTATCATAATGTGACTCATATGAAGCATTTGGAATGTGAAATCAGATGTGTCTCGCTTGAGAGTGTTTGGATAACAATATCTCTACAGAGCTAAAGAAGTATTGCACATTGCATGGCAGGCCATCAAACCGACCTTCACCTAAAGTAATAGAATAAGATGATCCCAATCTCACGAGCCATTTGTTTCTGAGCAGGTTAGTTTCCTTCGTTGGGAATCATACATGAAAGTACTGTAGCACTTGATCCATCACATGTTGTAGTGCATGTGAATCATCCTGTGGTTGAACCTAGGAAATCAACACATCTCAAGAAAAAGCAAGAGAAGTCTAATGGATCATGTAACTTGCCTTAGTGGCAAAGCTCTAGGATTATGAAGATCTAAAAACTTTTTATGAAGCAACAAGTAATGATCCACAATGGCAGCACACAATGAAAGATCAATTGTTAAAGCAAGGCACATGGGAATTGTTTGAGCTTCAAGCTAGTAAACGTGTTATTGGTTGTAAGTAGATGTATAAATTTAAATTTTATGCTAATGGAACAGTTTTAAAGCACTTGTAACAAAAGGTTTTTGCAGAAAAGAAAAGGTTTAGATTATGATGAAAAGTTTTTAAGGGAAAAACCTTTGCAGCAATGATGATGGGGGCTCAATAATTGAAAACGCGCATCCAGAACCTCAAGTATGTATAATGCTAAGTCATGCACATATGGGTTATGAGAAGTTTTGGGAAGCATGGAATGGAATGTTAAAGTCAAATAACGATTCGACCATCTCAAAAGCGTGACATCTTAGCAGAGTATGGCTTTTATCTTCCTATAACTGGCAACATGCACATAATCTCGCTTCTCGTGGCAATTGCGGCTGCTCCCATCTATCTATCTTAATCCGTAGCTTGTGGGACCCTGTGCGAATTGATGCAATAGCTATAAGCTTTTTCCTGGAAAAGGAAGCAAGCAAAGAATCTTGTGATCCTGGTGGCCTAATGGGATTTATATGTGCATGATAATAACTAGTGGGCTAAGGTAGCTATATCCCACATCTTCTGAGAAAAATGACCATTGAGATATTGTTGCAAAAGCTCAGGATCAGAACTAGCAAGCACCATGCAGTGTTTTGGTCGCACAGACCAGCGGGCAAGCCATGCATTACAATTCTGTTTCCAACATTGTTTCAAACGCTGGGGAGATTCAGTCATGGCAAGCGCGAGAAGAAGGTGCCTATCATCATCCATGTTGATGCACTTTGCTGATATAGTGGAGATGGCTCTTCATGGCAGAATATTGAAGAGGCCAAAAACCTGTCTTTTTTAAAAGAATAGCATAGGGCACCGTAGTTTCGATTCCTAGGCTGTAAGTGAGAAAGTACTTTTGCACCCATTCCAAGCTCTCCCAAGCACTAGTACTAATGGAAGGGGCCCCTACACTTCATAACCATACAATAAAACAGGTCCTATCAAAGCCCGAAACAAGTGGGTTTTCCGTGATCAATCATGAATCTCTGCTCAAAAACAAGTGTTTCGGCTAGAGTGCTCTCCAGCTAGCAGTCACATGCTTGGTAATACACTATTCCCAAAGTGTGTTCTTACAGAACTCTACACCAACGTACTTGTACCTATCTACAACTTCAACTTCGTGGCTATCATGGTGCAAAATTGGAATAATATGCTGAGAAGATTGAACTGTCAAGAGCTTGGCCTTTTGGAGATTAACACGAGGGCTGTGGTTCTCACAAAACTATCTGAGCATGTAAATGTTGTTGCATCCTAGTAGCGGTATGTGCCATCAATGGGAAACATTATCAGTATACATAAGTTTGGGATGATATAAGTATGCTAAATGTGGGCCTCCGCCACCATGGTGATCAAGCCATTTTTTAATTGATCAATGTATATGCCAAAGAATGTAGGAGATAGAGGGCAACCCATGGTACTCTAATATTGCTAGTGATTTGGGTACACGATGTTGGAAACTTAGCAAGGACCCTTTCATATACCGGATAAACTGCATTTTGAAGGTCTTGTGGAACTCCAAGTGCTTGCAAGTGCTGCCAAAGAAGCTTGTGAGGTACTGTATCAAAAGCAGAAATAAAATACACAAAGCATATATAGAGGTCTTATTTCAAGCTTCGACTATGTTCAATATGATAGAACTAGTGCAAAATCAGCACAAACCCCACAAGATCATTTCGGGGAGATAGAATAGAAAACAACTCTATTGAGCAGTTTTTTTTTTTTTAGCACATAACGCATAATGAATATATATACAACCAGTGAGACTAAGGATAGTAGTCTACTATTTAACCACTGCCCACTAATTACGGCACTGATTTAGGGTCGGTGCTTAGTGCTGACAAAGTGATGCCTTCTCAGACACTTCAACACCTTCTCAACACATATGTGCTAAGTCTTTGAACCATTTGTTGTTTCAAAGACATTATGCTTAGTCAAGATATTTATATTCCAACACCCTCCTTAAATGTTACCGACTAGGCGTAAGAAAGTCACCTGAAACCAAGGTAATCATTCTCTTCTTTCAGCTGCAATTTCTTCATGTCCAAGTTCTCCTTCATATTGACGAACTTAGATCCAACTAATGGTTTGGTAAAGCCATCAAAAAAATTGATTCTCGCGGAGGAGTAATGAACAAGTTGAGAAGATCCCATTTGGATGCGCGGCACGGAAAACACAAGTGGGTGTCAAGGGTGTTTTGTCTTTGGGTGGTAAGCATCCTTGGCAAGGTGGATGGTACTTGTATTGTCGCATAATATAACAGCCAAGAATGGAGGTACTGCAGATCGTCCACAAATGTTTAGGCCACAACAATTCTCGCATCCCAAACGAGTGCTTTGAATTACGCCTCCATGGTGATTGACACTATAGATCGCTTTTGGACAACCATGTCGGCACATTAGGCCCTATGAACGTGACCATCCTGTTGTGGACCTCTTGCTATCATGACAATTAGCATGATCTGCGAACAAAGACTTTCAATCGAAATCGGATGACCTCACATTCTTGTGAAGTCCCTTTTCAGATATGCCGCCAGCCTTTTTTAGCGACCTTCGGTCGACCGCCGGGATTGCTCATAAATCTTAGCACTCCCACAACAAAAAGAGTATCAGGTCTAGTGATTGTGAGATACATCAATGCCCTACCAACCCGATAGAGTGTAGGATCACACTCCTCACCATCGAAATCAAGTCAAGCCTTGTGCCTGGATCAAAAGGACTTGCCACAGCCTTGCAATCTTGCATACAATACTGCTATAACATTTCTTTGATATATTTTTGATGAGAAAGATAGATGCCATCTAAGTGCTGCCACACTTCTATACCTAAACAATAATGCATAAGGCCAAGGTCAGTTATCTCGAAGGACGAAGATAACTTCAATTTCAATGTAGAAATCAGCACATCAGCATCTCCTGTGATGATCAAATCATCAAGATACAAAACCACGATGCACATTCGGCCTTTATGTGATTTGTAATAAAGACTCGAGTTTGCTGCACTTTTGCTGAACCCCGGCTCAAGAAAGAAAGCATTAATTTTCGTATGCCAACATCTTGAAGCCAGCTCCTTCCCTTGAACAACAAATCCTGGAGGTTGAGTCATATAGACCTCTTCCTCTAAATCACCATTCAAAAAAATAGATTTAATGTCCATTTGAAACATTAGCCAATCTTTCATTCATATCTTTAACTATGTCAAACCTCTGATTCCATATCAGGACCTTGTTTGATGATAGATACTGATCCAAGCTTCCATTTACCATGTATTCATATACTAGGATTAATCCTTCACTATTTTAGCACCATCCTTTAAGCTCATTAAATTTTTATGTTTTATTTTGCCCATCACGTAAAGCCTTGTTAAAATTGCATAAGGCCCTTTTGGAGCTTTATGATATTACCTTGACAGCAACCATAGAACCATCACTTGCCAGTGTTCCTATGTAAACCTTGCCAAATCCATACTTGCCAAGTACTTCATCCTCACTAAAGCCTTTGATAGCATGGCTGAGTTAAGAATATGTGAATTGACATATTGACATTTCTTTTATTTGAGATTGTTAACATGTTTTCCACCTTTTTTTGGCCATCTTAATCCAAAAAAGAGCTATAACTACGGCAAGAACAAAGACTAACGAACCACAAATTGTTGCAACAATCATGATAGTAGGATTTTTATCAAAAGAAGAAGAGGAAACATGAGGAGGAGAGGATCCACCAATTGTGACGTTCAAAGACAGCGATTATACGGCCCCGGACGCATAATCGCATCGCCTCATCATGCGTACACGCCACTCCGGACCGTAATGGCCCGGCACGGCAGTAGCCAAGTAGGTAGCCCTAGGGGGCAACTTGCTAAGAATGTGCATTAGTATTAATGTGCACATTTTCCAATGTACACATTAATGTGGGCACACATTCCAATGTGGCCACTTGATGCCAAGTGGGCCATACCCAAGTGTGCAATTAATGTGCACATTTACCAATGTACACATTAATGTGGGCACACATTTCCATGTGGGCACATTTGGCCACCTAGCCATTAAAGGCAAGTGGGCCCATTCCCAATTATCCCACATGCCTAAAGGGGATAATTGGAAACCCTAGCCACCCCCCCATGTCTATTTAAGGAGGGAAACCCTAACCTACCCATTTTTCGTTTCTAGGGTTTTAGAGCTCTATTTTGGCTGCCTCAAGAGCCAAAACCGCCTCCCGCTTCACGCAGGAGAATTGCACCATTAGTTTCCCTTGATTCGAACGTTTCAGCAGGATGGTCGAGCTCAGGTCAGGAGGAGCCACTCAAGGATCAGGTATTTAGGCAATTTAGTAGCTTAAACCATCTTCTAGTCATTGAATCAGTGGGTTTAACCTATTACATTGCCCATAGCAGCCCTCTAGATCTCTAGATACCAGACTCTAACTAAAGAACCTAACTCTATGATATAGATTAGATCTTGTTCTTTAGTTCTCTCATGATGTATGTGGATGATGTATCTCTATGAACTCCTTGTATTGGGAAGGGGGGGTAGAGACCTAAAGCTTGGTAGTAGATGCTCCTAGATTAGCCTCTAAGCACACACTATAGATTCGCCTCAGGCACAAGAACCACACCGGTTGTGGGTGGAGGGGCCGACCGGCCGAGAAGGAGGTTCATGTTCTCGACTCTTGAATCCATCCCTCCGGGTGTGTAAGGCCTACCGAGGGATCATTGTGACTAGGTCTAATGGCTTACCACCGAGTGTGGGTAAGGCATGGACTCGACGCCCGTGAAGTGGTGTACACTTTCCGGTGGGTTCACGAACACACGGCGCTGGCCCTCTAGTCACCTTGAGTCAAAGATGCATCTCTCGGAGGGAGTGATCCCTTCCCGCCCCATCGAACCGGGGATGAAACCCGTGAATAGCCCCTTTGGCTATGCATCCGGGCGGGCTCTGATCAGCCCGACACTTTTTCAACCTACTCGCAGTGTGCAATGAGGGGCGGATGGAGTGGACAACCCTATGCCATGTTCATAAGCCGCCCAAATCCATTGCCATGAATTGCCTGCCCGAATGAACTCGAGAGACTCAAGCCGCCACCATACCCTTTGAGTCCGAGCCTTGGGTAGGACTTCCCATATGTATCAGGCTCACCTTTGTCTATGCAGATGTGATGGACCACCCTTCGAGGTGGATATGTGCTTATGCTATATACCGACATGTATGTTTACGCCTCAAGCAGCCTAGGTAGGCCCCGAGGGGAGATCTGGGTAAAATGACCCTTCACTCTTCCCATCGAACCCGCCGGGCCTCGGTAAAGGCCATGTGGAGGGCCCTCAGACGCGATGGAGTGGTATGGGGGTGAACTCCCTCGTTTGTATATGGTGAGTGCACCGTGATATGAGTAGGGGACGCCATAGTGGTATCGTGAGCAATGTTCTTGGTGACCAAGAGCAAAGCACCCGACCATGCTCCCATTAGTACTAACTTGATAGGATCCTTAAACCTCGAGAAAAGTGGGAAAATTTTTCTCATTTTGTAGTTCATGCTAAGCTAGTAAATGCTTAAAATGAATGAAAACATAAAAGACTAAAATTGGTGAGCCAACCTTCGTGTGGGGTTCTACGCACGTCGCATGCCACGACAGGATAATGAGATTCTCATTTTTCGCCGGGCGAACGCGTGTGAGACATTCAAACTTTGGAACATTAAGAAATGTCATGAATCACAATAAAATAACTTCGATAATTCTAAATTTAAGCTAAGAATCGGTAGAATTGGCATGTTACATGTTTAAAAAAGTACAAAATTTAGTAGTGGGTCCCACCACGTCTCACACGCCGCCGCCCGGACAGAAATGACTTTTCATTTTAGGCTGGGCAACGCGGTGAGACCCTCGACATTAGGGTGTTTTAGATGTTTTAGGCCACCCGTAAAGGTAGTTTGAAAGTTGACCTAAAATTGCCCCTATAAATAGACCTCGACCCCCACTTCGCAGCACTCGCTAGAAATCCGCCTCTTTTGCCAAGGCGATCTTCTCGGGCGCGATAGCTCTTGATCGGGCGAACCGTACAAGCACATGGCCCGCGACAAAATGTATTAGCGCTAGAAGCCCGCCGCCGATCGCCCCGCCAACATCCCGCCTCATCCGCATTCATAACCCGAGAAATTTTTCCCGACAAGGCTTAATCTTCTTCCATCGAGGAGGAGGGATCGGACGGAGTGACCAAACAGAGGTCATAGAGGAGGAGCGCCGACATTATGGAGCAAATTCTCGAGGAGATCGCAGAGGAGGAGAGGAGAAGCTGGGGAGCAACGAACAGATAGGGCAGCCGACAAGCGTGAGGAGCAACTCGAGGCTTGGGCCCGCCTGGCAGAGGAGGAGGAGAGAGAGGCAACATACCGCGCTTAGCCCCCGGAAGAAGCAGACCTCGGGCCTTCATCAAGAAGTATGAAGACAAGGAGCCACGGAGCAGAGAGGACGAACCGGAAGACGATCCAATCCACAAATGGCTGGGGTCAAGAAGAGGAAGGCCAAGGGCATCAAGGGCGCGTAAGAGTCAGCTAAGGTTGGTAAGCATGGAGGGCCCCCACATCAATGAGCCGCCGTGAACGGTATCCTCGCCGAATCGACGACTCTGGACGATGATTACGCCCCCAACACGTAGGGGCGAAGTTCTTCAAAACCCCGCCCCGCGGGAGAAGGAAGTACCCGAAAGCGTGGTACCCCGATGAGGAGCACCGGACAACAAGCAGAAGTCCCCACCTTCCCGACGCGGGATAGGGTTAAAGCCCCGGCCACAATGGGAGGCATAATGGATAGACCCCACCAAGGTCTATCGAAGAGGATTAAGGAGCACAACGCCTATATGGCGGCGGGGAGGCATACAATGCCTATTACCGCCAGAATTGTGGTAAGGGGACAATTGAAGGCGGACACCCGACGAGGAGTCGTAATCGGCCGCCACCACCAAAGCCCAAGCCTCCCAAAGCACCGTGAAAGAAGCGGAGCAAGGGCAAGCGTAAGGAGCGAGAGAGCCCTCAAAGAAATCCGCACTTTCAAGAGTTACGCTCTTGATCCCCGCACCGCTTCAACGCTTGGTCCCGCGGAAGTCATGCAGAGTACAACACGGACATGCGAAAGGACCGATGAGATGCTGCTGTGCTTACGGGGAGGGCGCCAGAGGCTAAAAATAGTGTAGCATTTTGAAGATTCGACTACCGGACAAGCACGGTGCGAAAGAGGGTCACCCTCATGAGGCGGGGATATGTATCTTGCCGTGCACATCAAGGAGAACGCCCTTGAGATTTTGTAAATAACAAGAAATTTTTGTTAATATAAAGAATTTTGTGGATAAATAATGTGTTTAATCTAGCTTAATTAAGTTAAGTTATAGAATTCTAGCTTTTGTTTTGATAAAATTGGAGTTTTTTTGAGCAAAATTGAGACGATGTCTCACACGTCAGCGCCGGAGACGTAAAATGAGATTTTCATTTTCGTTTAGTAGAATTACAACCTTAGATCACCCAAATTGATCAAGTTTAGCCCATTTAGACCCATGTCTCACCACACGCCGGCGCCGGCGTAAAATGAACTTCTCATTATCTGCCCTCTGGGCTTACGGTGAGACCTCCTCCCATTTTCTTCACCAAGTGATCTCCAATTTGTTGCAATAGGTTCATTAGTCCATCCTAGCATGCTCAAACCCTAGAAGTAGTCTTCAAACTCGTAATTGCACCCTTTAATAGATCGGAATCATCCAATCTCAATTAAATTCTAGGTCATCCAAAATTAGGGTTTTCCCCTTTTTCTATAAATAGGTCCTCCATTTCTCATTTAGCACCCCCGCAAGTTTGCTCTCCATCGCTTAGGCGATCTTCCAGCTCCCCCCGAGGCTCCACAGATCCGTTTGATACTCCCTTCTTAAGCTAGACCAATGGCCACCGCCGACTTCAGCGATGGTACAACGCCGATGCCCATCTTTGCTGAAGCGGATGTCAATGATATCTTCCAAGTCCTTGGGAAGGAAATTGATATAAGTCGATTTAATTAAAGTGGGACAAATCTTAATTTTGGGACTTAAAAAAATGGACAAATTTTTTTACATTGAATCGTTGTTAGATAAGGGGAGGGAAGGGAAGGGGAGAAGTTGGGGAGAAGTTGAGAGAAGTAATGGAAGGGGATAAGTTAGAAGAAGGGGAGGGAGGAAGTTTGAAAAGGGGGCAAGGGGAGGTGAGTCGGTGAAAGGGGGGAGGGGGGGGGGAGGAGAGGAGGGGGCAAGGGGAGGTGAGTTCCAAAGGGGGTGAGAAGAGGGGGCAAAGGCGAGGTGAGTTCGAAAGGGGGTGAGAAGAGGGGGCAAGTGGGAAGAGTTGGGGAAGAGATGAAGGGGAAGGAGAGGAAACCCCAAAAATAACTAAAAGGGAATATATCCCCTTGAGATTAAAAATGATAATATTAAAATATAATTAATAATTGAATTTAATTAAATATAAAACAATTTAATTAATTTAATAAAAAATATGTGTTCTCGACTACTGAGTCGAGAATTGAAGAGTCTTTCCTGAAGACCTATGCAACCAGGAATTCAGTCCGAGGCTCCACTCTGTTTGCCCCTTGCGTTATATGCCCGTTACTCCCGGAAATCTATGCTTTCCGTGAGGACTATATCCACGTGATACAAAAGCCTATCCAAAACCTACACAAATTCTATTTGTTGGCAATACAAACATTCATGTCCGCCGAGGTAAACGTCCCTCAAATGCAAAGGAAGACTACGCAGACTCGCACGACAGACTCGAGGCAAAAGCGTAGAGGCAAAATCTTGCGGCCGCGAAATGCGAGGTCTCGGTTTGCAACACATCTCCTGGCCGGCGGATTCTAATGCGGCATGTTGAATAATGACATTCAAAGCGGCACCCTAGAAACTAAACTTCCGAACGCGAGGCCGATCAATATCTTACCCGAAGAGTCTTTCCCCAGAAGAAGGTGAGCTTTCCGCCACACGCTTGAGACCTTTGTTTTTATTTGAAGGTAGACCTTTGTTTTTATTTGAAGGGAAAGACTGCTACTCAAAAGGCGAGGCAAAACAACTCCAGGAAAGCAAGAACTCGACCACGCCAACACCGCAAATAGGATCTGGACATCCGCAAACGAGGATAGGATCGGGATCTACAAACGGGATTCAACTCTCCGAGCCGGATAGAAAGCCCGTTGCCTTGACGGTTTTACATATGCGGAATAGCCGATGTGCCTTTTGATCTGCACTCAACCGCCGCTGTGGGAGCAAGGAGGTCGCCTCGATTGCCAAACTCGTGAAACGGAGCGTAGATGAAGATCAAGCCTCAGAAAGTCCGATTCTCGCGAACCGAATCTCCTTTTCCTAGCATTTGGCAGATGCGAGGGGGCATATCGTGGGGTGCAGAGGCGGATCGTGCAGGAGCGGATTTTGATTCCGTGGGCATATCGTGGGGTGCGTGACGCGGATCGTGCAGGGCATGGCTATGAATGTAATGGAGAATTTTTGGAGATGGAGCACCATGCCGGAGTTGCCGCACCGCTAGGGTCGACCGCAGCAGAGATCCCGTGAGATCCACATGAATCGGCTCGCAAGTTTTTGCAAGAATAGATCAGAAGGGAAGTCCGCTTGAAGCCGATATGAGGAGCTTTATCTCCAAAAGCGCTTATCTTCAAGAAACGTTTCTCCAAGCCGCCTTCGCCCTTCGCTTTGGAATCAATCGCGGTGTCAAGATATGATTCATAGCATGCAAAGCTTTTTCTAATGGGATTCGTGGTTGCAGATTTCTGTCATTCTTTTCGACGGATTCGTGGTTGCAGATCTGCTTAGGAAACCGTGAGTGGTTTCTCCTTTCCAAGTGGTACAACAGATCGGCAAGACAAAGGTGTGTACCAAATTTCAAAATTCAAATATTGGGGAAAAAGGGCTGGGTATAAGAAACAATGGAATAAGTCTTGAGAATAAGTCCGTGGAGTGAGTTTTGAAGTTGTCATAATATTTGTATAATGCATTATTATTATTAGTTGTAAGTAGGCTAAATTATTTTTCAGTTGTTATAATGTGCATTATAGGTGCATATGATGTCCATTAGATAAATACATGGGGAGGGTCTATTTATCATAGAAAATACATAGGAAATTTATGGGGAGGGTAATTTTTCATAGAAAATACATAAAATATTGTGTTTATTAAAAAATACATAGTATAGTATAGTGTGTGCTAATACTAATGTGTGCTAGTGTAAAATGCTAATGTGTGCTAATACTAATGTGTGCTAATACTAATGTGTACTAATGTATAAAAATGCTAATGTGTGCTAATACTAATTGTGGTAGTATAAAGTACTAATTGTGTGCTAATTGTGCTAGTATAAAGTACTAATGTGTGCTAATTAAGGTGTGCTAGTATAAAAATGCTAATGTGTGCTAATACTAATGTGTGCTAGTATAAAAACAATTGTTAAATACTAATGTGTGCTAAATACTAATGGTGCGCTAAATAAACTATGGTGTGATAGAATAATAAACTATGGTGGAAAATTAGATGGATAGATAGATAAAATGATGCTCCGCAAAAATAATCTCTGGCCCTTGAAATTGCCTTTTTTTACTCTGAGCTGCCTTTCTCGACTCGCGAGTTGAGAAAGGCCCTAAAACCTGCGTTTTTCGCTTTAAGCTGCCTTTCTCGACTCGCGAGTTGAGAAAGGCCTTGACCCTAAAACTCGCGTTTTTAAACTTTGAGCGCTGCCTTTCTCGACTCATGAGTCGAGAAAGGCCTTCTAACCCCTAAAACTCGCTTTTTTTTGCTTTTGACTGCCTTTCTCGACTTCGCGAGTCGAGAAAGGCCTTCCCCCTAAAAAACGCATTTTTAAGCTTTGGTGCCTTTCTCGACTTCAGCCGAGTCGAAAGGCCTTCCGCCCCTAAAACTTGTGTTTTCGCTAAGCTACGCCTTTCTCGACTCGTGAAGTCGAGAAAGGCCTTCTCGACCCTAAAACCCACGCTCTGGCACCTTTTCTCGACTCATGAAGTCGAGAAAGGCCTTCCCCCCCTAAAACCGCATTTTTCGTTTTGAGCCGCCTTTCTCGACTCGAAGTCGAGAAAGGCCTCCTCAACCCTAAAACTGCGTTTTTGGCTTTTGGTGCCTTTTCGACTCGCGAGTCGAGAAAGGCTCTCGGCCCAAAAATGGCCCTAAGAACTCGTGTTTTATTTTAATTTTTGCCTGTAGCATCACTTGACTAACTTGATTTTTGTCTTTTGCGTCCTTATCTCGACCCGGATAGTACATGCTTGGGAGCAATGAAAAAGACCAGTTCATTGAAGATAGATAGATAGATAGATAGATAGATTGTATTTTTACGTCATGCCACATTTGGCGCCCATGAGGACATATGATTTTACCCCCGTAGACTTGAACACAAGATCTCTTAGTTCTAACCCAATGGACTAGCCAATAAACCAAGAAAGATGCCGCAGAAGAGGGTGGTGACATCGGTTGGACATACAAGCATGTGGCCTATGAAGGAACTCCTCATACAAATTTCTATAAATGCGTAAGTTGCTCGTGACTTGACAGAGCTCCACGCTACCGTTTGCCTTGGGTGGTTCATGTGTGAAGAGGGTGTAATCATTGTGATATCGACCACTATGGTCGCTTCACCCAATGTAATATATATTGTAATGAGCCCATTTATAAATATAAGGTATCTCAAAACTAGTATTTTTTGGTGATTAAGTAAACAATTTGCTTAATTTTTTTGTTGGAATTTGTGATCTCTTGTCTACCACCTAAGAGAATAGCCAAAATGTCTTGGTAAAGGAATTCACCCTCCGAAAAACTCTTATTTTGAATGACAAATAAGCCCCCAAAACAGGGGACTCGACTCGCTATCCAGAAAAAGAGAGAAAGCTTGGATGCACAAGAATGACAAAAATTCGAATTAAGGGCGGTTTTGAGTTGGGGTGCTCCTTTTGTGTAAAATAACAGAGTTTTGAAAAAAGTGGGAATGGAATGAGTCCCACTTTTAATTAAATACGACTATATCCAAGCTACGCTTAAATGCAACCCCAAAGATATAGGCAAGTGTTAGCGAGTTTCAAGCTAGGGTAGGACCCTCCCTTATTCAGTTCCCCTTGCATAGGCTATTTTGTTCCCCGCACCATCCTTCAAGGACTTTGGGTGATGTCCCCAACATCGCCAAGTACTTAACTAACAAGGCGCTAGAGGCTACCCGACTACATGGTCCCGACAGCCTAACGGGACCAAGTATTTCTCCCTACACCGCCGCCCCTAGCCATCTTCCTATCCCAATCGTCTTTGAAAAACCCATTGGGGCAACCCCTATCCCCTGGATGGAGGTGGATCCCATAGCAAAGGTAAAGCGTAAGAGCAGTGATGCTTTTGCAATACCGCCAAGAGCGGGAAGGAAGGAAGAGGAAGAGGAGTCGGACGCATCGAGGAGTACATGGAGCTCGACTCAGACGAAGAACGGCGCCAAGCGGAGGAGGAGTGGGCCAACATGGAGCGGAGCCGGCAGACCCTTAGAGTTGCGCCCCACTTGGGCTAGGCATCACAAGCCTAGCCCCTATCATCATCGACGAGAGGAGTATCTACTCCTCGCCGACATCCAAATCCGCCGGAATGCGAGGAGAGGGAGCTCGACTGATGAACCGCTCCACCAACTACTGGCAAAGAACCAAAATGGACGACTTCATCGCCCAGGGAGCCTCGTGACTTCCCGCTTCAAGTACACGGGAAGCCGACACCAAGCACCTGGGAGTCGACTTCCGACATCCGTGCCTACGCCAAAGACGTGCAAATGATGGAGGAGCAAGAGTCGCCAACGGAGGAGGAGTTCCTCGCCTCCGTGAACGGATGGGGATTCGTGGGAAGACCACGAAAGCATTTTAATGTCGGAGGCCTTCTACACCACCTCCATCAAGAGGAGCAGAATCGACCTCAAAGCGAAGTCGACTCCATAATTGAAGACTACGGAGCTCACCGAGATAGAGGTCGACGTATCACGGGCGCATAGAATGGGAGGCCAAACAAGGGAGAATCATCCGCCACGCTGACAATCCATTGCATCCCCGAGGTACTACCCGCCGCCATCGCTAGATGGGAGAGTAGCGGCGATACACCGCAAGTTCAGCCCCGTGAGGAGAAGAAGGAGTGTTCATGCTTATTGCACTCTCAGGCCGCGGGCATGCTCGCGATAGCGCCAAATGTCGATTATGCCGTCCCCGGTCAAGAGAGCAATGGCACTTGACCTCTTCGACTTCTCGCCATACCCCATCGACGCCAGCGAGATTGAGTGTGACCGCGGCCCTTACAACCGACCGCAGAGTGGAAGAATCGGGCAGAGCCTTGAGGTGGCTCGTCCGCCAGCGTCATCGTGAACTTGGGTCATTCGTAGGAACGGCCCAAGTTAAGTCTTACCGACGATTTCAAGACTAGTTAGGCTCTTGATCCGAGGAGACTTTTATACGGAAATAGTATATAATATAAATATAATTTCTTTTGCACTTTAAATGTTTGGTTGATATATTTTGCCCCACAACTATACCAACAAACATAAACAATGCAAAGAGAACAAGTAGAACTAACCATATAGCCATGAATTACTTGTGTATGCGGTTAGGAGGCCTAGGCTCGGGGAACGACAACGCCAAGACCTTTAGGGAAGAACGAGTCCGCCAGTGCCACCTCCCAAGCAAGGAACCCGTTTGAGGAATTTGGACCCATGACCCTTAAGAGGAAATATCGGATGAGGACGGACCTTGAGCCGATAAAGGCTTTGCTAGCCGCTAAAGCAGGTGAGCGGGTTCGGGTGGGCAACGCCGGTTGCCGCAAGCATCAGCTCGAAAGCGTGAAAGGACAAGAAGAGGAGCAAAAGAAGAAGGTCCCCGAGCTCCGGACTCCTCCGACTCAAGCTCGATTCGGACCGACCGAGGAAGAAGAAGAGAGCAGCCCAGACCAAGCATGATGGAAGGCAAAGGAACATCAAGAGGGAAGGCAGAGGAACACGTGATGGACGACAAAGGGACACCGTGAGCCTCCCGGACCATCGAAGAAGGTAGATTCCGTGATTGGGAAATGTATGGAAAGCTCAAGAATCGAAACAGCCTTCTGGGGAGATTGTGCCGATTAGAAGCAGAGGCATGGTCGGATCTAAATGAGCGAAAAGTTGCAATGCTTGGTGGCATGAAAGATAAAGACAAAGGCGAGTGGCAACAGCCAACTTGAAAGGGCCGCGACGGATTTGGTGGAAGGGTTATAAAGGGCACATGGCTTAAGCGGTGGATGCTTGTAAGTTCGTAAAGTTTGCTAAAGCCTTCAAGCGCCACCACGCCCCAAGGGAGCACAAGTCCAAAGAATGCAAGCAGCTTCTGTGTTGCAACAGTGGAAACAAATCACCCGTAAATATACAGAGGAATTCATGAGACCGAGGTCAGACAAGCGCAAAGTTGGGTGAGAAGCATGCAAGAGAAAGCTACATTGAGGGCCTGAATGAGGAGATTCCGCAAGTTTGTAAGGGCAATAAATCCTAAGACAAGATGTCAGGCAGAGTCCAAGGCAATAAGCTTGCAAGGAACAGACCTGAGAATAGCGCGAGGCAAACAGCATTACCAGGATAAAAGGCAAGGCAACAGGGGAGTTATAGCCCAGGGCAGCCAGTCAGTCCAAATAGAGCCCCATATGGTGGTAATCGTGGGAAGCAAAGGAGAAAAAAGGTGTGTCCTTCAAGGACAAGGAGAGGGGTCAAACTACTCCAGCAAAGGCGATCCTTTTTGCGTGCTATGCCCAAGGAAAAGAGAGACGTGAGTGCATAGAAAAGCAGCTTTGCTTCAAAAGCTTCCAGCCGTGCCATGGGACAAATAACCCGCCTTTACGCCATGAGTGCAAAGACTAGCGGAGTTGGAGATTGGGACACCCCGGGTCCCCGGACGACGACGGGCGAGGAAGCCCGCGACCACATTTAGGTGAGTGTCATATCTTTGCCGCAATAGATACCGGAATAAGCAGAGAGCCAGTATAAAGTAATTTCCACGGTAGGGAAGGCCAAGGCCAAGTCTTTCATAGTCCCCGATAGACTGAAGTAGCCATAACTTTGCATCCCAGAGAATGGTTCAAATGTTGAAGTTGAAACCGAGGGGAAGTCAAAGCGAGGCCCGTTGTCTTAGCAAGTGGAGCAGTAAGGCAAACGGCAGGTAAGAGAATTAACTTCAACATCGACTTGCCAGGGATTAATATCCAGATGGGGGCAGAAGTAATGGGCATTGGCAAGTATGACCTAATCATAGGAATGGAGTATCTTGGGCCGCCAGGAGCCATTATTGATTGTGGAAAGCGGAAGGTGACCTTCCCAACACCAGACGAAGCAAGATCATTGAGATCATGAGGTAAAGAAGTTGTCCCCATCATGCGGTGTATGTCTTCTAAACTAATGCTCAAGTGCTTCAAGAGCAAGCAAGTAGCATACATCTTCATGAGCCGAGTCGAGAAGAAAGCAAAGAAGACAAGGGGCTCGGCGAAAGTTGCGAAGCAAATAGCTAAGGCGATCACGGAGTTCCATGATCTCTTCCGGATGAGATCAAGCGGCTTCCTCCTTGCTGGGGGTCGAGTGTGAGATAGCATTGAACGGGGAACAAAGCCGACAAGTAAGGCCCCATACGTAATGACGACGCAAGAATTGACGGAGCTAAAGAAGCAATTACAGGAGTTGCTCGATCTAGGCTTCATTAGACCTAGTGTCTCGCCATTTGGGCGCCCATTCTCTTTGTAAAGAAGAAGGATGGCGGTTTAAGGATGTGCATAGATTATAGGCGGTTGAACAAGCACACCATTAAGAACAAAATGCAGCTCCCGGCATCGGATGACTTGATGGATCAACTCCAAGGTGCAAAGGTCTTCTCAAAAATCGACTTAAGGTCAGATTAGGATAAAGGAAGAAGATATCCATAAGACCGCCTTCAGAACGCGGTATGGGCACTATGAGTTCACGGTAATGCCTTTTCGCTTATCGAATGCCCCTGCGACGTTCATGAGGCTCATGAACGACATCTTCAGGGAGTTTTTAGACACCTTTGTGATTGTATTCTTTGATGACATTTTGGTGTATAGCAGATCCCTTGAAGAGCACGTACAACACTTAAGGAGAGTGCTAGAGAAGTTGAGGAGGCACTAGTTGTACGCCAAGTTGTCGAAGTGTCACTTCGCAACGGAGAAGGTGGAATACCTAGGTCATGTGATCCCAGCAGAAGGAATCTCGACGGACCCTTCCAAGATTGAAGCCGTCATTCGGTGGCGGCACCGAAGAATGTGCATGAGGTCAAGCTTTCGCCTAGCGGTACTACACGGGAAGTTCGTGAAGAACTTTGCTAAGATAGCGGGCCCCACTAACGGACTTGACGAGAGGGGAGAAGGTGAAAGATTGGTCGTGAGCATTGGCACAAGAAAGAAAGCGAGGGTTTGAATTGTTGAAGGCTTTAACAACGCCCAGATCTTAACCCCGGGACGGAGAAAGAGAAGCTTGTAGCAGTGTGATCGCGAGTAAGATAGCTTCTAGTCAAGGTGCTCATGCAAGAAGAGCGTGTGGTAGCCGCACGATTCGAGAAGATGAAGTTCGAAACGCCTTGACCCCACCCATGACCGAGGAATTGCTTGCGGTTGTCAAAGGCACTCAAGAATTTGGAGGCACTATCTTTTGGGAAGGAAGTTCGGTTGGATCTGAACCATCAGAGCCTCCGCAAGATGTATTCACGCAACCACACCTCAACCCGAGAAGAGAAGGTGGATGGAGTTCCTTGAAGAATATGACTTTGATATAGTCTACAAGCCGTGGAAGCTCAATGTGGTAGCGGATGCTTTCAAGGCATCCCCTCGACAACTAGAGTGCATTGCAATGCAATCTCGACGCTCTCCGGCGACTTTGGTAAGAAGATTGAAGAGTCCTTGCCAAGCGGACGTGGATTTCAAGGAAGTATGGGCAAGCCTCTCTAGGGAGGCTAGAAACGGATAAGGAGCGGGAAGCCTTTAAACATTATAAGAAGGAAGGCAACCTGTTATACCATAAGAACAAGTTGTGCGTACCGAATCATCGGTGTAAGGAAATTGATCCTCCATGACACGCGACAACAACTTTCAATAGGCGGGCCATGCGGGATTCATGAAAACATATTTCAAAGTGCGCGTGGCGGCTATTATTGGCAGGAATGAAAAAGCAAGTAGCTTCGCTACATCAAGGAATGTCAGCTATGTCGCCAGGGCGAAAGCCGAACAACAATTCGGGGCATTAGAGTCATTGGCGGTGCCAAACGCCAAGTGGGAAGTGATCAAGATGGATTTTATAGCAGGGGCTTCCAGGGGAAAGAAGAGGGAAGGATGCCTTGATGGTAGTGGTCGACACAAAGATGGCACACGCCGGTGCCTTGCGGGGACCACGTTACACCGCTATGGATACAAACAAAGCTCTTCACCAAAGAGATCTTTTAGGCTCCATGGCATGCCAAGGGAGATCATCTCCGGCGGGGGATCCGAAATTCATGAGCCTTTTTGGCAAGACCTCTTTTCTGACGATTCAGACCAAGCTATCCATGAGTAACGCGCGTATCATCCTCGAGACGGATGGCCAAATGGAGCGGACCAGCGGGGATTTTTGGAAGACATGCTCTGAGAAACTATGTCGGAATAAGCAAAGTATGTGGGAAGAATTTATTCACTTGGTGGAATTTGCCTACAGCGGCACCAAGCAAGAATCATCCCAAATGTCGGATTTTATGATTAATTACGGCTATCGATTGCCTAACGCCGCCGGACATTTGGCACAATCCCGTGTCAAAAGTAGAGGTTTCGCAGCCGGATGTTGGCCGATATGCGGCGTATTTCGTGGAGGAAGTTCGAGGATATCGCTAGCGACAAGAAGTCGGCGAAGAGCATCACCGACAAGCATCGAACAAATGAGAGAGTTCAAAGTGGGAAATGATGTTTGGCTCAAGATCAAGGTGAAGCGGTGGCTTCGGGATCGGGAATTGCAAGAAGCTTGCTCAAGGTGGGCTGGACCTTCGAGAATAGTCAAAGAGAGTAGGCAATCAATCCTACAAGCTAGACTTGCCAAAGACACCTAAAGATCCATAAGGTCTTCCACGTGAGTTTGTTGAAGAAGCACACTCCAAATCCGGGCGAAGTCTTAGACACTCCAACGTTGTTGGAAATGGCGGAGGAGCGGTGGAAATAGTTCCGCACTGATTCTTGATAAAGCTTTCAAAGAAAACAAGGAGAATTAGGAGTTCCTCAATACTTGGTCAAGTGGAAACACTTGCCGGTGGAAGACGCCGACGTGGGTACTTAAGAAAGATCTAGTAAAGCGATACCGCAGATTTATGGAGCAATGGGACGGCAAGGTCATCTCCGAAGAAATCGGGCTCGGGCATGTCGATTGTGTAGATTAACTCTATGTGTAGTTAAGGTTAATCTCGATGCAACCTACGCCAGGTATGGATTGCATGCGTTGTAACCGATGATGAGACCTTCACGGTGATCTCTAGGGCGTGGTGTAATGTCGATGTAGGCATGACCGCGTCCCCGCTTGGATGAGTGGAAGGTAGATTAGAAAGTCTACTTGTTCCACGGAAATAGGCGACCTCGAGAAAGGAGGTCATTGAGGAATGCATTGATAGGAAAAACACCTCTATACCCATATATGCTTTGATAGGAGGAATCAGGCCTTCACGCCCCATATACGGGAAGGACCTATCCTCCACCCCGGGCAACTAGGGTGTAGGCATGGCGGCATATAGGCATATAGGCACCTTGTCTCATGCCATAATGGAAGATTCACCCTCTTCCTACGCCGGGAGATTAGCCATGCATCCATGTAGATAGGCGGGGTGGTCACCATATAACCAAAATTTTATTAATAATTAAATGGTACTAACGTAGTGTCGACCTGCAGGCCAATAGAGCGCTCCGGAGGGCAAGGAGGTCGAGCTACGAAGACTTGCAATACAAATTTTGTTAGAATGTGTTGCAAGGAATGAGGAGTACCTCGAACGCTAAATTAAAATGTTGATAAACTAAATTGTCGTGATAAGTGAATTATTGAGTAACCTGTAGTTATTCCATAATGTAATGGCATAATAGTGTTCTAAAAATATATTACCTTAAGGTAATGTTAATAAATGTGTAAGTATTATCGTAGTGTATCGTATGTATCAGGTTGATTGCAGGTTAGGAAGATTCCAAGGTGGGGAGACCCACGATGCTGCGGACAGCATCATTCCAAGGTGGGGAGAATGTGACATTCAAAGACGATTATCACGGTCCCGGGACGATATCTTTATCTTGCCGATCGCAGCATTACCACGCCACTCCGTGGCGTAATGCCCGTGTAGCCAAGTAGGTAGCCCTAGGGGGCAACTTGCTAAGAATGTGCATTAGTATTAATGTGCACATTTTCCAATGTACACATTAATGTGGGCACACATTCCAATGTGGCCACTTGATGCCAAGTGGGCCATACCCAGTGTGCAATTAATGTGCACATTTACCAATGTACACATTAATGTGGGCACACATTTCCATGTGGCACATTTGGCCACCTAGCCATTAAAGGCAAGTGGGCCCATTCCCAATTATCCCACATGCCTAAAGGGGATAATTGGAAACCCTAACCACCCCCCCATGTCTATTTGGGAGGGAAACCCTAACCTACCCATTTTTCGTTTCTAGGGTTTTAGAGCTACGTTTTGGTGCCTCAAGAGCCAAAAAGCCTCCCAGAACTTCTTGCTGGGAGAATTGCACCATTAGTTTCCCTTGATTGAATGTTTTGTTGGGATGGTCGAGGCTCAGTCGGGGAGGAGCCACTCAAGGATGGGGTATTTAGGCAATTTAGTAGCTTAAACCATCTTCTAGTCATTGAATCAGTAGGTTTAACCTATTACATTGCCCATAGCAGCCCTCTAGATCTCTAGATACCAGACTCTAACTAAAGAACCTAACTCTATGATATAGATTAGATCTTGTTCTTTAGTTCTCTCATGATGTATGTGGATGATGTATCTCTATGAACTCCTTGTATTGGGAAGGGGGGGTAGAGACCTAAAGCTTGGTAGTAGATGCTCCTAGATTAGCCTCTCTAAGCACACTATAGATTCGGCATGTGCACAAGAACCACACCTGGTTGTGGGTGGAGGGGCAGGCCGCCGAGAAGGAGGTTCATGTTTGACTCTTGAGCGATCCCTCCGGTGTGTAAGGCCTACCAGGGGATCATTGTGACTAGGTCTAATGGCTTACCCTTGAGTGTGGGTAAGGCATGGACTCGGCCTTGGTGAAGTGGTGTACACTTTCTAGTGGGTTCGGTCGAATACGAGGTGGCCCTCTAGTCACCTTGAGTCAGCATGCGGATCTGGAGGGAGTGATCCCTTTCTGCGCCATCGGGCGGGGGGTATGAAACCCGGGAATAGCCCCTTTGGCTATGCATCCGTGGGCTCTGATCCGTTAGCACTTTTCAACCTACTGCAAAGTGTGCCGCGGGAGGGCGGATGGAGTGGACAACACTATGCCATGTTCATAAGCCGGCCAAATCCATTGCCATGAATTGCATGCGCAATGAACTGAACGGAGACCAAAGCCGTCAGTCATACCCTTGAGTCGAGCCTTGGGTAGGACTTCCCCATATGTATGCTCACCTTTGTCTATTGAGATGTGATGGACCACCCTTCGAGGTGGATATGTGCTTATGCTATATCTTGACATGTATGTTTACGCTTCAGCGACTAGGTAGGCCCCGAGGGGAGGCGGGTAAAATGACCCCTTCCTCTTCTTTGGAACCGAACCCGATTTGCGGTGCCATGTGGAGGGCCCTATCACGGTGGGTATGGGGGTGAACTCTGTTTGTATCACGGTGGAGTGCACCGTATATGAGTAGGGGACGTCACACCAATAGCTATAAATTATGTAAACAAAAAAACCCATCAGGACATAAATTATAGAAACCTAATAAGACAATAACATATCAAAAATCTCAAATAGTCTTTTCGTAATATAGGCAACTACCGTAAGATGTGTAATTTTTTTGAGCCTTACTCCAACAAACAAAAGAGTTGTAGTTTTGATGGTTTCATTTGCCATGCCAATAGAACTTGAGCACTAATCATTGTTTTATGTGTTGCATTCGCCATAGCCATATGTCTTATTGTTGCTTTGTCCATACACATAAGCTATTTTCCTTGGATTTGCAGCGGGTGTATCGGAAAGTATTTTTTGCAAAACGAACTCTATATTCCAAAGACGTTTCATGCACTTTGTTGCATTTTTTTATTGTAACAAACATAATTTGTCCGATTGCAAACATCCTCTGTAACCATTGCCGAAATGAAGATGTAATTTGAATAGTAAGAGCTCGTATTTTTACTCGGTCTCATATGCTAATCATTCTGATCCAAAAACAAGATCTGACTCTAGAAGCGTCTTCCTAATATGCCCTCTTCACAACCAATTATCATCATGTCTTATGGCCATTCTAAACCTAACATCCCTTTTCCTTCAGATAGACTCTGGTCTTTTAGTCGATAAATCTAATAAGGCAAACAAAAGCCTTAGATTCTATTGTGGAAGCGAATGACAAATTAAATTCCAGTTGATGTGTTATCCTCATTGATGGAGATTGATTGAACATAGAATCGAATGTTTATCTTGTGTTTTATACATTCAATATAATCATAAAATGAGAGATTCATTCTATAATATGATCACATATCTAGCTTGGATATATCTGTCATGAAACATGGTCTTGATGTGGAGTCAAATTGTTCAAAATAGCTAAAGGAGTTACGATTCTGGAGCTTTTACCTCATTATAGAATGAAGCAACCCACTGACAATGACATTGATAAATGAACTTAACATGGACCGACTTGGTTGTTCGTAGATGTCTAAACTGTCTGGAACTCAAATTAGACGTTGTCGTAACTATGGATTTAAATAATTAGAAAAATAAAAGATGACATATATTGGCAAGAACGGTTAGAGCTGGACTCTATTCTTAGAAGAAAAATTTACAATCTGGATGAAATTTTGTGAAGGAAAATAGAACTTGCAGCCCTTGCTTGCAAAAAAAAAATCTTGAGATGGTGCATTCACATCGACGGAATCGACCAAACTAAATTGGAAGGTGACAAAATTTGGAGTTGTGGGTTGGCATTTAAGCACTGTTAAAAAGTTGTATTTGAAAGAAATTCAGAAACATATTGGGGATCTAGGTCAATGGAAAACTTAGAGATGTTTCAATGAAAATGATGGGTGAACAATAGTTTGTTAATACTACGAAGTTGCTTGGTATCCCTGTCGGAATTCATGTCTCCGCTTCAGATGCTTGGGATGAAATTATTACAGGGTTGCAAAAGCACTTATTTTGGTGGAATACAGCTAAACTATCCATGCTAGAAAGAATTACTATGGCTAAATGTGTTCTTAGTAATACTCATGTCTACATGGCATCTGCTCTATTAGCTCCTCAGTGTAAGATTGAGGAGATTGTGCATATCATCAGGAATTTTATTTGGGGTGGAAATGAAGCAGAAGTTGTGGTCAAGGTAGCTTGGGAGAAGTGCATTAAACCTAAGGCAGCTGGTGGTCTTGGAATATTGGACTTTCACCTCCAGAGCTGAGAATGTGCCTCTTAGCATTGTTGTTCATCCAAAGACACAACGACGATGGATAGCAGCTGGTATAAGCACTATTGCAGCATCGTATGAGTGTCATCTCATGTCATGGGAAGCATTTAGAACAAAAATTTTATTGTCTGGATGGGATAGAGTAATTTGGACTCGTATTCTTTGCATTGATGCCACGGGATTCTGGCCCACAAATTGAAGTACGTGTGTGGGATTGCCATCAAGGTATCAAGCCATGGCGCTTTGTTTCTTCTGTGTATTGAGTATTGTTCTTTCTTGTGCAAGCGGCTTCGGCAGGCATGGTCTTGGTTGTTAACCCTGTTTGGCACCTCTCGATATAGCCAACAAGTTTTGCTCGCTATCTATCCTGATGATAGCACAAATGGCAGAAACGAGCTTTTCATCTTCTGCAGATGACACTCTTCTTCAGTGGATACAAAATAAAATTATTATGGCTTATAATTGTTCTTCTCTTGATCAAGAGAAGAAAGTACTGATTTGACATACTTACCTTCAGATTCATTCTTATGCATAGACATGTGGTTGTGCTTAGTTGGATCAATTTGTCCACTGGGGTTATAATCATGTCTTTGCATTTTATGTTGTTATAATTTTGATTGGTAAATAAAGCTTGTCGTCCTTTTAAAAAAAAAAAAGGCACAATAGTTTGTTGACACGGAACATATCTATAACTTTCCCACAAATATGGTAAAAAGAGTCAATAATATATCAACTTGTGTAAGTGAGCTACCTCTAAGGGCAAACCCTAGGAATGGATGTGGTGCAGAGGGGATATGCCCAATATATTCTTTCTGAATGGTCCAGATTATGGGAGAGGTATGAATTGAAGGCCAAGGTCGCATTAGAGCCAAGCTCAACTTGAAAGTTGTGAATATCTTGGACTTTCTATTTGGAGTGGTTGTTTTCAATGACAATCGAGTCGTAGTTGAGTTCGCATGCATGCAGAAGCACATAAAATCGAACGAGAATTATAGCAGTTGTGGCACCTTTTACTTAGATCCGACGAGGAGCTATGGCATTCTTTGCATCCCCACTATTATCTTAATCCATTTTCGTGCGTTTTTCAATCGGACTGCCTCCCAAGCCCTGTAACTTGCACTAGGGAATGCCCTTTATACCATGTTGGATATGCCGCTCATTAATCTTAGAAGTGATATTGCTTAGACTGACCTCCAAGCCATTCTCAAGCAGTTTGTCTCTGTCAATTTGGCCGGTGATCATGTGGTGAGGATTCTGTGCTCCTCATGATTCAAAGCATGGAAGCTTGCTTTTAGTGTTCATTGGTTTTTCTTTTTTGTCTTTTTTTGTACTTTCTTCGTTGTGTTTTTGTATGTTTAGTGGTTCCTAATGAAATTGCTATTTTGCATATTTTTTGATAGCCGTGGTTTCTTGTTACTACAACAAAACTCTTGAGCCAATGCCAAATAACCTCACTTAACGTCCAATAGCCTCGATTCTTTGTTCAAACTAGAAAATTCTCTTGTCCTCGATCACCCTATAATAACTACCATGGTTCAAAAATAGGGGAGTTCCTCCCCTAAAAATCCGCCCACTTGTGTTAAATTCCGGTCATCCTGAAAATTTTCCGGCGATTTTCCGGCAAAAAGATAACAAATTTCCGGCATAATACATTAAAAAATGCACTATTATATATTTTTTCCGGTAGTCTAAAAAAGCCAACGGCATTTTTTCTGGTTAGACTCATTGCTATTTTCGAGCCCTGATAACTACTCCTTAATGGCAACCCCTTGTGGAGGGGGCACCCCCTTGTTTGCCATAGGCTTTGGGGTGCATACATTGTAATGGTTCTAAGGTCCTTTTATCTATGTTTTAATATGTGCGTTATGCTATCTTGGTTGGTTCTTTGCGAAACCAAACTTGTTGCAGTCGGATCCTTACATATGTAGTTATTGTATACAGGAATGTTTGTGTGGAGGGAATTCTGGCCTAGAAAATTGGACGACACGTATCATTTGAAACTGGTGATCATGTGGCTGAGGATTCTGTGCTCCTCATGATTCAAAGCATGGAAGCTTGCTTTGATGTTCATTGGTTTTTCTTTTTTGTCCTTTTTTGTACTTTCTTCGCTGTGTTTTTGTATGTTTAGTGGTTCCTAATGAAATTGCTATTTTGCATATTTTTTTATAGCCATGGTTTCTTGTTACTACAAGAAAACTCTTGAGCCAATGCCAAATAGCCTCACTTGCTGTCCAATAGCCTCAGTTGATGTTCAAACTAGAAAATTCTCTTGTCCTCGATCACCCTATAATAACTACTCCTTAATGGCAACCCCTTGTGGAGGGGGCACTCCCTTGTTTGCCATAGGCTTTGGAGTGCATAAATTGTAATGGTTCTAAGGTCCTTTTATCTATGTTTTAATATGTGCGTTATGCTATCTTGGTTGGTTCTTTGCGAAACCAAACTTGTTGCAGTCGGATCCTTATATATGTAGTTATTGTATACATGAATGTTTGTGTGGAGGGAATTCTGGCCTAGAAAATTGGACGCGGCGGCGTGGCGTGGAGGCCAATTTTTCGCCGAATTCCCTTTACCAAACATTGCTGTAACGTGAAATTTGGGGGGGAGGCATTTTACGTGCCCGTCACCATTTCACTGCACCATTTTTCTCTGGCCGACCGAGCTCTGGCTATGGCGTCGATATGGCGCCAGGGCTCTAGGCATCTCCGATCCGCTTGTTCTTGTCATTTTCTGAGGCGCATGTGCCCGATCCATCTTTTGATCCCATTTTCAAGCAAAGCGCCTATGTGGAGGATCTTTAGTTTATTATGTCTATCCTGTCATTTTTCGAGCTTCTTGGAGTTTCTTGGAAGAGTTTCTTGCTGTGGACGTCTTTCTTAGAGTTTTTCCTTTGGGCGAAGCAGGGCCGGAAGAGTTTCTTGTCGCGTGGGCGTCTTTCTTAGAGTTTTTTTTCATTCTTGAAGCAGGGGCAAGCGGGGTTGTGGCCGGGCGGTTTCTTGATTTCTTTGTGGACGAGTTGTTAGAGTTTTTCCCGTGGATCTTTCTTTTAAGCAGTTCTTTCTGAAGCAGGGGCGATGGCCAGAAGCAGGGTTGTCATAATGAAGCACATGTGGTGCCGGAATGAAGCAAGGGCGAAGCAGGGCCGGAAGCAGGGCTTGTGGTGGCTAGAAGCAGGTTCTTGATTCATCTATTTGTCTACTGAGTTTTTCAGCCTCCGATTTTGATTTTGTCTATTGAGTTTTGCAGCCTCTGATTTTTCAGTTGGATTTCAGTTGAGTTATATGGTCTGTTTCAGCTCTCAGAACAGGCTAAATGTAGTGCTTCAGTCTGTTTCAATGTATCTGAACAGACTCAGATTTGAATGCAAAGGATGTGGAATTTCGAATGAATTGTGTGATATTTGATTTGATATTCTCGGAAAGAATCTGTGCCACGTGGCACACATAGATTGGCGGATTGGCATATGGTTTTTTTTGCTTTTGTTGTATGGGTTTGTGGGGCGTGTCAAGGATGCCAATTTTGTTGCCAGGGCAGGAAAAAAGTTGTTCCGCTTTAGTTTGCAGCTTCTGCAGAGAAAGTTCTGGGCGATTTTGTGTTAGGATTGTTTTCTTATTCAAGTGTTTTTTCTCCTTATGGTTTTTCTAGTCTTAAAGAGAAAAATGATGGCCCTACTGTTGATGGCAGCCAGAAATTGCTGCTCATGTTTTTTCTTGTTTTAGGTAGAGCCCTCGCCAGAGTTTTTTATTATCTGAAATGCAAAGGACAGTTAATCCTACAACATGGTACAGCCCACAAACTGTGAGATGCATCTAGCTTTTTTATGCTCACGTGAAGAAAATCGGAGACGTCCTCTAAGCAAAGGATAGAAAATTACCTGATGGGCGCATATATAGCTAACAATAGTTAAATAATCATTCGGATAACGTTACAAGAGGATAAATCGATCTCCAACTTCTAAGCACTGGGTAAACATGAAAACACATTTGAAATAGATAAAGCACAAGGTTAGACAGATGAAGTCATTATTTCCATTTTACTCCCCCCCTTTCTTTGTTCTTTCTAAAGAAGTATTGAATAAACTTTAAAGAAGACAATCACTTTATTTTGTTCCTGAACAAAATATTTTACTTTCAAAGCTTGACTGACGTCTAATGGAAGAAGTAAAGCAGAAATGCACCTCTGCTCCAAAATTCAGATAAATAAACCAACTCAAACGGAATAAACAGCACATAAACCCTGAAATTATAACAAGCAACAAAAAACAGGTCATCAAAGAAAGCAACCAAGGCTTTACACATGATGGTGCATCTACTCATGGCATTAAAACGGTAATTTCCAATGTACGTTAAAATTGTTAAAGATGCAATACATCCAGAAGAAAAGACATATGTAAAACCATTTCTATTGATACAAGAGGCATCAGAGAGAGCTGAACTAAGTGACTATTAAAACTATAAAATTTATTTAACTCAGAGCAAGTAAAATACAAAGAAATCGGTGGTGTTCAGAAAACACCGTTTTTTGAACTAGAATGGAAGAAATCTAACCTCCAAAGCCATAAAGGGTTCGGCCCTGGCGCTTAAGAGAGTAGACAACATCCATGGCAGTGACGGTTTTACGGCGGGCATGCTCTGTGTAGGTAACTGCATCACGGATTACATTCTCAAGAAAAATCTTAAGAACGCCACGAGTCTCTTCATAGATCAAGCCACTGATACGCTTGACACCGCCCCTTCTAGCAAGGCGCCGGATTGCGGGCTTTGTGATACCTTGGATGTTATCACGGAGGACCTTCCGGTGCCTCTTTGCACCTCCCTTTCCGAGCCCCTTGCCTCCTTTTCCTCTACCTGACATCTTTTCAACAGATTAATCAAACAAACTGATCCAATAAACAGATTAATCCAGCAAACTGATCGGATAAACAGATTAATCGAGCAAGCAGATCCTGTAGACGGAAGCTCAAGAACAAGTGCCTGTTTCTTTGGATTCCAGGAAATAGTATTTGTAGGCCCTTCTTGCGCGCTTCCCAGCCGTTAGATTAAATCTGGACGGCTATTTATTTTTAGCCGTTGGATTTTGTCTACGGTCGGATTTGTCCCTTTTGACAAGATCGTTGACGTGGCCTTTATTTGAATTTGAAGGGCGGGAAACCTCGTCCACTGATATTGTGTTTCTTTCTTTCTTCTGCATTGGAGTAAAAGTCTCCTTTGTTAAACTATTATTAAAAAAATCCTATTATATGTGTGTTTTAATCATATTTATACAAGAATTAGTGTTGGCGGAGCCATCGCCCTTTTCGACTTGCGCTCGCAAGTGGATCTGTCGCTAGTTCAGCGCAAATTAGTTGATCAATCATGTTGACAGGAATATCATGTTCAGTCTTGACAACAATATGCACATGTGGAAGGCCGCGTTTTTGGAATTCAATGACATGCATCATGTAAGATAGCGGACCAAAAAATCTGCGGATGATGCTCTTTGTCATTTGCTTTTCGTTTGTGGCATGCTTTCGAGCGACAATGATTGGGATGTCTAATGCATTTTGTCCAGGCATCAAATTAGACTTTATTTACGGCCAGGCAGGATTAGTGGTCGTAGTTATAAATAAGGTTGGCTTTCCTTTTACCCTTGCAAGTGCAAGTGCGTCGGCTACTTCCACTGTGCACCTCGTTTGCGCCCAAGAAGGAGGTGGCGGTATTCCACGATGAGTATCCTCGTCATTCGTCATCGATGAAGTCTTCTTAGGTGTTGGGTTAAATTGTAATGCGTAACATACGTAGCGAATATAGTTGAGTCTTTCCTCTTCCACTCTTGAGTACATATCCACGAGATATTCATTGCAAAGTCTCCCTAATAGTGAGAAACGTGGTTCGTGCAATAGTCTAGTCCAATACCAATCTATTTGAGACATTTTGTACTCATTATGTGGATGGCATCCTGGCGTTCCGTATGGAAAGAACAATGGATATTGGAGTGTTTCATATGTAGGGTCAAGGATACTAATGAACACCGGTTTATGGTCACTTGGCATTCAAATTGCTGCAGTGTTTGATTGTGATACTGTCATTGGCATGCATTATACCGGCAATTTCATCTGATGTCGTCGGGTCTGCGAGCGTGAGTGTTGCAGGCGAGGCATTTAATGCCTTTATTGTTCGCAATTCCTTGATGCAAGGATTAATAGCATCCAAACTTGCAGCAACTTGCATGATCCAAGCAGCTGGTATGTGTCTATCAGTGGCAATTGCATATCGGCATGCGTCATTGTATAAAGACCAATTAATGCAAGGTGCTATTTGGCTCATTTACAGATAGAAGATGATGATATGTTCGATCCATGATAGCAAGAGCTGAAGGTGTTTTCAAGGTGACAAAGTCACCTTTAACACCAAGTGCAGCGAAGCAGAATAAATTGTTAATCACTCGTGAGTCTGTTGCAAACTTGTTTATGGAGTATAACTCCTCCAGTTGGTCTGGAAGCTGTTCAAGAGGTGGAAGTAAACAACGGCCATTATTACAACAAAAACTTGGTTATTCGATGGAAACAACTCAAAATTAGGATCATGTCTTGCCGGAAAGCATTTGCTAGCTAAATGCCCTGAAATTTTTTCCCACATATCAAGGCTGGTAGCTATGACAAGGAATTGGGTTTATATCAGTAAATCACTGATTGGTTTCATTTTTATGTTGATTATGGCGTTGTCTTAAATTCTAATGCAATCCAAACCTTGGATATGTAAGAACGTGGATCGATTTGAGAGAGTAGAGTCTAGCAGCTCCGGTCCTTAAATTGCATTTTTAAACAGCAGAAGGCACTCTGAGCTCTGATAAGATGATAGGGATGCAACACTGCTTCATGAAGCACCACAAATATCTGAAGCAGAAAGGAAGGGTGCCAAAGAGACATTATGTGTTTTCAGATGGTGCAGCATCTAAATTCAAGGCTTCTAGACCATTTTACTTCATGGCTAGGTACACAAACGACACTGAAGTCTATATGATGTGGAATTTTTTTGGTTCTAACCACGGGAAAGGTGAACATGAAAGCAAGGCTGCTGAGTTGAAGAGATGGTTAAGACAACTGCAATTAAAATACAACCACATAAAATTGGGTAATGCTCATGAAGTGATAGAAGTTGTTGAAGAGATGTTTACTTGTGGAACATCCAAGTGGATGAATTCATCTGAAACCAACAAGAGGAAAAATATAAAAAGGTTCTTTTGGGAAGTCAAGGTAGAGGATATAGATAGAAAGAAAGCATGGAGTGCAGAAAGGATTTTGGACACTAGACATATCCATTGTGTACATGCATTCAATCCTGAATCTCCATTCCAATTGCACACGAGGAAATTTTCATGCTTCTGCAGCTACTGCTTGGATGGCATGAGGGACGATTGTGTGAACAAGCACTATGTTGATGATTGGAAACTTCAAGTTATTGTACCATCTTCTAATGTGCATCTGACATTGAGGAGCATAAATCCAGCAGGTCCTTGTTGTCCTCCAATCCCACGATGTTAGCAAAGGCACTTAGAGTTGGTGATAATTTTGCTGCCATTGTTCCGAAAGGGAGTGATGAGGGTGCTGAATTTTGGATTCTGATATGCATAAAACCAAAATGGATAGTGTAGAAAGACTTCCAACTCAATGGCAGGGTTTTCCTTAAGGAAAATTTTGAAGGGGTCTAATTTAGCACACATGGCGAATTTCATGATTTATAAGTTCGCGCTGTTGGCGAATGTTTCCTTTTATAGAAGTTAGGACATAATACTTGGGGCGAATTTTCTACGGGGACATTAATTATAGAAGGGCTTCAAAAAAGCGCCGGTATACGACAGTTTGGAAATCATAACCAAAAAACACTATTAAATTGAAACAAAAAATTGCACCAAAACCATATTAACATTTGTCTATGCATTTGGCTTCATAGGGCAAACTAACTTGAAAATTTCATGGTCTAACACGACATTTAGCCTATTGCTAACAAATGCCTATGTATCCTGCACATCCCTATAAAATTGCAACTACTCATACCTATTTGGGTCAGCACAACAACTTTAATGAGAAAATGAATGAGTGTTTTTTAGAGTCCAAGTTTTTTAAGTAATTGAAAGACGAACTGTGAAAACTTTCATTGACGAAAGCTCCACCTTCAGTGCATAATTTCGCAAAGCACAATAGTTCTGAATTCTAGATTCTTGCTGTGATGACGAAGCGCCATCCATTGATTCAATAGACCAACAAAAGCACTCACGATCTGCTGCATGTAGTATATTATGGGCCCTATTTTCATCATCTGGCCCATGCCATTGTTCATCCACAATTTTTTCGTTCTTAACAAATGAAATATGCACATTTTTAACTGCAGTCCAAGGGAAAAGCATGACCACAAACAAGAATCTTGACCGCAAGGATTGTAAACCTATCTCCCAAGCAAATAGTGCTTCTCCAACATCCATAACAGAAACCTTTTTGCAACATGCATAACAAAGACCTTACAGAGGATGACAACTGCTTTGGAAAGAATATTTACTAAAGAATTGTAAAAACACATGACAATCACATATTGAAAATTTACATACACACCGGATTTTCTAATTTGGATTGCATGTAAACTTGGGAAGCTACCATCGTTTCTAAGCCCTCGTCGCAATAACAACTAGTGAGGGCTAATCATATTTGCTGGAACAACTTTGAAGCATGTGTTCATGTAACTTATTTCCTACAAACTAGATTGCGTGTAAACCTAGAAGCAGACACGGTTCTAATGCTGCTGCAATAGCTAGTGAGGCTAAACATACTTGCTGGAACGTACTAATTATCACAAAATATTGTCGACCAGCTGACAGGTTGGTATGTAGTAGCATCATCATCGAAAACTAGCTCAACTTAGTAGCATCATCATAGAAAATCAACACAACTACAAATATGAACCTGAAACAAAACGAGACAACCGGATTTGAGCAGAGAATTATTTCTTCCCATTTAGAATATAAATTATCATAAAAAAAATTCAAATGTAACTCCATATCCAAATAAACAACGCATTCTCAATTTCTTTGTCTATGTTTAGGAGTTACAAATCATGATTTACCTCAAAACAAGTTGCGCAGCACTATTTTGCAGGAAGAGTCAAGTCCGGAACCTTTTTGCAATACCAGTCTGAAATCGAGGCCAGATTATAGCAAAGTGAAGCTGTTGGATACAAGCTTGGGAACCATGGAAGAAATGCCATTGCTCCATTTTTTGTTAGAGACAGCAAAAAGCCATTTCGTCTGAATAGACCGCTTGGGTCTACTAGGCTAACTATTACATCAGTTCACAAGCAGCTAGCATAGGGCCACATTGCAACCCCCTAGAGATGTACATAAAAAAAATTTGAACTGGAATTGAAAGGAAACTAAGAGATCTTTGTCCTTTCTTTAGCTCCTGTGCAAAGAATGAGGTGATATTGGACTTGTTTTTTTCTTTTCTTTTTTTTTTTTACCGCTTTATCTTTCTATGGACTTAACGTAGATACTTGATAGAACTACGCTACGTGGATTCATCTAGAATGACGGGTTTGGAGTATATATCATCATGGATCGCCTACAATGGTATCCGAGTTGAATCCAAATTCAGGTCAGGTGCCCATGTTCCTGCTTTGTGCACATCACCAAACGGAATTACTTATTTCAGTAGAAAGTAAGTGGTCATATAGTTGTAAAACCGCAAGTATTCCACCTTCAAGCACCAAAGTTCCATATTTCACATATCCAGATATCCTTGAAGGCACTTTTGCAGACAGAATGCTTAAAGAACCATATCTATTTTGATCCCACATGTTAGTAGCCCCCTTCCAACTTGTAAGGGTGCAAACCAATTATTTTGTGCGTAATGCCTTTCTGACAACTATTTAGCTGCATGTGCATATTGGCAATATTGAAACCAACAGAATGGCATGTGTGTCATGGGTCTTGTATAATATCAGGCATACCCAGCTCGGAGATGCCAGGAAGCCCTTGAGCTCTTCATTCAAACATGCATGAGAACCACATCATTGATGTCATTCTGTGCAGTTTAATATAAATCACGTAGAAACAATACAGAAACAATAGCCTAAACTTTAAAATAATGTCTGAACTTTACCAGGTGCAGTAGTGTTACTTTCTTTTAGGACTGGACCTCCTGGCACGTCAACATCAAACCTGCATTTGCAATGCAATACATAAGTCTCATGCAAGCAATGTAGTGTTTTGAATTTGTATGTAAGAATCACAGAGATATTCTCAATAGGATAACTTCTAACATAAGACCTGGATATGTAAAGAACCATTTTTCAGATTAAGCAAACATTGGACACAAACCTAAACAAGTCTAGGTGATGTAAGGAAAATTGCCGATTCTCAGAAAGTATATTGCATTAAAATAAAAGTAACATTTCAGAGGAATGAGCTTTACAATCTTCAACACGCCTCCTCTGGCGCTGAATATTTCAGATTGCAGTGAGATCCCCTTAAGTGTATTTGTTGCAGGAATGTATTTGTCCCAGCAGGAATGTATTTGTCCCGACCCTTAAACTGCACTGGTCAATGTTCACACATGCAATAATCCTTACCAGGATCTTGTCCAATGCTTTCGCTAGTGTAGGATTGGCTTTCTGTACAAATAGTGCAAATGTTGAAACAAATAGTACAATCTCCACCATATATCGGAAATATATAAGTGTACTAGCCTTCAGAAAGGAAAGTTGCACTCTAATTTGACCGTGCTCATAATCATATGTTTGGGCTTAAAATAAAAACATCTTTCATATTAAAATAACATGAGCACGGGCCAAATCAATGCATATGTTAAGCAAAGTTAATGCACTTTGCTTTCTGGTACAAGTTTGAGATGGACATTTGACATAGAAAAGGAAATACAAAACAACTTAAAGAAGAGTCAAACCCTTAAATGTAGCCATTAAATAAAGAAAGAGCCACCAGTGTGAGCAATGAGAACTCGCTTGTCAAATCTTTAGGGTTTGTGATTTAAAAAAGGGTCGTGGAAATTTAAGCAAAGTCTGATAATTCACAAATTGAGCAAGCTCAACCTATTTGTTACAGAAAACAATACCCAGATTTGTTGTTGAGGCCAAACTTTGGCTTCCACCAAGTTCAAATAGATCTAAACGATTAGCGAAGATGTTGATATAATTTTTGAAATTCGTACCTGTGTCCACTGTTTAGCCAGATATGTTGCTGAGGCGAATGATCTGAATGCAATAGTCCCTACTACTGGTAAGAGGCGAATCATTCTAAAATCCCTAAACCTTGAATAGAGATCTAGGCGAATAGCCCAGCCACCGCTATCGTCGCCTAGGCGAGCTCGAGTTGGGCGGGAGCAGCCATCGTCGAAATTTTGGCTAATATTAGAAATTTATTTAAATATTGAACCTACTTAGCATTCGTGGTCATGGTTTTAAAAACATTAAAATATAGCATATTTGCGAATATTCGCCCCTTAAGGGAAACCCTGCTCAATGGAACATAGTACCTTGCCGGTGATAGTGTCATAGAAGTTATGTATTACAAGAAGGTCGCAATATCAATCGTCAGCTATGATCTTTGCAGTAAAGATGCCTTAGGCATAGTATTCACAACACGTATCTATGCAATCAGACTTCACATTCCACCAACTAAACATTAAAACATGGCTGTATATAGGCTGGATCTTTTAGATGAGGAGAAAATTTTATAAAATTTACCCGAAGTTCTTTCTGATGAGGATGAAATGTAAAACCATTCTGTAATTTTCATAACTCATCTGAAGTTTTGTGCTTCAGCTGTGAAAATGAGTTTGTCTTGATTTCTTTTGAGAATTTGAATTCTTTTGAATACTTGATTCCTTATTTTGTGACAAAGAACATATAATTGAATATGAATTTGCATTCAAATGAGTCGCGGTTATAGTGATAATTATGTACATAAGAAAGATATACAGTGATTTGAAAGTACGAGGTGACTCATGGACCTGCATACTTCCCAATACACATGTTCCTCTCAGTTCCAGCTTTTGTTGCTTCTAATCTTAAAATTCCAAGCATGAACACTCTAACATCAACTAGATTCTGGTCTGAAATGTTTACAACCTGCAGTTAACCACACTTTGTCAATAACAGAGTTTGGTTTGTCTGCTGCATTTGAGTTAACTTACTAGATTAGGCAACAATATATTCACTCCTTTCAAGTACCCCCTCACAAATTTGTGCATAAACGAACATAGACAGGGCCACATGAATGACCATCGGTTTGAAGAGGCGTTCTGAAAATTTTCACAAAATCTGAGGTTGTAAAGCTGAAATTATTGTGTCCAAGCAATTCCAAGAGAACGTGATTCAAAGTTTGTTGTCATTGTGTGATAAGCAAAATGCAACGAGCAAGCACTAACCTCTCAATTTATCCGCTTTACGCCATGTAAGCCAGCGCCATCGGAAGTGATATATTCTCGTTTATACCCTCGCGGCGACACGCGCGGCTTACGATCATCGAAAACGTGTTGCTGATGTCCATCACAGGAGGCAAAAACACGTACTAGCACTTATCCAGATTCACATGTTTTCTTATTGGTTTGTAACTATTTGTGTCCTTGGACAGTGTCGAGTGAAAAAAAGGGTCAAGGAAATGAAAGGGATGGCTCATTCCTTGGAGCATCAAGTAGTATTCCATGTATCTACAAACACATGCATATGATGGCACAATCCTGATGATCACAAATCAGATGAAAATACCGCCTTGAGAAGAGGAATCAATTGATCATTAAACCACTGTATATCAGCTTCCAAAAATTTGATGTCGGTGAAGCTAATCATGACAGTTTCAGTTCCACTCAACCACTTTTAAATGTGTACGTAGCTTTAGATAGATAGACATTGCCGAAGCTCTATCATCTCTAGTTCTAAACATACATGAGAACATTTGCTCACAATCCATTCAAATATTTTAAATTGAAAAAGTACAACAGATATCATAGAATTTTTTTTACTTATATTGACTTTCAAAGAGTTTTACAAGATTCATTTATGAAAATACTTGTCGAATATTTTCATGTAGTTGCGCGCCTCTTCAGAATCCCACATGTTCCACATTTGATTTTCCTTCACATAAGCAGGCGCACTTTCTGCAGCCAAAAGCCTTTCCAGCCTTTGAGTTGCTCCAAAAGGAAATTGGAATCCAATCTGTCCAGAGCAAAACTATTTGGACATATCATGGTGTTTGGCTGGTTGGCAAAACCCTTATATCTGCTGTCATCTATCAAGAATGTGTTTTTCACTTGGTATTTCCAGTATTTCTGGTACATTTTGAACAGATCCCTAAGGAAAATTGGCTTATTAACCACTTTTAACTTTGTGTTGGTGGAGTCGTCCTGATTCCAAATAAAAAGAAATCTGCCCTTATATTCCTGCAGCAACTTTCTCACCAACAAGTCAGCATTACTCTTAGTCATGCTGGACCACAATGCAATCTCAAATTTTGAAAAACACCATTCTAAGAACTCCTGTAATCCAAACCTGGAAACTGCTGCCTTTTGAAGATTCAATTTCTGGACGGTCACTTCTGGCTCGGCCGATGCAGGGATCCTCTCTTTCAAGTCATAAAACTTTCCCAAAACCCCATTAAAGTCTAGAACAAGGAGAATTTCAGTTAACCTCTTGGTTTTTCTTGGTTGAGATTGTATTGAACTTGACGAACAGCTTGCATCTTGTTCAGGATCCGGGCTTTCTTTGTCAACTTCATCACCTGCATCCACCTGTGGCTCATGTTCAGTAGCAAAACTTTTGCCTGGTGCGGGATCACGTGCAGCATGAGTCATAGGAAAATTAATTTTCCCTCCTAAAACAACTCTTTGTGATGACTTGCAATAGCATTTATCTCTGTAACATAATTGAAATGAGGAAGACGAAAGAAAAATACAAAAAAAAAAAAAAATCATGTATGTGGCATTGGTACTTGCTTTGACACGACTGCATTCAGTTCACTATCCAAATTTTGTTTTGGATTCTCCCCCCTGTCAGCAGCTGGGATTGACTTTGAAGTATCCAATGAGGTGAATTCTAGGTGCACCCGGGAGGTATCTTGCAGTCTCATAACTGATCAAAGCGTTGATAATTGTTGGATATCCCTGGTCTCAAATTTTTGCAATTCTGCAAACACTAAGTCAGTAGACCCTTGACAACATTAGTATACATTAGTTAAGGTACTTACTTGTGTTTATTGGTTCTTGTAGTACCACTCGAATACCAAAAGCCAAAAGCCATGTGTCAGACATAATGTGGGCACAACTGGGGCTGCAACAGGTTCTGGAGTGTTTGCAAAACAAATCCAGTATCAATAGAGTCTGGAAACGAGGTTAGAGATGATAATGTTTACCTCAAATGGTGTGACAGACATGGAATGTGATACTGGTGACTGCATTCTGCTATCACAACTGGCAACAATTTACCCTCCCATTTTAGACACTGTCCACAATATGGACAATCTTCATCACCCTCTTCTTCTGCCTCAGGAAGCATTGGAAGTGCAGGATCTAAAGGAGTGTCATGGCCACTACGTTCAGAGAAAATCTCAAATCTTTGCATTCGAGGTTGCAGCTCTAGCAAAGAAGGCTTTTGTGGACGTCCGGCAAGAGATATCTGGTCCCGTGATGTATACCATCGCTTCGCCACGCTGCATTAACGCCATCCCGCCATCGACAGTGGCGGTAATGACGACGTGTAGCCGAGCAAGTAGCACCCTAGGGGGCAACTTGCAAGGTGTGTACATTTATTTATGTGCACATTTACCCATATGCACATTTATCCATGTGTACACATTTACCCATGTGGACACTTTATGCCACCTAGTTAATAAAGGCAAGTGGGCCACACCCAATTATCCCACATGCTTAAATGGGATAATGGGAAACCCTAGCCCTAACCCTTTGTCTATATAGGTAAAGGAAACCCTAACTTGCTATTTTCGTCCATAGCATTCTAGGACTCTGTTTTACTTGCTCCAGGAGCCAAACCCGCCTCCCAAACTCTGTCTGAGCGATCTAGCTCATCAGTTTCCCTTTCTAGCTTCATCTTCTAGCAGATCAGCAAGATGGTCGAGTTCAGAACAGGAGAAGCAAGCCAAGGATCAGGTATTTTGTCAATTTAATAGCCTAAACTGCCTCCTAGTCATTGAATAAGCAGGTTTAGCCTATTAAATTGCCCATAGCACCTAGATTCCCAGGTACCAAGCCCTAACTAAAGAACCTAACTCTATGATATAGAATAGATCTTGTTCTTTAGTTCTTCAGTGATATATATGATGATGTATCTCTGTGGACTCATTGTATTGGGAAGGGGGGTAGAGACCCTAAAGCCTGGTAGTTGATGCTCCTAGCTAGCCTTTTAGTGCACTATAAATTCGCATGTGTACGTGGAGCCACACCGGGTTGTGAGTGGGGGCTAGGACCGCGTAACAATGGGGTAATTTGTTCCAACACGTAATCCATCCTCCTGGGTGTGTAAAGCCTATCTGGGATCCATGTGGACTAGGTCTAATGGCTTGCCACCGCATGTGGGCAAGGCATGGGCTCGACACTGTGGAGTGATGCGTCCCACTCTCCATTGGGTTCACGCCGAATAAGGGCGTGAGCCCTCTAGTCACCCGTGTTGGGCATCGGGGTCCCTCTGGAGGAGAGGCTTAATTTCTTCCCGCCATCGTGGCTGGGGAGATGCAACCGGCAAGAAGCCCCTTCGGCTATGCACCTGCATGCTACTGGGCGGTCCCAACACTTTTCAACCTAACCGCAAAGTGTGCACAGGAGGGGCGGATGGAGTGGACTACCCTAAGCCATGTTCCTATGCCCAAATCCATTTGCCATGCATTTCGCCCCGCAATGACCTCCGGAGACTCAAGCCGTCGGGCCATCCCCTTGAGTCCGAACCTTGGGTAGGATTCCCATGTGATGTAACCGGGATCTCCCTCGCCTATGCAGATATGTGATGTGCCATCCTTCGAGATGGTTATGTGATATTGATGTTGTATACCGACATGTATGTTTACGCTTCCGCATCTAGGTCGGCCCTGAGGGAGACATGGCAAATGACCCTTCATTCTTCCCAATCGGAACTCATCAAGGTTGCGGTGGAACGCGTGGGAGGGCCCCTCGGACGTGTGGAGCTGGTATGGGGGTGAACTCATGTTTGTATATGGTGAGTGCACCGTGATATGAGTAGGGGACGTCACAGGCTTCATGTGCCTTTAGCTCAATTTTAGTTTCTGCTAGTTCTTTATTCAATTGATTCAGCCCAGGCAACACTGTACCATTTAGCTCTTCATCCTTTACAATAAGACTGTCCAAGATCCTAAGTTTACAAGATGGGCTCTTATCATACAAGAATTTGAGTTGAAGTATGTTAAGATGGCTCAAGGAGCTCATAATCCGTGCCCTATTTGAGTAGTGGTGCCGAAGAGAAGAGGAAATGCACTCAGCCAAGAGCAGTCTTGGATAATGGCATGATTACAAGGGTTCATTGAAACTGTGGATCTTTGGTATGCCAACATATACGTATTTACAAGATCGACTTATCCTTCATCATTTTCTACAACAAAAGCATGCTCTTAGAGTACAAGCAAATGGTTCGTGGTGCATGAAGCTATTCTTTATAAGAGGACTATGGAAGGGTCTCTTATTAAGATGTGTTGCTGGTCAGCAAACTCAGGATTTGTTGCAGCAAGCACATGATTGTCGTGGGCATTTTGCAGCCGTAACCACGCCTAGGAAGATCCTTCATTGGGGATATTATTGGCCAACTCTTTACAAGGATACTAGAGACTTTGTTAGCAAATGTGAGAAGTGTCAAAGGCATAAACAATTGATAAAGCCACAATAATATGCCATTCCATCCTATTTTGAGCGTTGGTCCATTTCATATGTGGGGATTGGATTACATTGGGCCTATCAATCCTCCATCTTCTAAAGGTCATAAGTATATCTTGGCAGCCACATGTATGTTTACGGTAATGGGTAGAAGCAATTCCAAAGAAAGCATGCTACGAGAAAATACCACAATAGCTTTCTTTATCACAATTTGATTTCTCGGGTTTGGTGTTCCAACCATTCTTTTGTCCGGACGGGAAGTCATTTCATGGGAAAAGTAGTAGCTCGCTTAATGTAATGCATTGGTGTTCAACATGTGCAAGCTTCAAGGTATTATCCACGTGGCAATGGGTGTTTCGAAGTCTACTAACAAAATTGAAAGCTATCTTGGCCAAAACAGTTGAAGGATAATCAAAGAAATTGGCATGAAGCCTTGATTGCGCCTTTATGGAGTTTCGTGTACTTACAAGTTGGCTACAAGATTTACACCATTTGAATTGGTTTATGGAGTGCAAGCCGTGATGCCTATTCATTTGGACATTCCTTTGTGTTCATTTGTGGACCTACCTTATTATGAGAATTTAGGAGAAGTTCCAACCCAAATCAAGTGCATAATAGGATGGATGATTTTGCCGCAATTGCAAGAGATGAGACAGAAGCAGAAAAGACTTCAATATGAGGCATAAACAAAAAGTAAAGCTTATCAAAGATAAGTTCTGGGTTGTCAATCCATTTGAGGAAGGGCAATTGGTGTTGTGCAGGACCACTAAGAAGCATCTATCCAAATTTCAAAGCCCATGGAAGGCCATTTCCGATCAAAAAAAAGAGGTACAGGTGGGGCTTTCTATTTGATGACTCTGAAGGGGAATTGTTGCCTAATCCCAGAAATGGCAAGGATCTCAGGCCTTATTTTGAAAGAGAAGTACTTTTCTAAGGGATTCAGATTTGGCGTAGAGCTCCGCCATGAGAATTTGTGGAGAACTTTTGGGTTCAAAGCAGGTCGTTTTTCTGTAAAAACAGATGGTGACAGTTCCATAATACACAATCTATCCTACATCAAAACATGTGTTTCGGCGATACGAATCCAACGAACTATGGTGCAGGTCAAACCGAGGTCTGGAACTCAAGATATCAGCTTTCAAAGTTTGCCACAGATTCTGCAGGCTCGTTTCGTCACCGCTATTTTGGACAAAGTTGTTTGTATCAGTCATTTGGATTTGAGGAGGGTATTTTCTTTTCTAAACATGCATGTAAATATGTCATTTGGGGACATGTCCCAAGGACCATATGAGTATGTTTGTTGTGGGTTCTCCGCCACGGAGTGGCACATTTTCCCACTGTGGTCGCCACTGTTGGGGTGGTCACCACTCACCACATTTGTCACCACACTCATCACCACACTCGTCACCACTCACCACACTTGTCACCACTCACCACACTTGTCACCACCAACCACATTCACCACTATTGAGGTGGTATAGAAGATAGTATACCGTATATGGAGTGATGTACGCACATGCACGCGTGCAGGATATTTGCACGTATCCATGATGATCAGAGTATTATCTGAGCAGAGAGAGAGAAGAACAGGGGGAGAGACGGTGTATTGAGAGAGAGGATTTTGCTTGATCTAGCTATGGAGATGATGATTCTTTGTGTTGTGCATTGCCTTGATCTGATAGATTGAGCTTGGATTGTTGGGTTTTTCATCCTTCTTGCAAGGTTAGAGTTCAGGCTCTAACAAATTTTTTTACCATCCATCTATATTACATTTGCACCTCGTAGCTTTAGAGCCAACAATAGGACAATTCTTTTAATAATAATGGGAATGAATATAAATCACATAGCTAGTAGCATTTTTACAATGTCAATACTAGCTAGGTGAAATTACAGTCATGGCAAGCCCCTTCTCCCCCAAGAGTGTAAGCATATTACATTTGCTTGACTTCCCTATATATAAGATTATTAGTAAAAAAAAAAAAAATTGGAATTAGTGACTTTTTGGCATGCCCTTCCCGGCCACTTTCCGACTAATCGTGGCAGGCTGGCGTTAACCCATGCCCGCTGTCTGAAGCCCTTTGCTGCAAGTTGTGCTCTGTGCTGCCCTTATACGCCTCTGCGCTTCGCTTAACGAACCCGTTCACGCTGTCTACATAGTTAAGGCTCTAGACCAGAGATGCCTAGAGGCAAAGCAACAAAATATCCAGGTAACTTATGTATTGAACGAGATTACTTCCTTTATGCCTTCAAATCTCTTTACGATTGCTGAAATCTTTTAAAAAACACAATTCGTGAACAGGTAAGTTGAGGCTTGCAAATCGACTTGTGATAGAGGCAAAGTAAATAGACTTTGGAAATAAGTTCTTACAGGGAATTGCCAGGGGCTTCTGGGTTGACACAACTAAACTTCTCAGAGGCAGGTTAAGCAAAATGATTTTTACAATCCAGTTAAACCAAGCCCCAGACTAGAATCAAGCCTGGCAAAATTCTAGAGTTAAAGGGGTTGGATATTAGAAGGAAGTATTTCCATTAAATTTTTTGGTTGATAACTCTGGAAATCACAGTAAGAAATGCAAAAAATGAAAGCAAAAAGGCAAAGTCTCAAGTTGATCAGAAGCCATCCGCTCGTTTTTTCCTCCCCTGGCTAGATTTCGAGTTTTTACTGTGGTTGGGGCTAAATTTATCACATGCATGATCTTACGCGAGTTTAAAACCTGAGATTCTTATTGAAACAATAAAATAAGTGGGAACATCTTGGAACGTTCTGGGCATAAAAAAGGAAGGAAAAAGTTCATGGGGCCATAACATCGTCGTGGTCCTTATCACCCCACAAGACGCAAAACAGAAGCAAAAGCAACACCACAAGGGACAAAACTGGCGTCAAATTTGGCATCAGACTATGCTGGCCAGGGTTGGAAATTGAAGGCTGCAGGCCTTGGAAGATCCCTTTTTACCATGCAAAATAGTCTAAAAAAAATAGACATTCAAAGACAAGTCTACATTTTGCATAGCCTTGGAAAATGAAAGTCAAGAAAAAAATAGGCATGTGATAAAAAATCTATTTTTTGCTTAGCTATGCACTTTCTACCTCTATATCAATTTAATCTTTTAAATACTAGTAACGGGAGTACGATTTCAATGCAAGGAACAATGAGGTTGCAGATGTAGTTGCAATAGATATAGCAAAAAATGTTGGTGCTCAGTGTGGTGAGTTGCCCTAGTATGACAATCAATTTTGTTGTTTTTCAATTTATGCATTTGTAGATGCATCAACAATTTTTAAGAACTTACGTACTGAAATAACAATAGCTATTTTTTGGAGAAAGTTTAAAAGTTGTACATATAACAGTGTCATCAATGGTTCAGAGATGGAAAATGGATGACATATGTAGTGTATGTCTGAAGATGCAATCAAATGTGAAAGGACACTATCTTGAGGTCGAAGGAAGATATTGTAGTTTAGGATGTAAATTACTAATCCATGAACGGATGTGGAATTACAACAAATAGGTCATCTCAATTCTTATTTTAGTGAATAATGCTACGGTTCTATTGCGCCGTCATTCCTTGGATGGGGACGCCCCAGTATCACGCCCTCCTATTTATAGACCGGTTTTCCCCTTGGTTGGCTATCGGCATTCTCTTGAGCTTTGCTTTGTTGTCTTTAGCCTTCTACCTACCTTTCGCTAGCGCACGCAAACCAAAGGCCATCCACGCTAGGGCTTAACCGACACCATCGGGGAGATCCACGCCAAGGCGAACCGATTGGTGGCCTCGTTTCTCATCTGCGTCCCACATCTCCGATTCTCGCGACCTAACAAGGTGCGGTGCTTGGTTTGTGTTGGGTTAATCTCTTCTATTTTCTTGGATCCATGTGCCATGCTCGGCTCGATGGATGCTTCAACTCAGTGGTTTCGACAGCGGTATTGGTTAGTTTTCTCCCTTTGTTTTTTGTCTGTTCATTTGGAGCTGTTTATGCTTTGGTTCCGTCCTGTTGCTTTCTCTTTGTTTTTTGTATGTTCATTTGCGAGCTCGTTTGCTTTTGATCCGCCCCCGCTGTTTTCTCTGCCTGCTGCCATCGGTTTGGATCTTAAGGCGGTTGAATCTTGTTCGCTCCACGCGGCGGATTAAATCGCCAGTTTGCCGTCCCGGGGATTGATCTAAGATGGCGTGGCCGGATATACCTCGTCTATCCAGCAACAATCGGCTCAGAGCCGGGTTTGCTTGGGAAGTTGATTGCTTGCCTCGGCAGTTTTTTCCCTTTCTCCTTTAGTCTTTCCTTCTCCCTCGGCTTACCGATCCTATAAATGCGGATTTTTGTTCTGGATTTTTGGTTCGTGTGATCTTTTTGGCGGATATGGTTCTGATTTTATCAGCTCTGCCCATTTTCCCTGTGCCTTACCATGTCTTGGTCCCCTTTCTTGTTGGTTCCGGAAGTTTATGGTCGCCACCCGGCCAGCTCCGGGCCTACCATCGCCATCGCTCTCCCGCCTCCTCTTTCAAGAGAGGGATATCGGGTTCGGTTCCCCATTTTTCTGGGGATACCCAGTTCGGGTTTCCCTGGGATTTTTGTACACCTTTGGGGAGTTGCACGTTGTTTTTCATTCCCTTGCATTCTTTTGTGCTTTCCTCATTTTCGGTTGTTTTTTCCTTACTCCCTCATGTTTGTTTTCTTGGGTTTTTTGTGTTCCGCGTTGGGGTATCCGATCGTGTTGCTCATATAGTTGTTGCTAGCTCTACGTCTTGGCCTCATCTTATGGCTGTATGGTTTTCGCTGTTAGTTGTAGGTGTTTTTGTTTTTTGTTGCTTCGTCGTGCATAAAATTGATCTTGCATCCCCATGGGTATATTTATTTGTTTCTGCCATATATACTTGCACAAAGTCGTTTTATAGAGGTTATTTTCAAGTTCCCCAAAACCACCTTCAAGTTGTTCGTTATAGAGTTTTGGGGTTGCGTTGACTTAGTCCCCCTTCCCTTCTGTGTTTCGTAGGTAATCTCATTATAGCATTTTCTTCGCTTATCTCTTTGATTGAAATTCATCTCTTGCCCTCATTGTTTTCATAACATCTTTTTTGGCATTTTTTCCTTTTGGATTGGTCCCTTTAGATTGTCGTTAGGATTATGTTTGTTTGTAAGGTTCTTACTCTTTGTCCCATTAATCCTATATCTTGGTACGCAATTTGATCTATTTAGCATGTTTGCGCATATTGTCCAGTTGCGCATTATGGTTTGCGTGCTTTTAATCCCTCTTGCTTACCTACTATTTTTAGATTTTGGGGTTTTTGAATGTATGGTGCATATGTACATGCAAACATTATCTTGGATTATTTCTTCATGTTTTTTGGTGTTTTCCTTGTCAGTTCCTTTTTTATTATTTTTCCATTTCTTCCTTTTGCTTAGTTAATCCCGTTAACTCATGTGCATCATGCCCTTTCTGCTTTTTGCGTCTCCCTCCTTATGTTCTGGTAGTTTATTTGTTGGTTACATTCTAATGCTTGCAACTTGTTGTTTCTAGACATCTCACATTATGGCAGATCTGGGCTCTCCCAGCACATCTCAGGCTTCCTTACGAGCCCGGACGAAGAGGGTTGGCGGTCAAGATCGCCTGCCTACCCCCACCTCGTCCGACGAAAGCAATCACTTTGGGGTCTCTACATCCGGATGGGCCCACTATGCGGTCATTTCTTGTTTATTGAACCCGCCCCGCCCGACTTATCCCCTCACGATGCAATAAGCATGCCTTCCCACTCGCTTTCGGTAGGCCCATCTCCGGGTTGTCTCTTACGTTTCTTTTGCTCAGGTTCCTCCCCGGTTTTCTCACGGCTGGCCCGGGTTCTTCCCTATTGGCCGAGCCATTCCCTTCCAACGGCGGGCTTTATTCCTTCTCCATCATTGGACATGGTGCCTCACCGCTTCTGAGACCCTCGGTTCACGGATAGCCGCAGTCACGAACCTTCGGTCCCTCACTTACTTCGATGCTTACGTGCATGAGCAGTTGAGGTGCCTCGCCAGAGGTTCCGAACGAGGCGTCGATTACGTTCCCAACTTTAAGAGATGTCGCCACGCCACCGGTATGAGTTCCTTTGTGCCACGAAGTCGAGATTTCGGGGAGCTTCATGCTCGTTTGATCTGCTTTGTCTCCTCGGGCCCGAGGCGATTCTTCGATTATTGAGGAAGGTAAGGCCGCCACTCTACGAAGAATGAAGTTCTTGATTATTGGCGTCGCTGAAGGCTATGATGTCGCTTTTTAGATTTTGATGACCATGCGGGCCGCTTTATCTGTAGATGATTCCGAGGGGAAATTGAAGTTAGCTCGGCAAATGCATCGCTGTCGGGCCCCCGCTTCGAGACCCTCCGCTCCCTCAGCGGCTCTTCCTTCTCTGGCTGCGCCTCCATCCGGTTCTCTTCATCGATCTGGTTCTCGTCCTTTACGCACTTTTTTGTGGTCGAAGCGGCCATCGAATTGAAACCCGCCATGCTCCGTGTTAATGCCGGATCTCTAACGCCCTCGGCCACCTTTGATTCCACCGTCCTTTGGTCAAGACCGGCCCATTTTTCCGGGTCCCGCCCATGATTTATGCCTCCCTCGATTTGACCTCGGATGTTCGTTAAAGCAATACTATTACATATGCTTTTTATTAAGATGATTTTTGGTGCTATGGCTCGTTGGTTCTTTTTATTACTCACGCTTTTGTTGTTTGGTTTTCAATTTTTGTTCTAGCATGTTAGGATGGCATCCAATTGAGGGGTCGGGTAGTGTTAGATGTTTTATTTTCCTACCTGGTGTGCGTAATATCAGCGGGTTGGGTGAGGTTGTGTATGCATGTGTTTGTGCTTTTAGCCCTAAAGGTTTTTCTAGTCTTCGCTCAACTTTCTCCTTTGGTTTACCGTTGCATGTGGGTTTATTCGTATGGCGAAGCTTTTGAGGTATGAGCTTGGTTTGGTTAACTCACAGGCAAAATGTATAAAGTTGCGGTGGTCCCGCTGCCTTCTTGGTTTGACGAGTTCCTTGGTTATTTGGTTGGTTACTTTACAGGTTTGTGCCCTCTTTTCAGAATGTGCTCCATTTACCTCGGTCATCCCTCATCTTGTATCGAATTTCTCCCTACCGATGACTTGGCTTCGGCTACTATAGTCTTGAATCGCTTCCATGCACCTTTCCTTTCCTTCGTAATCCATTTGCTCCCTCACAAATGTGTTTTGAATTGATACAATTTGGTTATCGCCTTCCTTTGGTCATCCACGCGTCCACCGATGCTTTCTCTCGCCCAAACCACTCGCTCTTTTTATCCGCCCATCGTTGACTTTGCTCGCCTGGGCTGTGGGCCGATCTCTCTGCGCGATGGGTGCCGTGATCCCCATCCACCTCCCAATTCTTCTTCTCGTTTCCTCCTTGGGGTCAGCCCCTAAAGGCTTAAACAAATTCGCCTCATCTTGGATCTGTGCGCTTTATCTAAACTCTTTCTTGACCATCCCCTTTTGGTATGAGTCCCTCAATTGTCACATCCGTGGTTCACCCAACGACTTTCTCTTTGTTGTCGACCGGGGAATCCGTTATCATCATATCACAACTGGGCCTTCTCATCGCACTTTCTTGGGTTTTGAGCTTGATGGCCGGCCTTTATGTCTTTAATGTCCTCCCTTTGGTCTAGCTCCAGCCCCTTTTGTCTTTACCAAATTAGTCGATTGGTTGGGTTTGGCAGGTGGGGGCCCGCTGTTTTTACCCTATGTCGATGATATTTTATTCTTATGCCAAACATGTCCCAAGTTCTACAGATCCGCCACAATATTTCGATTTGCAATCCGGTTTCTCTTAGCTTGAAGAAATTTGTCGGTTTCGCCTTCACATTGCACAATTTCTTTAGGTTTCATAATTGCGGATGACTTCTTTAAGATATCCGGGCCAAGAAGGAATGGGTCTTGTCTCGTGGTTCTAGTTTGTTGTCTTCCCAAGTTGTCTCCCGGGATTGCCCGTTTTCTTGGCTTTATCCAATCCTCGCTTGGTCCTGGTCGCCTTTTGTCTTTGCCTTGTCTTGTGGCCTCCATTTTGATCTACGCCAGCCGACCTTTGGGATAGTCCCTTCTTCTATCTCCCTTACCAACGAGTGAGGCCCAAATTTTGTGAACCCTTATTTGTCGGTTGATGAGCCCCCATTGTGGCCGTCACTGCGGGTCGGTTCTACCTTGGGTTTTGATGCTGATGAGGGATGGGGTGGTTGGCTTTCACGTCCGGACCCTTCTCTCTTTTTTCTGCGAGATTTCTGCCAGATGCCCGCCCCAATCTTCTACTTGGCGTGAACTCTTTGCTCTTTTTCAGATCTTGCAGCTTAGAAGTGTTTTTGCGTTGTTGTCCGGACTCTCCGGTGATAGCCTCGCGGGGACAATCGAATGTGTTTTTTTATTACAGAATGGCGGTTCTCGATCCCCCGCGGCTTCATTTTTGTCATTGAAGTACTAATTTTCTCGCTATCAAGATCATATCAGCTTGGAGCCGGGGTTTGGGTTCCACGCTTTAGAGAATGAGTGGGTGACTATCTTTCCAAAATTCGGCCTTTGATGAATTTCTTTCCCCTCAGTCTTTTGCCTCTTAGATGGGATGGTTTTTACATCATGTTGATCGCTTTGCTAGGCCCTTCTAATGCCCTCCTCGCCGCCTTCAACACCAAAAGATTGTTATCCTCATTGATCGCGCTTTAACGCTTTTCTTTATGATCGCATCCGCTTAACAACTACCGCTTCCTCCACTTCCTTGGTTCCCGAGGTTTTGCATCATGCGCCGATTTGCCTCACACTACTTTGTTTTTTCTTGGCCCTCCGCCTTGGTGGCCACCGCTTGCCGTTGACCTCCACTTGGCAATCTTTGTTCGAGACGCAGCTTTTTTCACGAATCTCCTCCCAGCCTTACTACCTTCACCTTCTTCCTTCATCGCAGTGTGTCCGGCTGGCCATGCAAAGACTATTTGCCTTGCGCTGGATTTTCTTAATACTTAATATTGTCTCTTCTCACATCCGGCTTTTAATCTCAATGTTTTTTTGGAAAGTTTGTTCATTTTCATAAGGTTGTTTCTCATTTGTTTGATAGCCGCCGGGACCGGCTTCCGAAGTTGTTGGGCTTTTGGGGGTATAGCTTGGAGTAGTCCATGTTATTTTTCTTTGGTTGGTTGATGTTAATAACTTGCTTATTCCCTTTGTTTCCCCGTATATTTTACCTTTTTATGACGGCCCCTCATATAAGGTTCTTCTTCTTCGCCGGGCCAGGGTTTCTGCTCTCTCCGGGCCTCGCACCCTCAACTTTGCTCGCTTATTCTCCTCTGCCTAGCTTCAATTTCGCTTGGCGGGGCTCGCCAGCCTTTACATCTTTACCGCCTCCCCTTTGCATGTTGTCGTGATTTTTCTCCCTCTAATATCTACCCATCGAAGTCCTACTTCTATAGGGGTCGCTTCTCACTATTGCCCTTTTTTCATATTTTGATCAATCCTCGCTTTTGCCTTTATTCAGCCCCCTCTTCCGCAAGTAATCATACCTCAATGCCGCTCCAAATCATCTCCCCTACTCGCCTCACACAAGCCGATTGGCGCAGCCTCATGAAGCTTGTCCGTCACTATGACCGCTTTGCTGGTTTTCTCCGACTTCTCGAGGTAATCGCGACTTGAATTGGGCTTTAATTCGTCTCTTCGACTATGTCCAGCCTGTACATCCGCAGTCTATGGCAGCGAGTAACGGCCACCGCCGAGGTCCCTTATATTCGTGACTTTTCCCCTTCGCCATGTTACCGGCAGTTTGTTGTCCGCTTGTTTGCCAGACCGGGACCCACCGAGGGAGGTCTCTTTTCGCCATCCTTGTCCCTCCACGACCTTTTATCATATGTCACGCCTGCTCGCGGGTGGCTTTTCTGAGTCCGCTGGCCTTACTCGGGTTTGAACCTCGTGATTTTGGCACCTATGTGCCGTGAGGGGGCGGTGCTACTACGCTTGCCGCCATCCGCCCTTCGGGACATTGTCCGCTTCACGGGCAAGCGCTCATTGCTTCCCACGCGCTTACATTCTAATCCGACATTCGTGAGCGCCTCATCAGATCCCCCGCCATCTCGGCCTTTTGAGGTAGGTTCCTTCTTCTATCGGCCACTTATGTGTAGATCAAAAACCCATCCTAGGAATGCTATGGTTCTATTAAGGATAGCAATAGAACCGGCTATTCCTTGGATGGGGAGGCAAGATCACGCCCTCCCATTTATAGACCGGTTTTCCCTTGGTTGGCTATCGGCATTCTCTTGAGCTTCTTTGTTGTCTTTAGCGCCTTCTACCTACCTTCCCGCCCTCCCTCCCCTCTTTTCGCAGGTTTTTCCTGATGATATAGGGTTCGCTGGCTCTAGTTCTACGGAGTTTCTTGGATTTGTTGGCATGAACTTGTTCATGTTTGTTCTATGTTGACATTCCTCCTTTCCTTTGGTCAAGTGGCCATCTACTATTTCGTCTTCTTTCTCTACCTCTCGAGTTGCTTTATTGCCCGCATCCTCCATGTTTTTCGTTGTCCGATGTTCTTGGCAAGTTTATATGTTCTTATGGTTGGAAGTGTTCCGGGCCAGGCTCGCGGCCTCGAGGCATCCTCCAATTTTTATCTCTCACCGCGGCGTATGTGGGAAGCCTCAGGTGACACTAATCGAATATTTTCTCCGCGATGGTCATTCCGCGGACGATTCTCGATTGGTCATTTTGTTCCTTTGTTCAGCGTGGCCCTTGGCCTCTAGACTTGATTGGATATTTGATACATTATTCGCGAGAACTCTAACCCTTTGACGTGGTTTTTCTTCATCGTTGCCTTTGCGCGGTTGCTTCCGAGGTCTCTTGGTGATCGAGGTGCATGAGATTAGCAAGGGGCGGGGCTTGCATCCCGAGGGGAGAAGCACACCGATTTTTTCTTCTTTGTATAAACCGGTTTCGGGGATGAAAGATCTTTGTTCATCTTGTGTTTTAGTAGTCTCTTCGCTCTCGATGATTGTCTAGTTTGAGCATTTATATTTCACGCTCTTCAAAGCTCTACCTAATAGGGGAATCAATTTGTATTCAACGGTTCACAAAGCTCAATGAGAATACCACTTATGTAGATCGGGACCATCCTAGGAATGTTATTACTTTGCTCGTAAGGTCCTATAGAATACGGCTTTTTTTGCATTATATCTTTTAAATCTTTTCAACTTGTGCTAATGAACACTACAACAAATATCCAATATAAGAATAGAATAGAATAGAATAGTTTTTAACGGGCCCACTCGGAGACCAATAGGTCATGGGGCCCATACAATGGGCTAGTACAATCGATTACTACTAGGATTAAAACCCCCGCCGAAAGGTTTTCAAGGGAAAAACCTTTGCAGTAATGATGATACTAGACAAGCGGAGATAATGACTACTGAGGGCTCAGTAATTGCAGACGTTTATCTAGAACCTCAAGTATGTATACTGCCAAGTCATGCACAGATGGTGCTCTGAGAAGTTGTGGAAGCGTGGAATGGAATGCTAAGGTCAAAAAATGATTCCGGACTATCTCAAAAGCAGGGCAACTCAGAAGAGTAAAGGGTAAAATCCAATTGCATGTGGGTACGTTTTGATGGAAGGTGCATAGCATTGTATTTTTTTTTTCTAGCATATACTTGTTATGTGGAGGTGACAAATTGTAGAGGCATTTGCTTAATTTGTTTGTTGATGATCATTAGATTCGCAATATGTTGTTAGACATTTATGATGCTAGATGTTTAGGGTGCTAGACGCTTACAGTGCATTCCTTACCTTTTCGTCTATGTAATGCCAGATTTAGGACTTTGACATGATTACATTTTGAACTTTTGCATCTACGTTGTGCATGATGAAAGCACCATATTTTTAAACAATATGTTAAGCATCAGATTCAAAGAAAACTATGCAAATATGACTTTTTATGGGTAATTTGCAGAAATTCTGCAAGTTAGAGCAATTGGAGAAGCATAAAAGCTTTCCTATATGGACAATATAAAGGTTGGAAACCATCTTGAACGTTTCCTAAAGTTAAAGAGATTAGGAAAGACAATGTAATTTTTAGATTGCAACGGAAGTATTTATCATTCATTTTTCTAATACACCATCCCATAGAAGAAAGAATAAGAATAAGAACAGGTTTTTAGCGTCCACGGAGACCAATTGGCCTATAGGACCCAAACCAAAAGAGAGCCCGACAAGTTTATTCTTGTGAGATTAAAATTCCCCCACGAAGGGTTTTCGAGGGAAAAATTTTAGCGAATAAGTATCCGGGCATTATTTCTAATTGTATAGGTGGGTTCAATGTCGTCCATTAGGACACAAACCGAATTTCGTCGTCCATAACCTCCCCGAGGTATGACCCCAATGAGACCATCGATGTCGTGAGTCAATAAGCGATGCAACGGCTGGCCGGGCACTAGTAATCGAACATATCGCCTCACCGGATATGAGCAAATCTTTGAAGGCGGAGATCCGGAGGGCATGACATTCATCCTCAATGGCACCCCGGTGGCAACAACGCAAAGCCTTTGCTCCGATGCTTCCGAGCCCACCGCCCCGTTTCAATACGGGGTGATGTGCACCGTCGCGAATGGAAGCTATAAGCATGCTTCTTCATGGGCATTTGGGTGTACAAGTAATCGGGTATGGGCCTCTCGTGAGCCCAGGATTGACTTGATGCCGAGCAGTGTGCCTAATTTAACGTCGCGTCCGAGCATCCGTATCCGCGAGCTTGCGCGAAGGAAAGTAGCATCTAGGTACAACTTAAGTGCCTTTGCGATCTTTCTTTGTCCCCGACTGGGCGATTTGTTTGCCTCACTGCACCCCCAGTGAGAACCACCGAGCTTGCTTTGTCTTTCAGCCAGATTTCAGTGTTGGGGACCCATCGCCACCGCCAAAGCAAAGGTTGGGCAAAGCGTGTATCGGCCATAGCGACCACCTTCCTCGAAGTAAACGATATGGCGTTCCAATGCGACCCATTGAAGGGGTAGAAAAGCTTGTCTCCACGAGTAGGATCTGGTATGAAATCGCGGACTTTACCCCAAGGGCCCGTGCCAAGAAGGCCTTACGCGACTTGCTCGAGGTCATTCCAGTGCCGAGGGATATCACCGGATCCCACATACGCGCCACATACAAAAGGACCGGCTCGACCAAGGCCGAACAAAGTGTATTTGGTGGCCCCGGGCATACAACTCTACCTTGTGGGCTGTTGTTCCGCATGGCATATAGTGCTTTCCAACCCGCCGTGACCTTAACCCCGATGGCGATCCCAATGGGTGGTAGTTGAGAACTTCGATCCCCAAGTACTTGTAGGTCTGAGCCACCTCCACGTCTTGTCCCCAGTAAGTGAATGAGGGAAGCCTTGGCTGATGGGATGATGCAACTAGCAGCACCCTAGTAAAGGAATCCACCATTATGGACTTCGATAAACGATCATCACGTTAGCAGAATGAAAAATTTATCCTTTGAAGGTAATCACTAGCTGAGTCCATATTATTGTCCTCCCAAGCCCGTAAGCTCACAAAGAACTTACAATCTCAAAGCTCACAAAGAACTTACAATCTCAGTTCACTGAAGAACATCCCTAGCTGTGATCAGGTCTGAGTCTGTTGTATACCCTTGTATTGGAATTATTCGCACAGAAATTGCACATCAGCTTCTAGCCATGTATGCATTGGTGAGACAACCATTATGTTATAGTGAGAAAAGGAGGAGCTACCTCAGCTCGGCAGTACATTTAAGTGTAAATATTGCATCGAAACTGTATATTGAATATATGGGATTCGCTAAAGTTGAATTTGACGCCTATAAGTACTCTGGATAAATTTGAAAGGCATAAATATAACAAACAGGTTGGAGTACACTCAACCTGAATTGCAAGAATGTGATGGGTCATCTTTTTAAAATTTCAACCTGCTCTCTCTATGACTTGATGTAGCTCCATGTAACGGATGGATTTAAGAGAATAATAGCTATCGACATTAGAGGATTGCAAGAATGTCAATGTTGATTCATTGTCAAAATTGTGAGGAGAGTGCCATGGAGGCTATTGTCATTTCTGTAGCAGTGATTGTTCATGCAAGTAAGTTTGGTGTCGGGCAGCTGCATGTGTGAACATGTATCTTCTTTTTCTGTCTGTCCACTAAAGAAATAGAAAGTGTCAAAGTGTCAGACAATTTTATATGATTTTCTCATCTCAAAGACTTTTGCTAGTGTTGCAATGCATTTGCAATTATGTCTGAAATGAGAAGCTAAATAACATACAATGTTCTAATCAAGATAGATATATACAAAATGAGCAAATATGTTAGACCATTCACAAAGCACTCATAGTGTCGACCACTATAGAAGGGGCTATAGATTAGTAGAGGGAGGACCCCGATGAGCATGGCATTGAGGTCATCATTGCGGACTTTAGTTGAGATGAGAGATGCAAACTCTGCGGTGCCGTGGACGCTCTTATAAGCAAGGCTAGGTCCAAATACGTCCTTGCAAAATAAACAATTGTGTTAAATACTATATGACGGTGAGCAATCTCCAAAGCAGTCTGAGTTGCCTGAAGAAGGTTCCTAGATGCACCAACAATACAAACTTTGTGGTAAAATGGGCCGGATGGTTTAGAAGAATGCCAGGTTGGCCAGAAAGAATAATTTTCTAAACTTAGCTCAACAGAAAAACTAGATGTGGAGACTTTATGGCATTGAAACTATAAAATAAGTACACGGATTTGTTGATGTGGAGCTTGATGCCCAATAACTACATGCTGGCCAACTTTCAAAGGCATAAATATAAGGAACGGAATGAATATACTCAATATTCACCTGAGTTGCGAGAAGTTGATGGCCACTGTTTTTAATATTTTCCAACCTACTTGTGATTTGATGTGGCTGCATGACATATTGTTGGGAATAATAGCTTGCTTTGAAACTTGAGCATGCAACTGATGAGAGAAAGATTTGTGAAGTTTGGATGCAAGCAATGAGCATGTGTCAAATAAATATATCAAAAGATTATAACACAATCCATATCTTAGACACGCCCCCGATCTAAGGTACTTCTCTTGATGTAGATGCACCCTAACTAATACACATCCTCAAGCAACATCTGAGATCTATTCTTGCACTGCGACTCGCATGAAACCAACATCCCATAGATAGGCTTTTCATTCATCTCGGTTTTTTTTCCTACAATGGTATAGGGTGGGTAGCCGACATCGCAGGGCTACCCAAAAAAATGAAAAACATAGGGAATATCCGGTTATAACACCGGACCCCACATAAAATTGTGTGCTTTCTGAGGATGTTGGCTAGTGTACTGCCGAGCTTATGGCCGGGATTAAAAACCCCTTTCGGGTTTTCGAGGAAAACCCTTAGCAATAAAATCTCGGCGGGGGCTTGGACAACGCAGAGTTGCTAAACGTTCCCACAAAACCCACGCTCCACGAGAGAATACCGGGTCGCGATCACCCCTTGACATGCACATCACAACAGAAAAACCAATAGCGAAAAAACCTCGAAAAGCGAGGGGGTCACGCGTGCACGCGACAAAAACAACATTTACACCTCAAAAAAGTTTAGGGCTGGTCACGCGTGCCCGCACGCGACAAATTATAACAAATATGAACATATAAATAACAATTTTAAAGGGGAAGGGTGGAAGCCATGGATACTGGCGAGAGATGAGAAAGCGTAGATGAAACGTCGATGAAGAACTCTGCAATAAATAGCGATCCCCCAACCTGATGAACGGCCTAAAAATGCATGCGATGCATGCTCGTCTTGTGCAAGAATGTCGATCCGCTACGCGAATCGATGACATTAAGTGTCCCTCTACTACATACAAAGGCCTATGCAAGCTTATCTGATCTCATTGAACTATATAACTCTAATGCACTATAACACAGACACAGGGAACATGAACAGTGGCTGATTCTATCTATGGAATTAATACCAAGTCCAATGGGCACAAAAACTGAGATCTATTCCTAAAGCCAACCTATAGACCTATTTCTACAAACTACATCTACAATATTGGAACCTTGCTAGGAGGCTAGATATTCAAAGGCACTATGTGGCATTAGAGCTTGATATGTATGACCCTTTTAGTGGCCTACTTGTCATGGCAAATCAAATATGCTTTTGGTCCTGTGGTTCAAAAATTGTAGCTGCAATAAACCCTTCGAACTTTCAAAATAGTAAGCGTCTATTATGTGAGCAGAGACAATCAGATAACATGTAGTTAGTAAATATAGGATATTGGCAATAACTCGTATCATTATTGGGAATAGCTCAGACCACATTACATTACAATGTCTTCTGCAATTGAATGGAAAGGGGCCTTCTGCTATATTTTTGCAATTCTAAGGTCTGCAATGCCTGAAAATGTACATCCTGGATCACAAGGCCCCCAAAAATTGAACTACCATGTTTAACTTGTACCAAATCGTCTAAAAACCATGGTATATGTGACTTTTTATGCATGAATTTATTTGATAGAATAAAACCACATGCCATAATGGTTTGTCAAGAGCTATAGTAGTTTGTGACACAATTATCAATGGTGATTCTCAATGCTATAGTGGTTTATTTATTAGTCGTGGTTTATGAAGACTAGTAGTCATTCCTGACGTGCTTATCAATGGTGGTTGTCAATGCTATAGTGGTTTGTTCTCTATTCGTGGTTTATGAAATAGTCTCATGCATATACTAGTGGTTTTTTTGTTTACCATAGTGATCATTAATACAATTTGATCTATGATAGTATTTTTGTGAAATGGATAATAAGAAAGATTGTCTCAGTACCACCTCAGGGCCACTGCACCTTAACACACTGCCCCTCAAGTTTATAGTAATCCAACGGTTGAGATCAATCTTGGCCAATGGTGTTATGAGCCATAACACATTGCTACTTCATAACATCCTAGGGTCTTACTAGGATGTTATTAAATGGACAATTTTGAGCGATTTTGATGGCGATCGGATGGTCCAAAACTCGGGTAGTAGTGTGTTAAAAGACGATACCGCCTGCCTTGGTGTTACTTCAAAAAACATTTGAACCCATCAAAATGGTTTCGGGCAGCTTATTCAAGACACCCTCGCCATTTTGATGGCCCTCAATTTTTCTTTTTCCGAATCACCCTCAGGCCAGGGCGTTATCTACACCTTATAGTGATCCCCTAGAGAGCGTCCAAACAATTATCTTTATAGTAACAATTATGGTTCCTCTTCCATCTCAATTCAATTCGATTCCATTCTTCTCCTCAATTTGATGGACTAACTAAAATTTAAGTATTTTGTAGTTTTCCCTATATTTTTATTGAAAGATGATATTTCACGATTTCTAGCACCCGCAGCCTTGGAGGGAGGTCTCTTCCTTTATGTTGGCCCGCCCATCTCCCATCCTGGAAGGAGATGATGTGGGATTTAGTGAAAGCATAGTGATAAGTGATCAGGAACAGGTAGGAGATCTAGTTGTCACTTGGTACGGGAGGATTGAGTGACATATACGAGTTCAAGGGAGACAAACTCGGCAGGAAAATGGGAGCAAGTGTAAGAGATGTGGACCACCCATTTGGGAGGGCCTTAGAGACATGTGTGTTTGGAGAAGAAGGCGAGGGCTCTGCGCTTAGTACTTCCGGAAAAGTGTAGCCGCCCTCCCTCAGAAAGTACCTTGATGCATGTGGGATTAGGGTCCAAGTTAAGCGCGGAAGGAAGCCTCCTTGCACTTGTTTCCATCTACCAATCTTTGAGGTGGAGCTTTAGGTGGTGTCTTGTCTTCATCTGTCCACAAGATTTCTTGCTTGAATGGTTGTCTTGGAGTTATGCTATTTTACGCTCACGATCGGGTTATAGTCAGAATTACTATCCGATCCATTAAGGATCATTACATGGTTAAATGCTTTCTATCCGGTGACCAAGTGCTTATAAAAAATTCCCTATCGTGCCTATTGTGGAGCCTCGATAAGGTCATGTACCATTTACTACTATAAATTAAAAATAGCTTGCCTTCAAAAAAAAAAAAAAAAAAAAAAAAAAAAAAAAAAAGATGATATTTTTTTTTTAATTGAAAGATGATAAAATTTAAGTACCAATATTGATTAAGTTGGCTTAAATTGTTTGCATTGTAAATTTATAAGCCCCTTGTATAGAAGTTCTTAAGATTAAGTTAGACCTTTTATCTAACTTGTAGATTTAATCAAATTATTGCTTTGTCCCTTGTGGAAAGTCATAAAAATTTAGATGAGTTTAGAGAATGTTTTAATATGTTATAAGATTCAAGGATTTATCATGAAGGGATGTTTTCGTCTACATTTTTATAGTTGGAGAGCGGTGACGACTTCAAATATGAACTAGCTAATGATGCTTCTGGTCGTTTTTCGGGTTCAAGAGATACCACTATAACCACCATGCGTGTTCCACTATATCCTATTTTCAAAATTTGCCTTGGGAGTCGGTGCTTATGTGGAGGAATGGCTATAGGAGAACTCTAACACAACGTCTTGATATTGCATCTCTTATTCATCTTTTTTAGACATGGTAATATATATACATTTATATTTCTACTAGTCTATTATATGATATATTTCACAATGTGTGAAATAGATTAAAAGGTGTAAGCTAATTAGGTTCTTTTGCTATCATATTCATATTCATGGTGGCCCCGCCCCGAGGGAGGGAGGAGGGTTGTGTGCAATTGTTGATAGGGCCTTGTGCCTTAAAATTTATATTTTTTTGAACGTTCTATGTTGTTGGGAACATTAAGATTATTTGACAAACGGTGAGCACCATCATTAAAGGAGGAGGTGCCAACGTTCAAAAAAGAGGCCAATAAAGTGCCACGACCATTTTTTTTCACTCCGTTTCCCCCGATGAAGTTCCGCCTCTTTTCCCACTTGTGCCCTCTTTGTTTATGTATTTGCATTTCCTTCTTTGTGTTCTTGTGTTCGTTCCCCTTGGCATATGGGCCTTGAATCGTTCAATTCTTAGCCTGTTGGATGGATCGTTTTGATTCTTTTCTTTTTCTATTATAGCATCTTTGCCCCTTTGTTGGAGGTCTTTAATCCCTTGCATGGTTATTTTTTGGAACAGATCCAATCGATTCGGCCTGTGGGTTGGAGTTTCTTAGGTTTTTCTTGTAGGCTTCTTCAGTTTTTGCTCCCGTCTTTGGATGCTTTGTGCCGGTATGGTTTTCACTGAGTTCATAAATTCGTTTGTTTTCAATGTTGTTGTGTTTTTGGATGCCTTAGAAGTGCGATGGTATGTCTATATGATTGTTTAAGAAGTATTAAGTTGATTATATCCATCTAGAATTCAAAGATTTAACTTCAACGGTCTCTAAACTATTTTGCAGAAAATTGATTTTATCATACTGGGTATCGTGTTTCATCAGCATCACAGACATTCAGCAAGATCCGTGTCTTTATATCATTCGGTATTGTCCTTGGAAATTATTAATAGCTCTTCCATTCTTACCTTCGGAAATAAGGAATTACCTTCCTTTCTTATGCGTACCTTATTACTTCGTTTAAGGTCCATACTAGACTAATCTTGTACAGACTATCTAGCTTATCCCACTGCCTTGCGGCAGCCAAAGTGGAGGACACGTATAGGCTTTTAAGTTCTACCACGTCGGGGATCATCATCGTATAACCCCAGTAACCAACTCCCAAAGATAAACATACATTGGCAAGGTTTGAACCCATGACCAAATGCATATTTATTTTGGCATTACTAGGCCTATACCAACTCTTCTATTTCCGTTTTTTTTGGTTATATGGTGGCTCATGTTAATGTTTCTGCAAATTGTTAACATCTTTTCTGCACCTTAAATCTGGAATCGCTTACTTCTTGGTATGACTTTTGCAACGTTTGTCCAAAAGAGTTATCTGGTGGCATGTGCATTCTTATATTCTTGCTACAGGGGATTTGGTTGGAGTGGCATAATTTATGCTCTTGCTATTTTGGTGACTATATATGATCTATCCGCGATACACGATACTTAAGAGGATCAATATTGAAGAGTAATTGCAGCCTCTGCGAGTCGCCATGAATAAGGTGAGACTTAAACTTTTTTTAATGTCATTGCTGTCCATTGTGATAAAGCGGACACAAAAGCTAGAGAGTTTTTGAGATTTGCAGGCATCTAATCATAGAGATTTGTGCAGGTTGTCATTAATCTTGTCCACTAATATTTTTTAGATTAGCTTGACTTTTCAGGCAACCTAGAATAGGAAGAAGAAGAAGAAGAATGATGTGAAATAAGATATGGTAAATTTTGTTCTGTGATGAATCTTTTTCGAAATTTCAAAGCTGTTATGTGGATGAACCAAATGGAAATACCAGGGTTCAATTCCCTGACCTCTTGTGATGTATGCTATATATGTTTATATTCATATACGGTTTGTTATGGGCAAATTAAAATACAAATTATCAATACTATTCTCAAACAATAAATAGAATGTTCAAGAAACCTTTCTTCATTTGTTATATAAAGCAATATCAATTACATAACAAAAACATCAAGAATATGATGAAGATGTAACAATTTATTAGAAAAACTTATAGCATGTTGGACACTTACGTCTTCTAAATGGAAATATTATGTTCATGAAACCAATACCAATTCCATCGTCTAAAACATCATTGATTTGTCCTTATCACTAAATAAGTTAAAGATGCAAGTCTTTGCTATCTTGATGAACGAACCATTAGTAGTTAGCCTATAACTTTTTTGAAAACAATTGGGATATTTTGTTGTATAGAACAACATTAGTTCATATAAAAGGACGAAGACAACTTGATTAAACAACCACGCTAAGCTACACAAACAATTATTGTACAAATAATCACTATTAGGTTATTTAACCATGTTTAAAACATGACAATAAAGCACTATTAAAACACATGGTTTTAAACCAAAGAGAATAACTACCATTAAAACCATGATGGTGAATTGTGATAATAAACTAGGACAATAAATCATAAGTATGAACCACCCTAAGTAACTATTCATGCTTAATCAACATATTAACCCACAAGCTAATATTAGTTTAATATAGTGGTTTCATGCAAAAATCATTGTGAAAAACTAATAGCAATTAAATTTTGGAGGCCTTGTGGATGAGGCCACTTGTCTATTGCCTTGCAAGTAACTAAGAATGGAAAATGTGACAACTGCAAAGATAAAAGGCTTGTTCTGTAAATCCATGATCCTTAATGTACATCTCATGGCTAAGCCATGCAAGTAGTTTCTTTAGCTGCATATGGAAAGGGTGCAAGGTTAACTAACCTCATTGAACTATCCACCTCCAAAGCAACTAAGGGATCTTGCAATGGCAGTACTGGCCGACACAGGAAACACACAGGAACATAGAGAACACAGGGAACATAGACATTTGCTGACTTTGACTATGGATTTAATACCAAGTCCAGTTGGGCAACTGTATCTGTAACTAAATCAAGCAAAAAACGCATTCAAACAATATCTAACATGCACTAACTCTCCGTGCATTATATAAAGTCTTATGTAAGCTTATGTAAACTGATTGAACTGTGTACCTCATGCAATTGCATGTTGCAAAACCTGCGAGTAGAGATTCTCTGACTACATTCAGCTTTCTTTGATTTGTACTTTGTATGTAACGACAAACACAAAGCAGAATTGGTTCACAAATCACAATGCACATTGATATCATAGCACAACAGTACAATAATACAGTAAAAAACCGTTTTTAAAATTCCAGTTCACAAACACTTAAGTTAGGCTTCTTTAAGCTTTATAGCATTGCCGGTATAAGAAGACACTAACATCTCTTTGTCCAAATCCTCTTCAAAATCTAGGCCTAGGTTTACCCATTCTACCAAGGTATCGATAAGCTCGTCTTCCCTAGCACACATTCAGAATAAAGGCGGGTTCCTCAAGATATCACTTAGCAATAGGTATTCTTTGCCTTCCACTAAAATTCATGTTATGTCGGACAACTTCTTTTCATCCCTCATCCTCATCCTCATCACCTTTGAATCATCTTCCTCCCTGGTTCACCCAAGGCCGTAAGGTCACTAAAACTCCTACATTCTTGCTCTTCTTCTTAGATCTATCTCCATTTTTCTCATAATCAGCATCATCACACATAACTGACCCCCTTGGCTTAAAGATTTCATTGTTTCCGGTGTATCTTCTGGTTTGGCCGAGGTAATGCAATAACTAGCAAATGCAAATGGCAAAGAGAAATAAGATACCTTCTTATGTACAAGGGATTGACCAAAGAGGAGCCCGTTCAAAGATTCTTGAAAACATCTTATTTGTTTGCAAATGGGAAGCCTCCTCTAGAGCTGGTTTTGGAATCCAGCGAGACGTGGACATCACGCAAAGGACGCTTGGCCCGAGACCAAGCGTCCGTGAAAGCTAAAGCAACCTCGCGATAGCATCCAAGCTCGCATCTTTGTTTTGCCATGATATCCAACTCCTTGCAATAGAACGGATAAATCGCAATGCATGCTAACTTCTCGTTGTCATGTGGGGCGGATGCATACCATTCCGGGAACTCATATAACAATCTATGGCGAAATGCAGCGAAAAAAAAGCAAAGAAGATGTTTAGGAGCGGTAAGGTCACTGCCACTGAACTCAAGTAGCCGTTGTCGATTATGAAAGGGGACACGTACCGTTGTGGGGAGATTTGTCCGTTACATTTTAGGGTTAGGGTTAGGGTTAGGGTTAGGGTTAGGGTTAGGGTTGGATCACCTGACGCGAAAACTACTATGTGCAACAAAAAAAGCACAATGCTTGTTTAGCGCCGTGGTGATCCTCAATTATAACATTAAAAAAACAAAGTGCGCGAACCTAGGCTTCTAAGAAAGAAATGGACTAAGAGATTGCTTATAAAGCCATTACATTAAAGAATATTATACATATGAAAAAAACACAAAGGCACTTCACGGCCTTTTACGGGGGGTCTTTCTTCTTGTTGTATTCACCATAAAATTTTGACCATAGTACTGGGATCCCTTATGCGAAGACGCAGGCGCATGTCCTTGGGCATGATGTCCACCCGCTTTGGCATGTATTTTCGCAAGCCGCGAAGTCCTCGAACAGATCGACACCAACCGCTTCCGGCCATTTGAAGAGCATTTAAGGCGCTTGCTTGAATTCTCAGAATCGGTATGATGCATCGCACCACACTCTTTGCGTAATCTCTTTCACGAGCCCGGCAAATGGGAGGCGGAATGACCATCTCGGTGCTCTCGATACTTTTAATCTCGCTGCTTTAATGCAGGGCTTCGGTCTTCCGCTTCCGGCCACTACCCTCACCCACCCCCAAAGATTTGAGGTTGTTGCTCGGCCGTCTCCTCACATTCTGGTTAGCCTTCCCCTTTCGGGTGTTGGGCCTCCTCCTTTGATTTGAAGGTCTTGGCGCCTCCACGGGAGGCGGGAGGAGGGATAAGAGCAGAAGAAGCGGCTGCCCAATAATTAAGCGGCATCATATTGTGCTCGCCGGTCTCTCACATTTTCATCCTCATCTCAACCGAGTGCACCTCCCTACTTACTCCGGGAGCCCGTCGCCCCTCTGGCGTCATGCGGATTTCTTTTTCCTGCGTTAGGCATGGTGGGAGGAGGAGAATCTCTATCGAGAGACCCCAGATTCGGATGAAGGAGGGACTAATGTAATCACCGGCCTTACACCACCCGGATGGATCCTTGCGGTTTGCTTAGTTCTTGCCATGGCTTTCGGCGGATGGGCTTTTATACTCTGAACAACGACAAAAATAGACAACCGGCAAAGAGATAAATAGTAAAAAAGCGGTTAAAGTAAAATATGATGGTAACTTTTTAAATAATTGTACGGAACCCTAAAAATATCGGGACAAAATACGGAACCCTAAAACATCGGACAAAAACACAAATAAAAAACCGAGATTCAAAGCGTTAGCGATAGACAATTTCTTGTTGATCGCTTTTAACTCACTAAACTTTACATTTCCCCTTGCCTGCAGAACCAACCCTAATGCCATCAATGAAATAATGGAAGTCGTTAGCAATCTCCTCTCGTCTCCATTAGCACTCTTAGCCTTTTGATAATGGCCATTCCTTTCCATGGTGGTCAGATAACGACTTCCTCCCTCGCCATACTCGAATATCCACCGTGATCCAGAGTGTCTCATTTATGGTCTTCAAACGGCTCCCAAAAAGTTGTGCGGCCTCTCTTTTTTGTTTCCTTCGTTCTAGTTGACAATTAACGATAAATATTGTTTTGGAAGAAAGTATCCGAATCTTTAAAGAAGCACTTAACTACGCGGACCTCTGTTAGTTGACCGGATGATTCGTGGAATGAACATCCCAAAAGGAACAAAAAAAATAAGCCATCCACAAAATCCAAGCGGGGAGAAAGCATGTATATGTCTTGAGCTTTTCAACTTCCCCGCGCCATCCGGAATATGTTAGCAAATACCTCAAGCGGCAGTGAAGATTTTGAAACTCATCCTCACGCCTCCGTTTTTCGACATTCCCGCTTGCACCTCGTCGCCATGCATTTCTTCATTGCAATTATATTGTTCTCATTAGTCCGTGGCTTACAAAGTTCACTTAAAGGGGCAATTCAACCGGCCTCAAGCTCGGTTTTCGACCTTTACGTTATAATCATGTCCAGTAAAACCGGATGCCTATACCCCCCAAAGGTCCCGGATCAATACCTTGAAAAAGGACAATTCCGATGTCTATGTGATACACGACAAGTACACTACTAATACTTTCGGCTGAATGACATCCACGACGCCGATAAACATAAACCTCGCACAATAGATTTGTTTGTAAACACGCGTGTCAACGAAAAGAAATGAAAAGATAAGGAGATCACACAACGCGAAACTATCTCCCACGCCAGCTTAAGTAGTGACCGATAGCTTGGCCGCGTGTGATCCGATTAAGGTGGTTACCATTTGCGGGCAATTTTGGGAATTTGTTTTTGGTGGAGATTAGCTCTTTGGCCATATCATAAGGGGTATATGCATGTCGTATTGTTATACTTTCCACTTTCCCGCCGCTAGAATTCAACTTGAACTCTTTTATCCTACCTATCCAATGTAATCCGCATCGATGTTCATCGCTTTTGTCGCTAACTATATGCTCCCTCGTTGATGGCGATATACTCACCCATGAACCTATTGAGACAAAACCCCCACTTCTTCACCTTGGGAGTTACGTAAATGGGGCAAGAACACGTAAAATTACAGGGGAGACATGGATTGCGGATGAGGAGTGAAGGCGAGAGGATGCAACGAGGTTTGAGTGACAAAGTGACGAAGTTTACGCCAAAATTTGACAAAGGGAGTTGGTGACTGACAAGAGGGCGGTCAAAGTCACCATTATTTTGGGCGGCTTATCTCGATTCGAAAAATACTCGCCATTAAAATGGTGCAATAAAAGCCGAGCATCCCCTATGAAAATACGCCATGTGGATGCCAAGTAAGTCTCCGCTCATCCTTCTACCGCCAAGTAATACCGACTTTTCGTAAAAAGGTGCAAACCCGATTGGTCCTGGGCGACCGACGTGGAAATCTTTAACCCAAGATATGGGCCATTTGAGACCCCAAATCCGCCCTAATGCGCCTGAGGCAACAATCGCTCCCCAGTTAGAAAAAAGGACTTGGGACAATGCGAAAATCATCGCTCCATCTTATATTGTGAAAATAGAGGGAACAATTACATATACAAGAAATTTATCGCGCGGCTTACCTTGTGGGCCAACATTTCTCTTCCAACCCGCCCAAGAAAAGAAGTTTTGTGCTAAGTCGAATAGATCTCAATTCTGGACATCCTTGCGATGCAAAAGAACGTGCAGGAGTTGAACCTGCACTTTTGCCATTTGTTTTGCATCAAGGACAACATGGTGCCCGAAATTACCTCATATCCTCCAGATGTTGTAGCAAAAATGTCTTGAACATGGATGATAATCAAAATTATGTAATTATTCTTAGCTTAAACTTTTCACATCTTCCCCTTAACACCACCTTGCTCCTAATCATTCTTGGCTTAAGCTTTTTGCATTGTCCCCTTAACTCATGTGTGCCAAGCCTTGTGCATATAGACTTTGAATGTTAAAAATATATTGCATGGTTGATTTGCAAGTTTAGAGATAAATACAAATTTTAGCTTTCTTCATTGATAAATTGAACTAAATTGAAGAGTACAATAAACAGGTTTTTTATGCTACCTAATCTTACAAATTTTAGCTTTTTTCATTGATGAATTGAATTAAATTGAAATGCTGTTTATGCTAGTATATACCAAAATGTGGTGTCTAATTTTATCCAATAATGGCATTCTATTTTTTATTCCAAATTAGTTAAGCGGATGCTCCTTCGTGAGCGACAAATTCTGGGGAACCTTTGCAATCTACTTGTTGAAATCAAGAATTTTCAATAGGAACTTTTTTTTCCTTGAGAAACGGAAACCATAGGTTTTTTCCAATAACTCTTTAACATCCATAGAGAAGAATCAAAATTTGACGTACTCCATCGACACATAATTGGTATTTGTATTACTTGGGTGTGACTTCTTTGCTCCAACTGTGCTGGTGATATGCCTAAGAAAATGAAGCTCAAGACAACTCTACACCATAGTTTGGAGTTGAGCTCGCATAGAGAATAGTAGAATAAAGTGCAATTTAGCCCATTTCATTCTACAAATTCTAACTTTGGTGAGCTCACCATAAATTTGTAGGAAGCGTCAGGACATTGATAAAGACAATATATTTGGATATGTCATTTGTAAAAATTATGTGAAAAGAATGCAGAGAACTGTGACTTGACATACAAATCGATCTCGATGCTTCACTTTTTTTGTTTTTTTAATACAAATGTACATGGTGAACATTTTAGGTTGCAGTAAACCTGTAAACCCCTCTCATGTCAGTCATAACTCAATATCACCACCTTAGCAATATCAGGAAACCTGTCTTTTATAGCGGCTTGAATTCCAGGTGTCAGGCCCTTGTATTTGACCTGGCATTCTCTAGTAGCAGTGTCAACACCAACAACATCAACTGCACCACCATAGTTTTGAATCGCAGGCCGTAACATATCTAGATGATAATTGATAGCCTGGAAGAAGGCAAACAGCAGTAAGGCACAAAACTACCAACATCACATTCACATATATACTTACTGCGACATTCACGATAGCATGTCCTTTGTCTGCATCAACCACATCCAGAACAGCATCTCCAAACTTTTCTCTAATAACCCTCTCTATTCCCAACTTCATTGTAGAAGTTGAGCCTGGGCTCCACAAGCACCTAGTCATGTATAGCAGAAGAGAAAGGAATGAGGGTCTATTAAACCACATATATCTCACAATGACATACAAACCAGTTTGATGTAACTTATAAGAAGAAAATGAGAATCTGTGGAGGCTGCTAAAATGAAACTCTCACACAGAAATCAAAGAGTGGGTCACCATGTAATAGCTAGAAGATTTGCTTGGACATGCTTTGCTGATTGTTTCTTCCTCAATTTTTCAGCGACTTCACTATATGCTTCTAAAATAACCATAATATCTAGATCTCATTTCTATAAATGGAGGAGCAGTGTGTGGGATACTAAGTCCAAAACCCATGCAGATTGGAGTCTGGAAACCTCCAGCGAGCCAATGTAACATATAGTCTCCTGCGAACTCTCAAAATTTAGGGTATCAACGTATAAACAAAGGCGTGTTTCCTTCTTTTACAGGAAGTTTGAAACGTTCAGGTCTGTAACTATGACTGATAAGTTAAGAAGCCCTGCTATGGAAGAATATTTACCGAGAACAACTAGACTTTTTGTGAAAGACTCCATGGTATTTAACACGTCTGCATTGTCTTCATATCACGGTCAGCCATTATGATAAAAAATAAATAGAATGAGACATTAAAGTTTGAGAGAACCATATACTAGGGAAGCACATGCCAGGCCTGGGCATACCATGAAGATATGCTTACTTATCTAACATGATTTTAACTGTGCAATTGCATCAGTAAACATATGAACATTAATATCATGCAGAATATGAATGACCTACCTTCCCTGTAAGGAAGAGAAAGTATCTTCATCATTGATGGTCCTAGTCGAAGTCTCAGGAACACTAGAAGAAGATCTGGTGCTCATGCTAATCGAACTAGTGGATACAGGTCGTTTGGAGTTAAAGCATTCTTTCAGCATTTGTTCCTGAGCAAGAGACATATGCTGCAGTGGTACTATTCCTTGCAACATTTGAGAAATTGCAGACATGCAAGGGCGTTCAGAGGGTGCTAGTTGCAACTCCAATAATGATATTGAATCTCTGCTCCCAGGTTACAGGGTGGCTTAAGCTGTTGAAGATCCACTTGTCTAGTGAGCCATTCACCATAAATTCATAAATTAAAATTCTGTGAAAATTTTCATTGCAGTAGCCTACAAACTCAACAAGGTTCCGATGGTGCATCATGGATAAAACAGAAATTTCACGAATAAACTCCCGCTCTGTCTGTTTAGTAGGCTTGAGCATTTTGACAGCTGAATCAGATCCTTCCTTCGTCCACCCTCTGTATACATCAGCAAATCCCCCTTCTCCAATTCTATGTTCAAAATTTTTTGTCATCTCTAGTATATCAGCATAAGAATAAACTTTTGGACCTAATGTAACTTTCTGAGAATCCTGCCTTCCAATATCCTCAGCCTGACCAGCATACTTAACTGCCAATCCTTCATCATGAAAGTCTTCATTGTTTTCAGTCGCTCCTATTCCAAGGTCTGCATTTGCCTTAATATCCTTGTCTTTTTCTTTTCCATTACCACAGCTCTGTCTGTTGCATACAATATGGACCTCATATGGGAACCAAGGATACCATGCTAAGGTAATAACACAGATAATAAACAATATTGATCCAACAATGATCCCTGCTAAGACCTTTCCAGAGAGGGAAGACTTTTGTGATGTTTCGTGATGCGTATTGAAAATAACTCTAAGGTAAGCAACATCATTCGGATTGGAAGTATTTCTTAGACTACCAACTTCTGTAAACATCAACACACATTTGCCTGTTGCAATGAAAAAGGCAGCACAAATTCTTACAAGCCCAAGAATTGCTGACATATGTAAATGGATATGTACCATTACCATTTATGTAGGTAAAACTCATCATCTCAAGAAATTAATCAATATAGCCAGTGCCAGCTTTACACCCCGTAGATATTTGAACAAATTTATCAGGGCAACCACATCCGGCTTCAGAGCAAATTCCATAATTTCCACATGCATCTGAAGCATCACATTTGCCCACTGGATTCACAACTGTTTTGTTTGGATTTGTATCTATTTTAGCAACCCACAGATATCTCACAAAACTATTGTCATTAATGATATTGAATCTCCTATGCACAGATCAGATATGCACAATTCGAATATGGCTACTACTTGCTATGGCTCTGCTACTCCTAATTCTATAGCAGAAGGCCTCTTTCCAACCAGGCAGCACATAGAGTAATGGTGGCTAGGGCTCCCTTACTCATGTGCCGTTTGCCCCCTCTTCTGCTCAAATCTCCAGCATCAGGTGAAACTGGAGATCCTGCACCATTTAATCAAAGAGCTCAAATCTGCTTGCCAGATTTAAACAAAAAAGCCTACAGACATTTGAGCTGCCGATGGTCGGATGCCATAGCCAGCAAATTTGAGCGCCGATGCCGCATCGTCGGACGCCATAGCCAGCAAATTTTTGCTTTACCTAATACAATACTGCAACGTGTAAAAAAAAATACAATAGAAGTGTTGCGCACGAAAAAACCTAACGTGTCGCGATGATAGCATCGACCTCCAATAATTATATATGTTAAGATAAGAGGCAATATTCAAAAATTATGATTGAAATTTGATGCTTGCAGTAAATCAACAAACTAAATTATGTTGTGAATCTGTTTATAACACCACATTCTTTTCAATGCCCTCGAATCTAGACCCAACCCAACAGGTGGGCCAGAGACTGACAGCCATGTTAGCAAATACCGTTGCATAATTACTTCCTTGGCATCATGGCCACAATCGATATTCATTCCCATGACGCAAAATCGTCTGCCTTCTTCCTCATTAGAAGCACTTGAACCAAGAAGCCATGTCGATAAAATTAGTTTCATTAGCTCAGAAGTACCGCAGGGATGTAAGAGGAACCATGGCTTCTGAAGGTAGGGATGGTCCTGTCAACAGAACAGATGATGACTGTGAACCATGACTGTGAACCAGATACATTAGAAGCATTTGAAATGAATAGATTCTAGAATGCTTCCTTTAACTATCAATCTCAAATTCAATAGCAAAAGTTATTATGCAGCTCAAGTTATTAGTAAAACCTCTTTCTTTCATGGAATTGTCTGCTTCATAGTAGCATGCAAATGTTATCTTTTAATTAAAACAGGACTAGGGCATGAAGAAAAAATACTTGGCTAAGCTGCAAACAAGAGACTCTACTAGGCCCACTTTGAGTCTTAATCAGACATGCAGATCAAGTTATAAAGCCTGCTCTTTCGTGTCGTGAAATTGTCTGCTTCACAGTAACATGCAAATGAAATTTTTTAACCAATACCCAGGGTACAAAGTTGAGGATTAAAAAGTTGGTCGAGGTGCAACCAGAATGCACAGGCATTAGCAATTTGAAAACTATCAATCCTTAACATCTTGTGTAGAAAATGAGACTAGAAAGCCTAAAAGGAAGCCTTGTACTATTCAAAGCAAAAATAAGTTTAAAAAGCAATATTTTCCTCACTTCTTGTGAAAGAAATGTCCATTTGGACTTGTCAATAACATGGCGTGACGATTCCGGGAGATCACTTTCTATGTCCTCCAAATCTAATCTTCTTCCATCTGTTGAAGCTCACATAGTTAGGAAGGGTAAATCCTCTTAATGCCTCACAATATGAAAAATAGCCAGTGAGAACGAGCAATGGAACTTTATAGGATTCACTATAGAGATGATAGTTAAAGGGTAAATTCTCTTAATGCCTCACTAGTTAATACCTGAAGAATAGCCAATGAAAAAGAGCAATGGAACTTTATATGATTCACTATAGAGGAGATGATATGTGTATAGATGATACTGGCAGTCGGTCGCAACTTCACCCATCTGCATCCAAAGCAGTTTACCCAACACCAAATAAACAATGGAGTACAACAATGTCACACAAGAACACAGAAGAAAGACATGTGCATGTCTACTTAGCCACCATGTGAAATTTCTATGCGTGGATTCAAGGAGGGGAGGCTCTGCAAAGGCATAAGTAACCTTTACAACTTGTTTACAGAAATACAAACGGTCCTGAAAAGACGAGCTTTAAATTGATCAATAACCAGCAATTTAGTTAGCTAAGTCAGCTAAGACAAACATCAGATCCAGCTATAATCGTCAGTGTTATACTAAATAAGCTACCAATAACGAGTAAGCAAGGTAGTAAAGATCAAGGATTGATAATTTCATTGGTTAGAGCCTCACTTTCTTGCCATCACTGGTGCATGTAATGCATCTTGCACATATCCACAATCAAGTCTGGTTTCTTGCTCAAGAAATGTGGCAGGTGTTCTGTCAAACAGTGCAAACTTTTGTCTATAGAACATATCCATCATATTGCCACACGCAATAAGCACTTAACCCTTCCTACTTAATTCTATTATGTTTTTTAAAACTTGTGGAAGTTATTACAGAACAAAAGCCATCAATGTTATATAGTCCAACCATGCGTCATAAGTGGCATTGTTCTATTGGTATGTTCAAATCTCTACATATTCAAAATGGCCATCCAGAATTTGTGTTTACTTGAAATTAGTATTCTATACAAAAAGAACCAAGGGAAAGAACTCGCCGTAGCTGCATCTTCGAGTTCAATATCACAATTCACATGATACGTATCGTCTACCTAGATAAGTATATGGAAGTTAGAAATATCTATAAAAGTTTCTGTCTTATATATGCAGTAAGCATTAAAAGCTCATATTATCCTGCCTTTCTCTTACTTGCAACAGCCACTTCCTCCAGAACAAGATAGCCTCCAACCTGAGAATGAGGCATTATGAGACTCCAATTTGAGAGGGATGGAAAAGTGAATAATTACTTACTGAATCTGGTGAAATGCCTTTTGAATTTTCCCATCGCCACAAAGGAATATTTACATCACAGCAAGCCTCCCATGCTTTCATCAAATAAAAAGCTGCTAACTTGAAATTTTGAGAGCTGATTGTGCCATCCCATTGCTTGTGCTGTTCACAATAAAATGATGCGAAATTTCACGATATGATCACTTCCAAAAAAGATCTCCTAATTTTTATAGAGGCTAAGCACATTTGTATGATTGTTATGTACGATAGATATTGCTGCATGGTATAATATGCATAGACACGGGAAGTAAGGCTAAACTATCTGTATAATTGTTATGCTGCTGCATGATGTTATATGCATAGTTACGGGAAGTAAGGCTGTGAAAAAAGTACGTCAATCCAAAAAATGTACTGGGAATTTACATTCAACATAGCGGTGGAGCAAAGCTCCGTTGGATCCATAGCTGCCCCCTGTCGTACTGTCTTCGTTTATAAGTTTTCTACGCCCTCGATTCCAAGGGTCGAATATATAATTAGGAGAATTCTAAATATGCTCTCCAAGTTTGCAAATATTTCAAAAATACCCCACACTAAGTGTATTGTATAGTCACGGTATCGTATGGCTTCAAGGCACTTGGGATGGCATTCTGCGTGGACCGGTGGGGTCTGGGCCATGCGGAATGCCATCCCAAGATGCCTTAAGCCACAATATGGTATTTGGGGAGCTAATTCAACGTAGGGGGCTATTTCCTCCGCTATGGCATTGTTGCGTTGTAGTCTTGCTATGGCAGCCCCTTGCTCAGCGATTTTTGTGCAGCAAATCAAAGGGTTTTTGCTTCGCAGTCCAATTTTTTTCTTGCTTCAAATTTTTTTCAGGTATTGCTTTGGGTTTGGCGCTCCTAATCAATTTCTTTTGCTTCAAGTGTTGGTTTAGGTCCACAGCAGTAGAAGAACTGGCAAAGTAGAAGAAGAGCTGCTTGTGACAAACTTTTGGCAGCCTCTGTTTTTCCTGGCAATATTGTTTTTGGTAGTTCAGTTCTCTATTTTTCTTTATTTTCTAACGAGATTTTTAAAATAGCGCTAGCATATATGACGCAGCCAGAGGCATAATATCTCACTAAAACGTTCTGATGCCATGGCAAGCTTCAAAACCTGTCCAAATTCAAGCTATGGACCTATTGAAAGAAACATAGAAAAACAAAGAACAGGGTTGCAAAAAGAAGAGATCGGCTAGAAATCGGAAGCGCAAAATGGTAGACCCAAATACCATTCTGTACTAGAGGGGAATGCCACATCGGCTCACGACATTAATAAACAGTCAGAATTAGCAACCCAAATACCATATTGCCAATGGTTTTAGTACATTTGCCAAAATGCGAGTGCAGCCTTCCTTGCAATTCTAAAGTGTCTGCCTTGCAGCCATGTAACGGGGAAAGTCCCCAACCATCCGATATGAGCTAGAGGGTTAATCCGGCGAAAAAGTGGCTAATCTGGTCAAAAAACCAGGCTTAGAACTGTGTGGTATTGTGATTAAGTTTCTGCTCTTCCAAAAGCTTTGCTTGCTTGAAAATAAGCGGCGGAAATTTTACCTTGTTTCAAGTTAAAATCACAGTTCATCGTAAATGTCGTAAAATGACGTCCATAGTGTCATGTACAAATTCTTAATTTCTTTTTATCTCGCTCTTGAACTTGAACCCCTCAACCTCCTACTAGTAAAACTAAGACCTTACCAACATACCAAGATGTAGTTAAGTCTTGTTTGGTGGTTTGGTTTAATATGTTAAAGTCCACCAAAAGTATTTAGATCTTTATTTTAGAACGACGATGCAAATGTCGTAGAACGACGTCTATAGCTACATATTTGTGCGTATCAGCTTAACCATGATCCAACCTTTTCTTTTGAATTCAAACTTTGTAATGCTTGATGAGTTTATTGTTGCTTATACAAAGTCTCTCCCTCCCTCCCCCCCTCTCTCTCTCTCTCACCTGGGTTTCGTAGGCGATGGGAAAACCTAAAAAATTCGATGGGTCTAAATCCGGCACTGTAGCTTCAACAACGGATCTGCAGGGGCATCTAGAGTTGATCTGGATAATCATGGGAAACTAGGACAAGGAAAAATGAATCAGTAAATGGGTCGGATGGCGCTACAAAGGCAAATGATGGAGCTGGGTCTGCATCAGGGTCTGCTAAATCTGCAACTTCTGATAAGAGCAAAAATAGTGGTAAGAAGCCAGAAAAGGAAGCCGCAAATGAATCCTCGGGATCTACAGATTCGGATAATGCTACTGACGAAAATGATGGCTTCGAGTTTTGCAACCAAAAACAGGTTTATCAGGGGCCAAAAACATAGAGAGTCTGTAGCAAGGCTTGGCAGGGGAAAAAATCGAGAAACCATGGCATAACAGAAACTTTTGGCAAGGCTGATACCCCGTCACTGCAATCTCTTACCGTATGACTCAATACAATAGGTCTGCAAACAACCATGTTCACAGGAAAAACAACAGTTCAAGTTTCTGAAAATGGGTCACATATCATCACATCAGAAGTGAATGATATTAGGATGCAATTATTTTCCACAATACAGGAACAAACGAATGACCAAACATTCTTGCAGCAAACAATAACAATAAGGGATAAGACATCTCATAACACTCCTATTGGTCCTAGAGAACGTCCTACTGGTAATACCGATTTCAACAAGATAGCATGGACGTGGAATTTACCTTCTCCTCATGACATCGGTAACATGGATTATAGATGTTTGTATTGTGGGGCTATGCAGTGGACAGCATAACTCACAGTTAAAAAGAAGTGCAGGGCATGTGCTAATGGAAATGTGCAGCTGCCATTGCTTTGGAGGTTTCGGCAGAATATATCCATGCCGATGTCAGACAGGGCATCATGCAATTTTAAGAGGTATACTTATAATCCAAAAAAAAGAAACAGCCAGAATCCACACATTCCAGAATCCTCTTTTGCAGAGCCATGAACAGAGGTTTTGAGAGACGAACCTTTATTATCAATTTGTCTCTCCTTCGGAATACCTATCTGCAAGCCAAAAACGGGTATGAAGCAACTTCTTTCAATGGAAGATGAGACCTTCAGAGGAGGAGTGGAGAGGAGGGGAGGAAATATGACGTAGAGATGTGAATGGCAAGCCTATAATACCTCCAGGTCAACCAAAAGCTCTAAAACCTATTAAAGAAATGAAGCAATTGGGATTGACTAAGGAAGGAATCCAGGACTACATAAAGCATTGGCAAACCAACCGATGACACCAACCGTGCCTTAGTAGCCATCGAAGAAGGTAATTAACCCTTGTTGGGGAGATAGACACATCCTCGATATGATGAATTGAAAGAAGGGTGGTTGCCTAAAACTAGGTGGAAGACCTTAGGTCTTTGAGGATGTTGATGGCAAGTGTTAGTAGCATTCGTGTAAGCATTATGCTCCTCCTCCTCCTTCTAACAAACACTATGTTGGTCCTAAGAACAATAGGCCAAAGTTTCTAGGCATGGAAGCTTATGAAGCTTCCACTGACTTGGAATGCCACAAATTTGTGGTAGTAAAGCCAGCAGATTTAGATACCTATCCAGTGTGGTTGGGGTACACCATCTTTGATATTTGCAAAGAAGAAGGTAATATTAACTTCAACTATGTGCGGGTAGAATGGTGGTGTCCATTACTCAATTGACCAATGTTAGATTGTTGGACAAAGAAATGGAGGAGGATTCCACAATATAATGTCGTGTATCAAAATAATTGCCACTTTTACTACATTCAATCTTTAATAATTAAAAAAAAAAAACAATTGTCACTTTAGTGGATACCCCATTCATTAGTGAGGATTTTACTTTTTAGAAATGGACGTCCGCAGCAGATCAACCCAACTCCTGAAGACGATCGCAGTCGTCCGTCCCACAGAACCGAATATGCACGTAAATGAGTAACTATAGAGGCAGACTGAACGCCACCGCTTCACACGCCGGACTGGACCAAATCTAATACCAATTATATGGCGTTGGCGGCTTCCTCATTGAACAAAGGAAGAATGTCATCCAATCCACAGGTATCATTGACACGGTCTCGCCTTCGTATCCATAATTCTCGGTATTGCCCTCCGCCTTTGTTACCATTTTGGGTTGGTTTTTTTCTTGATGAACTTGGTATTGCACTTGGCCCTCTCAGCTTGTTTGCCGGAATTATCATTTTTTTATCTAGAATGGCAAAGTTGAGTCAAGAAGAGCCCGAGCCGATAGAATAGGTTCAGAAACGGAGCTGATTTAAAATTTTCTTAAACTATGACTCGCTTAAGTTTCGGGCTTTGTGGTTAAGAGAAAAAAATTAAGTTTGATCCGGGCCCATGCAGAGTCTTGATAGGGCATAAATGCAAATTATGAAACAGGAACAATTATACATCCTGCGATAAATGAGTTGGTTTAGCATGTTAGTTCCTTTTAGAGGCCTTATAGATCCCCGTAGATCATAAGCCCTAACAAAGGAACCTAACTCGGATGTTTAGGTAGATAGATTAGATGTTATTCTTCATTTCAAAGCCTGCGGATGATGTTAGTATTTCACCGGACCTCCATGTATTGGGAAGGGGGTAGAGGCCTAAAGCCTCAGAAAGCGATGATCTTTTGTGATGCACTACTAGTTCCCCACTATATGCGGCCCGCGCATGCAACCGGTTGTGGGTAGAGGGGCTAGACTGAGCCGTAACAAGGAGGTACTTGTCCCAACACGTAACAATCCCTCGGTGTGTAAAGCCTACCAGGGGATCCCCGTGAGCTAGGCTTAATGGCTTGCCACGTGTGGGCAAGGCATGAGCTCGACACTTTCGGAGGTGATCGTCACTCTCCATGAAGTTCAAGTCGAATAAGGGCAGTGGCCCTCTAGCCACCTGTGTTGGGCATGGAAGCCTTTGGAGCTATGTTTGGAACAAGCAATCTAAGTGGGATGATTTCATCCACTTAGTAGAGTTCGCCACACAAGATTATCAGCAGAGTCATCGCAGATGTTTCCTTTTTATGATCAACTACTGGTACCAAAGTCTTCTCCCAGATACTTGGCACAATCATGTGTCCAAGGTGGAAGTCTCCCAGCAAATGCTTTCGGAGATGCAACAGTTGGTGGAGGAGGTGAGAGGATACTTCCTAGCAGCAAGAAGTAGGCAGAAAAGCATCGCCGACAAGCACAGGACAGTAAGGGAATTTGAGATGGGAGACAAAGTATGGTTGAAGATCAAGCTCCGCATTGGCAATTGCAAGAAGCTTGCTCCAAGATGGGCTGGACCTTTCAGGATAAGCAAAAGAGCAGGTACACAATCCTACAAGTTGGACTTGCCAGTACATCTCAAAATCCATAGGGTCTTCCATGTAAGTCTCCTAAAGAGGCACATCCTAACCAGAGGAAGTATTGGAGATAACCGAGTTACTGGAAATGACGGACGACCAGCTTGAAATCGTCCCTGAGGTTCTTCTTGACAGAGCTTATAAGAAGACAAGAAGATCCAAGTTTCTCCAATACCTTTTGGAAGACGCTACGTGGGTACTACGATCAGATTTGGAGAAGCAGTACCCCGAATTCATGGAGCAATGCAAGGGTCGGCTCGTCACCGAAGTAGTCGACATTGACTCGATAGGTGAGTGGAAGGTAGATGAAAAAGTCTACTTCCATCCCACGGAAGTAGACGACCTTGAGAGATAAGAGGTCATTCAGGCATGCATTGATAGGCACGCCCAAATACGGGGAGGACACCAACCTTCACGCCAAAGGCAACTAAAGTGTAGGCATGAGTGTCATCCTAGGCATGATAGGGCGCTGTCTCCATGGCCACGATGGAAGAAACATAATCTTCCTACGCCGGGAGATATGCCTTGCATTCATGTAATTGTATTTAATGGGTGGTTCCCTAACAACCAACCTTTATAATAATTAAACGAATACCGATGTAGTGTGAACCTGCAGGCCAATAGAGGAGTCGAGCGGTAGGGAGATCGCACTACGAAGACTTGCAACACATAATTTTGTCTTAATGTGTTGTGAGGATACGACAAGGAGCATTAATTAGGAAAATTTTGAATTATGTTATAATAATGTTATAAGTCGTAAAATTTTATGAATAATAGATGATGAAGTAGAGGACGAAAGAGCCTCTCACCATAGTACGATATTATACAAGGATATGTTATGATAAATTAAAATATTACCTTGAGGAAATTGATTTTAAAATTGTATATATAGTGAATATGATTGCAGGATATGCAGGTTTCCAAGGTGGGGAGACGCATGATGCTGAGGACATCATAAATTCAAGGTGGGAAGATTGTGACGTTCCAATATAATATATGCCCCGAATAAATATATTATACTGCCACGTCACACGTACATGTCACAATTGACATGTACTTGAGTGCCGTAAAGGGTTGCACCTAGGGGGCAAGAGTTGCACCTAGGGGGGGCAACCTCAAATATTGTGCATGTTAAATAAACACACACAATTATAAACCCCATGGACCCCATTGCCAAATGGCTAAACCCCATTTGGCCAATGTCTAACCTAACCCTAAAGGTTTCTATATAAGGGCTTTCCCCTTAAATCCTAAACCTTTTCTTCTCTTTGCATTTATGGTTTTCCTTGAGCTCTTTTCCTTCTCTCGCATTTAGGGTTCCTCTGAGCCATTTTGGTCAAACCATGACTCGCATTCGCATTGCCAGGCTCTGAAAAGCCGCATTTGCACAATAGATCTTCGAGCGGCAGCAGTCTTCAGTAGGATCAGAAGCATGGATGCATTCCGAGGATCCGGAGCAAGTCAGGCGCCAGGTAAATGGTCATTCTGTTGTGCAAAGCCATCTTTTGGTTAGGCAATGAGCTGGTTTAGCATGTTAGTTCAGCTTTAGAGGCTTTATAGATCCCGAGATCATAAGCCCTAACAAAGGAACCTAACTCTGGATGTTTCGGTAGATAGATTAGATGTTATTCTTCATTTCAGTTCTGTGATGATGTTAGTATTTCACTCTGTGACCTCCATGTATTGGGAAGGGGGGTAGAGGCCTAAAGCCTGTATAGCAGATGATCCTAGACAGACTACTAGTTCCCAATTATATGCGGCCTGTGCATATGAGCCCACCAGGTTGTGGGTAGAGGGGCTAGACTGACAGAACAAGGAGGTACTTGTCCCAACACAGAACGATCCCTCTGGTGTGTAAAGCCTACCAGGGATCCCTGTGAGCTAGGCTTAATGGCTTGCCACTGCGTGTGGGCAAGGCATGAGCTCGACACTTTTGAGTGATGCGTCCTCTCCTTGAAGTTCAAGTCGAGAATAAGGCAAAGGGCCCTCTAGCCACCGTGTTGGGCATGGAAGCCTCACGGAGGAGAGGTGACTCCTCCTCCGCCTCATCGGGCTGGGGAGATGCAACCCAGTAGTAGCCCTCTTGGCTATGTACCCGGCAGGCTACGGTCCGGTCCCAACCAACACTTTTCAACCTACTCTGCAAAGTGTGCACAGGAGGGCGGATGGAGTGAACTACCCAATGACTATGTTCTTATGCCGGTAATCCATTGCCATGAATTCTGGTGCGCTTGACTTCGAGGCCCAAGTCATCGACCCCCTTGAGTCCGAGCCTTGGGTAGGATTTCCCTTGTTGTTATTGTTCTTATCGATGTTGTTGTACATGTGATGATTATTATGTGTTCACCCTTCGAGGTGATTGTATTGATATATTGTTATTATGTGCTCATGTTTATTCACGCTTCAAGACTAGGTCGACAGAAGGGAGACGGGTGAATGACACATTCACTCTTCCCTTGCTGGCTCATTCCACTGGGAGTGGTGTCAGGTGGATAGCCCCTGCCAGTTTGGCTGTCAGGGGGAATGCTCCGCCTTCCGATACGATGCGATGTGGGCACCGTTATGGGAGTAGGGGACATCACAATTTCCAATTCAAAGATCCCTGTCTCAACAAGCATCATCTAGTATGGTGTTTGCATTTTAACTCTCAGTTCTACTAATAAAAACTTCTTTTGAATCTTTTCCACTCTAGTCCACATGTCTAAAGATAGTCCTGGCCTCCACATCTCACATCCGTATAAAATGACAAAGCGCACCAAAGAGTTATAAAGCATTTTTTTAAGTTGCCAATCGATAATCCCTTTTTTATCGCATACTCTGCGCATTGAGTAAAGAGCCTTAATCGACATCCGCCCTACATTCCAACCACCTTTGTTCCAATTATAATTGTGTTTCACAACCAACCCCAAGTATTTATACGTGTCGGTAATCTCTACCTCTTCCCTTTGTAATAGAAGTGAAAATAATGTACTCTTATTCCAAATATAAGAATTTTCGTTTTTCTTAAATTCAATTTCATCTCTATTATGTCAAAAAAGTCAGCCGAAGCATTCAAATGTTTCTGCATACCTTTCTGACTCCTGGAAAAGATCACAATATCGTCTACAGCAATAACACTAATACATATTCAGCAATTGTGGTCCCTTCTCCTCCATGCTCATGTAACCACATTTCTAGTTGATCAATATATATGCCAAACAGAGTGGGCGGCAAATGGCAACCTTGTTTCACACCTACATTGCTGACAATTTCCTCTTGGCATTGTTGGTTCAATGGGAAGGACAATCCAACTACCACCATTTCATATAATATAGCAACTGCATTTTTCATGCCCTAGGGCACACCAATATTTTCCATATAATCCCATATATATTTTTCCTCGCGCATGTCAAAAGCTTTGGTAAGATCTATAAAGCATGCAAAAGTGATTTTTAGCCCTTTTTATTGAATGTGGCTGCTCTGAAAGTAACGGATAATCTATTATGGACTTTTTGGCCGAAAACTTGCTTGTCCATTTGCCCTAACATTATTAAGCCTATGGCCATGTGCTCATCTTATTTTCTAATAGTGTAGTAAAAAGTTTCGAAAACAGACTACTTACCATCACCATCCTATAGTTATTTGGGTCTGCCATATCTCCTGCTTTATGAATCGATACTACTCGGTTGTACTGCCATGTAGATGGAAAGCCATTTATCAATGCTTTGTTCATCATCCTTGTAATTATCTTTGCCACACCCGGTCACGCCCATTTAACCATTTACGCCATGAGTCCAGAGTATCCATTTGCCTTTCCACATGCTAGTTTTTTATACCAATTTCCACCTCTTCTTCAAAGAACACCAATACTTCACCATTTACTTGCATGACATCATTCACACCCTCAATGTGGTATAGTTTCCGTACCTGTCTTATCAACTTGTCTACACCTAATGTATTCACCATTTGTTTTCTTCTTTTTATCTTACCCCAGAACCTTTTAGGATCTTCAATCAATTCTTTCACAAAATGTTCATGTTTTTGTTGTAAGTATGTCTGTTTTTTCCGTCTGACCAACTTCATATATTCCTCTCTGACTCTAGGCTTACATATGGCGTTAGCATGTTTATACTCCCTTCTTTTATTCTTGCATTCTTGATCATACTATCCATTGCATGGCAATCCTTTTGCTCTTCTTTGCGACAAGAAGCAGTTATTAGCCACATCAATCAACATTGATGTAAGCGTGGTATCAAGATCAATCAAATCTGATAGCCATGATATTTCTCCCTTCACATGCCTTTTTGTACTCTATTTTCTTGACTACATTCATGTATATATTTTTGCTAAATGCCTATTCCACGCAAGGGCATGTCTTTCGATTTTATATCTCTATGTCCATCACAATGGGGTATGATCGATGTAGGAAGCGAGTCATTTACATAAAAATTAGATATGCTATCCAAGATGTTTGTACTTGCTAATGCCAAATCAACCACGCTAGCACTGATCCCTGTAGCCCCGTTAGATGTACATTTTCTAGAACATGGGAATCTCTTTATACCATTTAACACAATCAAATATAGTCCACTATACATATTCAGTAAGTGCGTACCTTGTGGTTTGTACATCAATATTGCGGTCTTGAATTATTTGCCCATCCATTTGCTTGCATAATTTCTCCATCTAATGGTTCCATCCATATAGAATCTCCATTGTCAGCAGGTATGTATGCTTGTTTATGTGCTATTCTGCTATTGAAGTCTCCTAATATTACGATGTCCCCATGTTTTTCTAACTCTAAAGCATCCTTTTCCAGGTGGTGGAACGGATCATCCTTATCCATGTCCCCTTTCTTTTAAAGAGGTGAGTCTTTGGGCGGGTAGTAGCAACCGGTGATGTACTTTTTTTTCCATAGCACCCCACGGTCTCGACCAAATATGTTGTTTAGGCGTGTCTTTCTTAACCACTTTGTAAACAAGTTTTCCAAATTTTTACGTTGCATATACTGCCTGTCAAGGGACCACGTTCTTCATCTTCATGTGTTTCTGTCAGAAAAATAAGTTCCACGATTTGAGAACATCTCCGAGTAAGGCAACTTCGTCTACCTTACCATTAATGTTCCACATACACAACCTAATGGTCTTCCTTTGCTATTCGACAATAACGGCCTTTCCATTCCTCCAAAAGACTTTTTTTACCTTCACGTTTGGCTTCTTTCATTTTTCAGACCTCCTCTTTCTGTTGCGCTAGTTGGGTTTGTGTTAAATCATCATTGAGCCATATGCTTTGCCCTTTCAAAACTATGGATGCGTCCATCCCATTTACCTACTACAGTGGCGTTTATAATCCCATCTCTAGGGTTTTTGCAACTTTTGAAAACAATTCTACGTACTTCTTCTTTGGTATTTTCTTCCTCTTTTTCGGTAGCCGGTTATTACGATATTCAATGCCGCGTTTGATTTGAGCCCGTTTTCAACGATTTCATTCATTCTGGTATCTAGTTTATGCAAAACTTCAGTCAATGTCTCCTTTTTACCGTCATTCTCCATATAATCATTACCATGAGATACATCTGATATGCTCCTTACCCGTTGTTTCAATTCAATGTTCTTATTTTTCATGAATGTAAAAGATTCCGGTCATAACTTGAAGAAGTTCTTTATTTTGCTTCTCTCCTTGCTTGCTCTGCTTCTTTTCTGGATTACTCCATTGAATCCAGAATAATATATAAACTGACGATTGTTTAAATCACTTCAATTTCCTTTGACTTTGCTGTTTCACTTACTGTTACAGACAATATCTTATGCATATCCTATAGCGTTAAAACATCCACCAGAATGCAATCCAATCAACTGACTTTAAATCACTCATTAACTTCTTCTTCACTGAAGTTTGAGCTCTAATGGGAACTACTCTATAAAATCAAGATGTGACCCTCATAGTTGTATGTGCTCAATAACATTTGATACAATTATTAACAGAGATGTGTTGTCTTTCTTGTAGGGAATTGTCGCATGCTTCATGGCTATAAATATATGGAAGCATAGACCGTGACACCCGAGGGCATGCTTCATAAGAACTTGGATTCTCATAGGTCAAAATACTTTCAACTAAATCCATATGCAGATATTAAATCGTCTCAAAAGCTTTCAGCAGATTCATTGAAGAAACATTTCTCTGGAGAAAGCATTAAGTTTAGGGAGAAAGATGGCATCATTATGGTGGAACTAAAACTATTACAACTGCAAAATTTGATGTTACCGCAGAACATTAGCTCTGCAACCTACCAAGGACCAAGCCAGTCTTACAGCCAATTTGATAAGTCCTGGGCCGTTGTGAATAGTCTTTACAAACCAATCGGGGATCCGCTACATGAACACCGTGGTTTGTTTTGTCATCTTCATCACGGTGAAAAACACAAGGAGAGATAACAAAAAATGTTGAACATATAAATTTTGTATTTTGGAAAATATTGCACATCACGAATTCATTTGCAGCTTCATGCAATATCATATATGAAAAAGTGGTTAAAGCTCAAAAATCTGCAAAAGCACAAGGATGCTGAATGTAACTTACAGATTTTTGTACAGATTTTTGAGGTTTTCCAGACGAACAGAAGCACGAGCAAGAAGAATAGCTTCATGCGCCCTGCTTGTAAGCCCTCCTTCCAATCGCGCGCTCCAGAATATTCACTCAGAAGCATTACAAAGTGCGACCAGGCCATAGCTCGATGCTATGTTTGTCTTGCCAGTTAGCCGGTTCAAACATCCGCGACACACAACGCAGGCGACTGCCAGTTTACATGGAACAATAGGTTTGGAGCAGTTAATGGCATATCTTAGGTATATTTCGGCATATACTTAGAATATGCCAGAAACCCACATAGGGTTTGCCCTTGGGCAACCCAAAAAGGATGGGCAGCCCTTCAATTTCCAAGCTTTACCTGCTCTGGTCATATTCGGTTGACTTATTATTATCCCTGTTGCAATACAATGTTCGAAGCTGTTAGCTGCTGCTAGAATGGTGTTGCGCAGTGCACGGAATGAACCAGGTACAAGTTCGACACTCAGCTGTGAGTTAAACAAAAGACAAAAAAGGCTTCACCCATGCTCACCATATTTACGTTAAAAGTGCCAAGGGCTGCATTCCAAAATGGATGTCCGAGGAGTCGAGCAAAATTTTGGATTGAAGGTTGTTGACGAGGTTCCTCGAGAGGATGGCCGCACTCTGTCATATAGAGAGTTTTGGGAGAAGTATATGCTTCAGAACAAGCCTGTGGTAATCAAAGGACTAATGGAGAATTGGAGAGCCTGTAAGGACTGGGTCTTAGCGGATGGAACTCCAAACTTGCAGTTTTTAGCTGATACTTTTGGTGGCTCCACTGTTCAGGTTGTTTCCTTACTTATCTTTGAACTTTGCATTAAAAATGAACTTCGACCTTTTAGCTATTGTTTGTACTTGCTTGCTTTTAACATGAAATTTTCTTGTTCAGGTTGCAGATTGTGGAAAACGAGAATTTACTGATCAAAAGAGGATAGAGATGAAGTTTTCTGAGTTCATCCAATACTGGAAAGAGTTCAAAACAATTGAATTTTATGATGGCAAGAATGCAGACAATCAATCATTATATTTAAAGGATTGGCACTTTGTGAAGGTGATGGTACTTATTTGCGTCACTAACTCCTCCCCTTAGATGTTGAGCTTCTTGGACTAGGATTCGGCTGGACACATGGGCTCTGGGGTTTCAGTGTAACTGATTGACTTTCGTTTGGTTTCAGGATTATCCACATTATGAGGCATACTCAACACCAAAATTCTTTTCAGATGACTGGCTTAACTTGTTTTTTGACCAGTCTAAGCCCAATCCTCTGGAGCAAACTTCTTATAACGAAGCTGACTGCTCTGATTATCGTTTTGTTTACATGGGACCAAAAGGTAGGTAATTTGGTATTGTTTTTGAGATACATGACCAGCAATCCTGGTTTAATCTAAAAACCTTTGGTTCAAAAGGTCCTGAATGTGTCAGGTCAAGACATAGAAATGGTTGAAGCGGGAAGCAGTCCATTCATTGTAGAATTGGTGCACAACAGAGAGCTGCATATCTTTTACAAAATCCATTCAGATAGAACCTTCTCATGTAAACTATGAACCAATAGCTGCTAATAGAGGGTCAAACTTCTCCAAAAAAATGCTGCATCATATGAGATTGCGGGCCTGCTCGACCGCTTCTGACCAAAGTGGCATTTCTGTATGACACATTTTTTATACCTTGGTTTCAATCAGTTATATTAAAGAGAAGGCATGCAGCAGATTGATGCACCTAACTAGAGGTGATCCTGATTGTTTATGATAGCATTTTAATTTAGTCGGATTGAGCACATCTGTATTTGTTGAAATCTGGGATGCTGGGATGCTGTAGAAACATAAGCACAGGCCATTGGGCAAAAAATGTCATTTTTAAACTCCTCCTTTCATTATCTAATGCACCAAACTGCGCTGCTTTTAAGGTAGTATCATATATTCATAAGCTGTAGGTATACAGGAAGGCTCCCTTGGTTACCGACTTTTAAGGCATTCAAAATAATGAGCTTCTCGATAGTTCCATCATTCCATCCCATCCGTCTTGAAATTGAATGATGTACATGTTCATAAGCATGATTTACAGGATGTGTAGAAGAGGTATGCAGTAAAAGATAATTCTAGAAGGATCTGAATCTCTATATTTATATGTTTATGAAACAGTCTATTTAGAGTGAGGATTGCCAGACAGAGAGATCAGCAGTACAGCAATTAGAGCTGGCTCTTTTTTGGAACCTGATTTGGCATTGCAGATGTAAATCCCAACAACAGGAAAAGAAAATCCGATTTGTAGAAATAAATGACTTACAGAGGCGCGCAATCTTTCCAAAACAAGATGACGACTCCTTGGAAAATTAGGTCAACTAGATCCACCAGGGAATTCACAGAGCCGGTTAGACCAACCGGGTCATCTGTCATATATTTTTCTATTGCATTTTCTTGTTGTCCTTTTCTAACTTGAAAATTGTGGTGCGTTGCTTGGCAAAGTGAAGAAAGCATTGCATGTCATTTGTTAACATGAAAGAGCCTCCCACATATTCTTCTCTCATGACCTTTCTTTCGTAGGTGTCCTCAACATCCCCCTGGTTGCTGAAATTGTATCAGGGCATCTTCTAATTGCTTCTAGCAGGAAAGGTTCGCCCAAAGATTGTGGTTATCTTCGTCCCATACCAAGGTCATGGATAAAGATAAAAGATTTTTTATAGAACTATGTAAAGCTCATCAGTATGCTACATTGCTTAGATAGATATTAAAAGTACGAGTAAGCTCAAACAGATCAATAGCCTTTGATACTCCTAGCAAATTCCTATTCTGGCTGGCATAAAATTATGTGTGATATATCATAAATTCTACTGCTAACTCCATGCATGATAAATCCTCCAACACCAGTATATACTTGCTTCTGTCACTCTCTAGGTTTCCACTCTCTCGTCTAGGGGTGTCTAACTAACTGATCAAGGATTGTATTAAGTATCACTTGTTACGTGCTGATATCAAGCTACTTTCAGGTACATGGACACCTTTGCATGCTGATGTCTTTAGATCATACAGCTGGTCGGGAAATGTTTGTGGAAAGAAAGTTTGGTACTTGCTTTTCCCAGAGAATACTCCACTTCTTTATGACAGGTGTAGTAACCTTTTGAAAAGTGACTGGATTTCCAGTTTCAAACCTCCCAATTATTTGTTGACCTTTCCAATTCCAGCATCACCTTCCAGGTTCCGCAAACACACTGTTTATGACATCTCAGCTCCCATTTCCGAGAAGTTATATCCAGGGTTTTCTAATGTATGTATTTATTTCTTTTTCTAACACAAGTCTACAAAATGCTAAATGATAAGATGGCACCTTCTGCACAGCCATCATTCTTATTTACAACGAGCATTCTTGTTCTCTATTGTTGATGGGCATTTTTCTCCTTTGCATTTTCTGCATTTCTTGTCATTTGACTCGACTTCTTTTTCGCTTACACTTTTCGTTTGTAGGCTGGCTGGCTCCGTTGTATACAGGAAATGGGGGATGTCATTTTTGTCCCCAGTGGCTGGTATCATCAAGTTACAAACTTGGTTAGTCTGTAAAACTTTTGCTCGCTAATTTGTCAACATATGCCTGGCTTTGTGAAAGATGAGCTTTTTGCAGGAGAACACCATATCCATAAACCACAATTGGCTTAATGCATGCAATCTCCATTGGGTCGTAAGTCACTGCATCTATTTCTATTGCAGTTGATGTTGTAAGGCTCTCGTGATCCATGCATTTACTCCTAACTTAATAGAAACTTTTGGACAGCAAATTGCCTTGGCAAAACGTAACTTTTATCAGTTTTTTGTTTCTTGTTTTTGTTTGCTGTTATGCTTTAGCAATAAATCACTGGGTGACATATCCTAGTTGGGTGAATACTTGCAACGCATTTGGCTGATTACATCTTTATGAGAGTTTATGTATCATCTTTAGCCCTCCTGGTCCTTTTATTAAGTTTTGTTTATGAGAAAATGATGCAGTGGAGGCTTCTTTTGGATGACTATCGAGAGACCATTGCATCAATCGAAGATATCAGGAGCATAGCGGATGACTTCGAGGAGTTGTGTCAGCGAAACCTTGCAGCTAATTCAGGTTGTGTGTTCAAAAAGAGTATAATATATTCATACCTATAATTTTAAAAATATTCCTTTTTTAAGATAAAGGGCTTAAAACATGAATGAGGGGTAGAAGATAGTGTGAATAAGCTTTTATAACAGGGTTCCCCCGTAAGTGTGGACTACAATATTAGATGTCAATATATCTAACAATATTCTTGAATGAATTTATAACAAGGTGTTGGAAAAAAACGCTGATTTGGTGTAGACAAGACAGGCAGATATCCTTTGATTGAAAGTTAATTCCGTTTGAGTTTAGAATGAAAGCATATTGTGTGTTGATTTATTCAGTTTAGTCTATATATTAATTAACATTGTAGGTAATTATCAAGCTTACCTCTATCAAAAATGCTGAACTGATTATACACATTGAATTATTGCAGGGATGAACTTTGAAGATTTCTTTACCTTTATAAAGGAATTCTATGTCAGAAAAGTCAGTTATTTGGCTCATGAAACATCTGATTTCTGGCAACTGCATTTTGACTTGACTTGCATTCGCAACGTCCTATTGGATATGTCTTCCATGGAGTATTTTTGTAATCAATCTGGGAATCGTACCTGTGCTTGCTCTATGATGTGGATCAAAAACGAGAATGCTTGCCATGAGAAGATCTATCAGTCCCTATTAAATGAAAGCAGTTGTGCTAATTGTCCCGCAACTATGGCAGAATCTATTAGTAAAATTTTGGAACTCAAGGGTATACCTGAACTTCAATCTACAGGTCTTCCCGCTCCCATTTCAGTTCCAAAAAGTTATCATGTTTGATATCAATATCATTGCTTCTTTATCCTAGCACGCGAATACGTTTTCTACACATATATAAGTGAGTTTCAAATTTCTATTTTCTGTTTTTGTCGTGGGTATTTTTTCTGCGCCGCAATCGATTTCCATGTTTGCTTGCCACCTGTTTATCTTCGTGAAAGATCTTTGACGCCTGGCAGAGAAGCTGGATCCATAGAAACCTATGGCGATGCCCATGGCGGCGAGCATCCAAAAGGTTCTCATCTGCCAGTTAAGAACGGGAGCTATGGCTGGTGGGGATTCACGGGAGCTATGGCATTTTAGCAGCAGAGCAGAGCTTCAAACTGTAGAGCTCTGCAGCCTCTGCTAAAAAAAACTCGTGCCGTTGCGGCATCAATCATTCGGCTCCTAGCTTCTAGCTAGATAATCCACACTTCCCTCTTGGGTGTGATCAAATCGCTTCAGAAATCCAAGTTTTGGGATGTGGGTTTTGCTTGATTCGGCTGCAAAACAGGAAGATCAGACAAGAATTAGAACATGAGCGTTCAGTACAGGTCGGACGTTGGTTTTTTATAAGCCTAACGTTGGTTTTTTATAAGCCTAACGCCAGATTTTGCACAGATATTTGTATCAGATGCTTGCATGAAGCTAAAATTTCATCAGGGATCTCCTATTTCTCCTTTTATCTCCTCCAGGATCTGCTGTACAATCTGATTCAATCTATTATTTCGCCCCCTCTGCTTCCGCCTCTCAATCAGAGAATTGTTTTGAAAATAAGCCCTTTTGCCAGTACTGCAGCGACATGAGCTTCAATGGGTTCTCGGCTATGGCGAATAATCCTTCCTTTCACCGGATTTCTAATCAGTTCTATGCCCTATATTCAGCACGATTTGTTGATCAGGCCTTTGATCCAGTGATTCAGAGCTTGAACATGAAGAATCAAACCATCAATGCGAAACTTCAAGAGCACAAAAATGCTTGGGGAACGTTTCATGGCAGAGCAACTGGATCTCCTCTGCTAGGGTTTGATTCTTGCAATCAAGGAAAAAGAAAACAAACGAAGCCTATGACGGAATACGAAAGAACTTTTTTTTTTTACGAAGTCTTGGAGCAGAGCATCTGCGATCTCGAAATCCGGCGCCTAGAGGTCTTCGGAACCTGGAAGGCTTTTTAAAATCCGAATCCATAAGGTCTGGCTTAGCCCAGATGCGAAAGCACCAGGTAAAAGCTCATGCAAGCCATCTGGACTCATTACTAAGCTGTGCACCTCTTTGATTACCTTTTCATAACCTCATACATTGACGGATTTGAGAAAGCGCCGTACTACGTCTAAAAAGCGGGCAGTTTGCCTCAATCTACAAACCTTTTAAAGGAATATGTATAGCCAAAGAGAATTGCAGGAAACAGGTATGAAACTTGGCTTTCCTTGTGAATAATCCGGTTGAACTCTTTTGCAGATAAGGCTCCCCTGTACAGCCCATGAACATTGTGACCTCTTTGCATGATCCGTAGCTTCACACTGCAGAACCAAATGGAGCTTGTTTGGTGCTCTGTTGCTTTCTTCTGGTGGTCAGGTAGTCCTTTGTCTGTAATTCTTAAGGTTATCATTTGTATTTCTGTTGGGAACTTTACATTTGTTCTGGGACTTTACATTCTGCATTATTTTAGGACATACCTTGAAATATGTTTTTAATATTTTTTTAGCTTGTGGACATGCCTTATAAAACTAGTGCACATTTTTTAGGAATATGATGTTGGAGTCGACAATGCCACAAATCCAGCAGAGCGTCTGGCTCGCCAGAAACAGAACTTACGCCGGAGGCTAGGTGAGAATAGATTATATTCTCCTGGTTCATTCCCCTTTTTAGTACTGCTACATACTTGCCTGTAGGCCTTGATGTCTGTGAACAGTTCATGGACGTCAATGATGTGATTCGTGATGAAGACCTTATGATTAGTAGAACATTTAGTGGTGGCAATGGTGAGAATTTTATGCATAGCTTATCTTATCAGCTTCAAGGAGGACGGCAGGAAGTTCAACAATTGGTGGCAAACATGGTTCCTGGTGTGGTCATGTCAAAAACATTAAGTGCTAGAGAAAGGAACATGCTGAAATGGAAAGCCAAATTTAGTGGACCTAAAGAATGGGCTGAAGATCAAGATGTCGAAGAACCTAGTGCTAAGCGTGCTAACACAACCACGGCAAGACCATTTGTTATGGAGCAGTCGAACACAGATAAGGTATGCTGGGTTCAGCATTATAGTGCAATCACGACTGCAATTTTTAATAACAAATAGTATTGTTCTGAAGTTGGTGATGGAATCTGGAGTGGAAGAAGACCAGCCTGATTTTATTGGTGATGGTCAATGGCCATTTGCTCGCTTTGTAGAGCTACTTATTCATGACATGTTTGATCCAGGTGACACTTTATTTCTTATATGTTGTTTGGCAACTTAATGAATCAGAGTCTCATGTGATTTTGTCTATATGTAGTATGGGAAGTTCGGCATGGCAGCATAATGGCTTTACGGGAGATTCTTAGTTCACAGGCAGCTTCAGCCGCAGTGGTAGTCCCTGATTTTTCTTCTATTTGTACAAGTGACGCAAACAGAAACAAAAACAATGGACCACAAAGAGACGTTTGTATCGATCAAACCAGACATAAAAGAAGAAGCAATTGGCAATGGGGTTATATGCCAAAGAATGCAGAGCCATAGCTCTGCGACCGCTCCAATGACTGAGTTGAGCTTATCAATCAAGCAAGAGCATGATATGAAGGATAGAAATGGGACAGAGCTTGAACATGATAAGAATGATTATTCAGCTCTACCCCTTTCTATCTTGCGATGGTGCTGAGTCGAGCTGAAATGAGCTTGTGAAGAATAAAATCTTCAAGCTCCATCTGTGACAGATGGTTATACATGCCGGAATGTGGATATGCGCTGAAGATTAGGTTTGAGTACTGCATAGTCAAATCCCATTTAAAGTACTATCAGCTGCTACAAATGCACCTACCTGCAAAACTATGGGGAGGACGAATCCTCTGTTTTTCACCTTTGGAGCACATGGAATTTATTTGAGCATCTGCCTTCGAGATATACAGGCAATTTTGAAACAAGGAACAGGCTGTTAATCCCGAAGAGAAAAAAGGAGCAATTTTGAAACAAGGAACAGGCTGTTAATCCCGAAGAGAAAAAAGGAACAGGCTTTGCATACAACTAAAATGCCAACATGGGAAGTCGTAATTCCTATGGAACCTGTTTTTTAAACTTAAAGCCAAGAACCTGTTTTTTAAACTTAAGCCAAGAATGATTAGGATCAAGGTGGTGTTAAAAGACGATGCCAATGCTAATTGATGAATTTAGATAACTATACATATTGAAGACATCTTTTGCACACAATTTTGAGGACATAAGATAATTTCAATCACTATTTTTCCTTCGATACCAAACATCATCCATGACATTTTGACATTTCACAAAGTATCTTCTACATAGGGCGTCTTTTGCATCCAGTTGACCAAGAGAAATGTTCGCGGCGGCCTTGGCCGCCGCGATAAATTTCTTGTATGGATGATGATTTTACATGCATTTACAACGCCCAACATTAGGTAATCTTCAATTAGAAGAGAGTTAAATATCAAAATTTATCTCCCTGGCATCTCGTTTCAAATGGTGCTTGTGGTCTCCAATCTGCCAATTCTAGGGTAGGGTTGCCCTCCATCGCGACTGCCCCTCTATCACACACTTTTTGCCCTCTATCTAATGTTTATGGGCCTTTTGAGATCAAAATCAAGGGCTTTAGATTTCAAAAGCACGGTTGAAGGGCTATGTATGCGCGCTAAAGGGGCAAAAATACGCGGTGAATAAAAACTCGAACAACTTTTTCCACACTTGTTTATTTAACATGTGGGTTGTTTAGTTGAAAAGCTAACTTCTAGGGCTTTCTTGCACATGTCACTTTTTTGCTTCTAGAGTTTGCTTTGGCTCTAAATGCGGAAGAATAAAGTCAATGCGCGATAGAAGGAAACCTATTGCACAGAGGGGGCCATTAGACCCCCTTCCACTCTGGCTATCGTAACTTTTTATAGATAGCTCAGAATCACATGATTTAAGATTCATATGAAACAGAAAGATCTCAGCTCTCCAAAGAATGTATTTTTATCCAAATCTGACTTCAACCGTGGCCTTGTTTTTTTATTCGCCCCTTAAGTGCGCGAAAGGGGGCGACCCTACCCTATATATGTAGTGGAACTGGACACAGCTCAACTAATCTAAATACGAAAATATTAGTAGGCTATGATAGATGTCAGCACATAGCCTTGCTTAAATGTGCATTTGGTCAGGGATTCAACCCTGGCGAGTGTATGTTTATCTTTGGGAGTTGGTTATTGGGGTTATACGATGATGATCCCCGACATGGTAGAACTTAAGCCTATACGTGTCCTCCACTTTGTCTGCCATAGGGCGGCAGGATAAGCCAACTAATCTGTAGTGGATTAGTGTGGTATACCAGTAGGAATTGGCTTTCAGATTACTGTGGCTGGTTAACTGGTTGTTGCCTAAGAAGGGCTTTATAAGGTTTTGGATTATTAGGAGGGTCTTGTGTTTGGCAAAATGTTCTTTAAAATCAATGCCGTCTTCTCAATAATAATGTGGCATACATTTGACGATTCCATTCATTCCATTCTTTCCAACAATGTTTCGCTTATACATTGAGTGTAATACTCCTAGTGTTGCATGGTCCCTATTTCAGCAAGTAATGGCTATACAAGGTCTTGTTATTAACTTGTTTATGTCCCAGGATGTACTGCGGCTGTTGGATGGCGCTGGCAGAGCGTGAATGGAGTGGCTTGGAGGATGGATGCTATGCTATTTTCAGCTCCGATAGGATCTTCATCTCTAATATAAAAGTGGCATGATGCTAGTGTAAACATTTTGGACCCTTTTTTTGTTTAATTTTGGAAGCCGAAAAGTTTGGCAATAATCTACTTTTACCAATGACTGTGGGAACTTTTGCATCATTGCTCCTCCTACATAAGCTCCATTACTATTCTACAACCTACTTTGACGTCGAACTATACACGATTACCAAATAGTGAATCTATAGCTAGCTAATTGAATCCTCTCTGCTTATGAGTCTTCGATGTTTGTGATGAATGCTAATTATATTATGTTGTGTCATCTTGCATACATATGGAACTACCTCTCTAGGACATCTATATCCTTGGTCGAAAGATTAGTCGCCATGCATTAACTGCCATTGAACCTTATTTGGTTCAGTATCACCATTGGAGGGTGGGTTAGAATCTCGAATGTTACTCTTGCAGGTTGTAACTCTGATTTAAAACTATAGGATTGTGCCTGATGACTGCCAGCGAGGCCAGATAGTTCCAACCAGTCAGGGGGTGCCACATCTGAGGGGCGGGCAACTGGAGCAGTCCCCACTTGAAAGGTATTTGGCTTGTTAAGTGGCCTTCCTCACTTTAAGTGGATTGTGCTATAGTGGAAGTAGGGGTATGGGTGATCCCATATTCGCTCCTAGAATTCTTAGCTTCATAAGCTGGAACTTGCCAAGGCAGATGTCGGCAAGCTCCATGGACTGTAGGCAGCACTATAAGCTCTATTGTTAATGTTGTGGTCTCCAAGCTGAAAAAGTCTCGCTTCTGGGCCACGTCCTCAAGGACTTGGGAGAGGGGCAAACGAAGTGGAACGCTAGCCTTATTCCCTCTAACTTGTCAGCCTTGTCAGTAACTCTTTTATTTTAGGAAAGGTTCTCGATCTCCAATTCCAACATCCTTATCTCTAGAAGCAGCTAACACATAAGTAGGGTTTGCTTTGGCTCTAAATGCAGAAGAATAAAGTCAATGCGCGATATAAGGAAACCTGTTGCGCAGAGGGGGCCATTAGACCCCCTTCTACTCCGGCTACCATAACTTTTTATAGGTAGTTCAGAATCACATGCTTTAAGATTCATATGAAACGGAAAGATCTCAGCTCTCCAAGGAATGTATTTCTATCCAATTCTGACTTCAACGGTGGCCTTGTTTTTTTATTCGCCCCTTAAATGCGCGAAAGGGGGCGACCCAACCTACATATGTAGTGGAACTGGATACAGCTCAACTAATTTAAATACGAAAATATTAGTAGGTTATGATAGATGTCAGCACATAGCCTTGCTTAATTGCAAGTTTTGGGGCACACTACTTTTTCTATACCTGCCAAGAGGATATGCGTCTCTCCGTAACATACGAGGTACTATAACTAACACACCTTTTTGACTAACTTCAGATGATTTACATAAAAGCTTTAAACGCATGTAACGATTTGCATAGTATCTTGATTTCTTTATGGGGCCATCAACTAGTCTTATAAACTGATCTTTTGGACAAAGTATCTTGTCCTTGTTGGAGATGGTGAAGCTCGTTATAATAATAATATTAGTTGTCAAAAAAATGTGGCGCAATGTTCTATTCTAGAAAGTGCTAAATGTTGAAATAAAGCACATTAGTTTCTGTGCATTCAGAACATAATAATACTTGGTTGCTACTGAAGCTGTACTTTCTTCGGATAAACAGATTTGGTTATGGATTTTGTGTGTTTTGCAGGGTCGATTTGAGATCCTCTCCCGTTCTGGTTCATTTTTGCTTACTGAAAATGGGAACACCAAAAGTAAAAGTGGTGGGCTTAGTGTCTCATTAGCAGGACCAAATGGTCTTGTTATTGGCAGCAGTGTTGCTGGTCTTCTTCATTGGCAGCTACTCTTGTGCAGGTATGCATTAAGGTTTATAATTGTGTATGCTTAAAAATAAAACTTTGCTCTTCGACAACCTTAGAAACTAGTTGGTGCATGCAGGTGGTTGTGGAAAGCTTTATTGCAAAGAGCCGCAGGAACGTCGTTGTTAGACCATCTACTAATAATAGTGATGGTGTTGTTGTAACTGGATTTCCTACCTCATCCCATGAAGATTGAAGTGGTGGGATCTAAAAGTCCAGAAAGCATATATTCTTCATCATTTCTTTGTGTTTTTTATGTGGTTTACACTGCATTGCTTAGCAAGTTCTTCATAGCAGGCTATGCCACTGTAATGTTTTTTAATTTGGTGAATTAACAGCTTTTGGAAGCAAATTCATGAGCCAATGTGTATGTGTAGAGTTGTTATGCATATTTCTTTATTCGATCATGTATACTTTGTATATACACAAGCAGTCATTTATAGCATGAAACAATTAAATAGCAAATCAAATAGCCAGATCCCAAATAAACAGAATAAACCAGTTGGACAAACAATTGAACAATGAAAGTTTGGACTGAAATTTGAACTTGATTTGGTAAGGTGCATGAAAATAAAATAAGCAAGTCGAGTTTGTCATCAAATCCCACACGCAATAATAAATGACATTGGTAGAAAACAATGCTAGTTCTAGGTTACAATGGACTATGTAAGTCCACACATTTAAGGAACTATTGTGCATATCTTGAATATGATGCGAAATGGTTGTTTAATTAGCGATGGTTATACAACTTGAATCGGGATTCTAGGCTTCAGTTGTTTTCTCAACTCAGTCCTTTTCTTTGTTTGAATCATCAGATGAGGAGCAAAATTTCTCAGCTATTGACAGTGTATATTTATATTCTCACTTGATGCATCTGCTGCAAAAATCCGCAAAATGGAAGCAATGAAGATACTATTAATGCTTCTATGTATTGTTTCTTTATTATGCCTTCGTCCTTCAAGGACCATTGAACAACACTTTCATGTAACATTCAATGACTGACTTTCGTATATAATGCAATACCATTGTTTATTTTTTTTCCCATTTTTTTCTCTTATTTAGCATATCTCAGAGTTCTCAAGTATGTATGCCCGTCCGTGGTCGCTCCAGTAGCAATGGCCGATGCCGCAAAATGCGGGCATGAAGTATGTCCAAATATGGTCGAGCAGCATCACGGAGCACGTGGCGGCATTGACTTGCTGGACGTGGCCGGGCATCGTGGCTTGCAAGGCCGTGATGATGTTTTGTCACAGGGCGTCTATGTTGAAATCTCCCATGAGGACAGTCTTGGCAGTTTCCATTGCGGCATTGGCTCTGGGTGTCAATTGCGATGTTGCACTATCAGCAATCACTCTAATATTGTCGAGGAATTGCTGCATGTTCCCGCCGTGGCCTGTATATATTTGCCGTGTGCACGACGATTCCCGTGGTGCGATCTCAGAACTTGACGAGGATGGCTGTGACCGTGGGCTCCGTAACTTGCTGGCAGTAGAGGAGCTCAAGCCTGTCGCCATCGTAGAGTGTGGTTGTTCCACACACATTGTTGTTGAGCAGGCACTTGTACTTAGTTGTCTCAAAGATCGATGGGTCGTTCGATCTCGTTTCTTGAAGACAGAGGATGTCTGATGATGTTTCGATTACTTCGTTGTCATCAAGGTGTTGAGCGTTGTTGCAATGAGTGTCGGTGGCATTTGTCGGCGAGGTTGGGCATAGTCATCGTCCATGGCATCTCTCTCTGCATTCTCTGATCTCTTCTATAACTCTGTTGTCGACGGTGAAGTTTCGGTTGGTGAGCGAGTGCTTCAGGAACAATCCCGCCATTGTCTTCACTCAAGAGACAGCTGTGTAGGCCATTTCGTGCATGTACATGCCTCTGGGGTTGAAGTCATATTAAAAGATAGTAGAATATTCGTACAAGGCGAGGGAAATATTACTTGACAAGTTTTAAAGAATGAGCGTAATGATATGCTTATATACGAAGATATTGGGTTAGGTATGCTTTACCAGAGATAAGTATTCAAGGTATCCCAGTGGTTGGAGTTGACTATCTTAGATAGTCGTACTAAGGAAGATGAGAAAAGTTTAAATAAGTGAGAATAGCTAGAGTAAGTCTAGCATATACGGTGATGTTACATTCAAAAACATCCCGAGGATGGTTAGAACGGTGTTGGAATAAACGATAATGAGAGCTTAGCTACTCAAAGGTTCTAGATACCAATGAATTACTTAATTGTTATAAGCTGAGAGCATTTATTTGGTTTTGGGAATGAAAAGATGTATAAAAATATCGCGTCCCCCTGATGGAAGAAAAGAAGGAGTGCGATGACTTTGGCGATTATACCTTTAGGGGTAACCGAGAAGAGGCAATACATAGGACTAAGTCCCGATAAAAAAAAAAAATCAAGACGAGGTGTATAGATTACAAGGGGTGAGATTATATAGACCAGTAGTCCATATATCCTAAGAGTTACCCTACTCGCGGGGAACAATTATAGGTACTGAAGTAGAAGGTGGAGGATCTGTTGCCTTGAGGCATAGACCCGTTAGAGATTATGAGTTTGAAACGCTTAAGAGGGTAAGGAATTGGATAACCATATGGCGGTTACTAACGAAGATTGAAACATTGGGTTTTCCTATTAGAAGACCAGGAGGTTTTAGTGCCTCGACTTCATTATGAGGGAGCCAAAGGCAACAAAGATTTGAAGGCTGATCAAAAGCTGAAGTCCACATGATAACTTAAGAAAAAATAGGTTAATTGTAACTAAGCATGGGTAATATGGAGGACACAAAGGATCCTTAGTGAAAGAAGCCTTTAGAAAAGCTCTGCATGTGAGGTAATAGCCTTCGAAATTATGGCATAATCCCGTGGGGGAAACCATAGGTTATGTACGGGGTTAAAGTACCATCAGGCACTAAAGGAATGGTTGAAATAAGTAGAGACCCTATCAAATTATAGGCAGCATATACAAGTCCAACACAAAAAATTTTGTCCATTTGGGAAATAAGTGGGCGGCCACATCATAAAGGTACATAGGCAATGGGTTTGTTTGAAAGAACTACCACGGTTATAGTTTAGCTAAGTTAGAGCAGAGCTCTAGCATTGTGGGATAATGGAGATATGTTTATTATGTACATACCATGTACACACGATAAACATCTTACGAGAGGTAATCTAGGTGGCGACACAAGGAGAGAAAGACGAGCGTATCCTAAAGTTACTGATGAAGGGTCTGGAGATACGTTCGAAATGTGCAAAGGACCGTCAATCCGTTGCATGCTAGGGTATGATGTGGTAGTTGGCACTTGAAATAAATGTCAACGGCCAATAGAATAAAGCTTAAGGTAGTGGGGTTGAGTAGTACAATAATACAATTCCGGGATAGTAGCGAATAGCGACTACCGCTAAATGTTCGAATGTGTCTTGCAGAGACACCTAAGACTAGCTTTCCCACATGATTCATACCTGGATCAGGCAGAGGTGACGCCATGGGTCACATGGGGCTGCAAGTTAACATATACAGGACTCGAATATTGATACAAGTCCGTGTTATATTAAACGTGAGGTAATTGTAGAAAGGCTCACAAAATACCAAAAGGCAGCCTTGATGACTCGAGGGTAATTTCGATTTATCTGAGAGGCTCACCGCTCTTAGGCCATGACTATGGCTTAAATGAGGATGTCAAGTCATTTGGAATGCCAGAACAGCAGCATGACATCATGACAGAGAAATGTAATGACTAACATTTCCAGGATGTAGGACAATGTTGAATCATAACCCCCAATGATAGGTGGGTTGACAACAGAAGGAGCATATAATAGCGGCTTAGAAGCCACAAGACGGTTAACGGATACGTAAAGGAGTAATTGGATTGGTGACTCTACTGAATATAGATCACAACTAAAGGGTGATTTGTATGCGCTGAGGCAGACGCAAGATCGGCCATAGCCGTAGAAAACATATTGAAGAAGAGAAGGAATGAAGGACCCTTATTAATGATATTTAGCAATCTGGATAGAAAGGTTATTTCCTAACATGAAGGGTGGTCTTTGCTAACATGCAAAGATAGATTTCCGGCTTGAAAGGCAGTAAGAACTAAAAAGGTTATTTAAAGATTTGGTGCATGGCTTAGGGAAGAAGACTGGCATGTCCTAGGACGACATGGTGAATTGAATTCACCAAGGTCCTTTTTAAATAAATAGATAGATAGGTAGATAGTATTTATAGGTCATGCCATATTGGTAGCGTCCATGAGGACATATGACGGACCCCCAGAGACTTAAACACAAGATCTCTGAATAGAGGAGGCCTATCTTGAGAGGTCTTTGGGTGGTACTGTCCTTTGGGATATTCATATAAATATGTAAGTTCATTTGCAGAACCTAAAGACGTTTAGGTATTAAAATAATGGTTGGAAACATTTTGCTCGGACCTTATCTAGGTACCCTAGAAGGAGGTGAGTAATCAACAATGGTTGGGTGGCATTGAGGGCCAACAACTCAAAAGAGGGTAGAGGCTTTGTCACTTTGTGGCGGTGTGGCATAGATAATTAATCACATTCATGTAGACGGGGAAGTTTGGCACAAAGTGTTGACATTATTGTGGGGGTTCTAACACAAGCACTCACTCATTATTCTGAGAGTTTGTACGGTGGTGCAGGGAAAATGGTCCATAAAAAGAACACGACCATTGAGAAGAAGTAGTGAGGGGTGGTAGGATTAAAAGCTACCCATGGTCTAGAAGGGTGCTGCATGGCGGTTACCCTAGTTGGTTGGGCTTAAAAGAGATCCTTTTCCAGGGAATTGAGTTGAGTCAAGGTTTTAGGCGGTAGAGAGGGACAACGTTAATTATAATTATGTCTATAGCATATTACATTATATAACGTCGAATAAGGTCTAAGATAAAGCATATGAATGTAGTATAGATTGAATGATGGCAAGGCCAAGAAATTGTGTTATCAAGGCATCTACCAAAGGAAAAAAAAATAATTAAAGTTATAGGTCGAGGAACGTAGATAACCGGGCATTATTACCACGTCGCCTAAAGAATATCCAAGGATATAACACATCGCTATTCTAGAGAGTTGCCCCACATCGTTGTTAATTAAATTCCAAATTAGTCGCACCAAGTGAGTTGATGTTATCATAACAAGTTGGCCGGACTTGCTAGATTACGTCGTGTCATTTGGTCAGTTTATTCCTAGGGGATACTAGCTTTACATATGGTTAACAATTATCCGGTCGTCTATGGCAGAGAGAGGTCGACTCCCGTGGCTATGGCAAGACTGCTTACTCCGGCGGCTATGGCGAGAGAGCTTGCTTCGGTGGAGTTGTTGCCTCCACAACGTGGGTTTACCAAAGGCATGTCTCTAATTTAAATATGGAGTAGATGCACTATAAATACGGGGAAAAGGGTTATATCCCTTCAAGAAAGAAGTTGGCTCATTAGTAAAGGTGTTGGCTTGGGTGTAGAAGGTCAGGGGTTCAATCCCATGATGTACCTTTTGCTTAAAAGAACTGCCAACTTGGATAAAACAGAACATTAGATATGTATAACAAAAGATTAAAACATATATATCCCACATAAAGAGAGTTGGCAAAATGGAAAGAGTGTTGGGTTGGAGGTGGGAGGTCACGGGTTCAAAAACGTCAGGAAAAGGAAAAAAAAAAAAAAAAACGGACGATATATTTATACAGCGTGGACAGATGGGGCATATTAGCTATATGCTAATAACTTTCGAAAAGAGACACCCTATCCGCTAGCAGCGCCCCTTTTGACTTTTTGCCTTGGTGTTGCTATTTCGACCCCGGAAACGCGTGCCCCTGTGGTATTTGGGAGGTGCCCGATCCATTGGAACTATTTTAAGCCTTCATCCGAGCTACCTACAAAAAAGTTAGGCGCGATCCAAACTTGGGTCCTCCAGTCCACACCTTTTTCCCTCCAAAATCACCCTAAACTTCCTAAACCTCAAACAATTTGTTACATCAACCTAGCACAAGACTAAATCACCGAAAAGTTAGGCAGTCCAACTAGCTTAAACTCCCACTCAACTACCGAACTAACGGTCTAGAATTTGGTCAGTGCTATGATTCCGGTCAACTAAAATCATGGCTCGATACCAGCATGGCGCTCCTCGAATATATCTGGCTCCGGACGATATACATCTGAGGACTTCCCCCCTCCCATGGCAATCAGCTCACCATGAGCGGGGCCCTCCGCCTAACCTCGACCATCCGTAGAGAGATGCCCGGGTGAAGGACACGGAGGTGTCATTTGGCCCACGCCTTCAATGGGACTCCTAAGTTGCAGAAGCGTGAATACATGTTACACAGCATAAATCATATATAAATAACCACCACGAAGGGTGGCACATCCATCCAAGTACTAACGGCAAAGAATATGCATCTAATCCTAAGGAAAACACCCCAAACCCTGTGTTCTACCCGGTTCTCACTCTCGTGAGGATGGATCGACGGCTCTGGTCTCAAGAGATCAACAAAGCAGAGGTATAACTCGGCGTTATCTGGCATAGAACATGGGCTAGGGTTGTCCACTCCATCCGCCTCCCCTGTGCACACTTTGCGGATGAGTCGAATCATGCTATGGGATCACTATAGCCTTCCAGGAGACGCCAGACTCAAGGTATCACCCTTCGAGCCTACTCGGGTTTCATGAAGACTGGTCCAATGAGGCAGGTCGTGGAAGTGTCCCCTTCCGGGATCCGCCGCCAGTTCCATGGGTGAGCTAGAGAACACGTGCGCATCGGCCGACCCCCGCATCGTGCATTCGACCTACTCCCCTAACTTTATCTTCAAAGTACAGGATGCCCCATACGGGTCACACCTCTGCACCAGGAGTGTCGGGACCCATACCCCCCCCTACGTGATCAAGCTATCAGGCCTAGCCCACTGTAGGAGTCCTGTGAGCCTTTTATGTTAGGCGGCAAGACCCCACCCCCACTTCACCACTGCGTCCCTTCTCCGGGTGCTAAGCAATTCTATAGCATCCACGACTCGGTGGTCTCTTGTGCACAGGCCGCAATTAATGGGAATAATATAGAGCTCTATCTAGGAGCATACTACAATACATGGGCTCAGAGGACCCCCTCGTAATCCCCCATCTCCGGAGTGCTAACTAAGCAAAGAACTACTAAACCATCAACCAAAGCACATACAGAGACTATAGATAAGAATACTCACCATGGAATAAATTACTATTCCTATATTTTAGTGTAGCCAAAATAGTTTTGGCTAAAGTACCCTCAAATTGGATCTTGAAGTTTCTAGCGTTTGGCTAAACTAGATGATTTTTCTCCATCATAGTTTCCTGGCTTTGACTAAAATTTCAAAAAATGGGGAGGCAAATATTAGTCATCACATTATGCTAATTTTAAGAAGTCCAAGACTTTGGACAAAGAGATTGAACTTATTGTTATTACAATGTCATTTAACATGGACAAAATAAACGACAATCAACATAATGTAGCATAAATGACAGAATTACAATCATTATTATAACTTTCTTGACACAAAGACATAAACATACATGAATATGTTCAAAACTAAAGAAAAAGGGCACATTATTCCTTCTAAATACGATCAATTCTGCGGATACTTTAATTTGCAGCTAGAATAAGAGAAAAAATTAGAAATCTTGGTCTCAGCTTGTAGCCTAATCCACCCATTTTTTCAAGCCCTCTCTTTCTTAGGTTTAGCTAATCGATGTTTTGGTGGAGTTGTCTAGAGGTAGAGGTTTGGCTATTCAACCTAAGCGTTCACTTGGGCGGCAAAAAAATTGGGCTAAAATTTTATTTTTTTTCACATTTTTTCCCATTTACTTTAGCCAAATTTCTTGGAAAAAAAACTACAAAATAGCCATTTGGCTAACCTTAGCCGTTATTTTATTCCATGATACTCACCATATCAATCAAGGGTTAGCCTAACAAGTAAACCACAGAGAAAACAGAGAGAGAACACACCACGTAGAGGGCTTATGCTATAAATTAACAAGGTAACCTCTTGACTAACAGATCAAATCGGTCTTGGGCCTCAGGTCTCGACTAAGCAAGAAGAGGCGCTGGCCGCTTCTCCTCCTCCATCTCCATTGCTCCTAATTCGAATTGGGGCCAAAAGCCCTAATTTGGGTGTCCAAAACGGAAACCCTGCCTTGCCCAATCGATTTGGGCCAGGTGGCATGTCATTAATTAACTAATTTGGTATTTTAGCCCTTTTTAATATTAGGATAAGCCCTAAATTCGAATTAGGGTTTTGGGTTAGGTTTCCACCTTTATAATTTAATTATTAACATAGCTAACCTTAGCTTATGAATAATTAATGTGCCATTAATTATTCATAGTGACGTGTCATGTCTTTATACTTAAATATGCGTATAAATATGTGGAACGTCACAGACCTGGTCCCCAAGTAGTTGCAATGTTCGTGTGAAAGAATGTTCATACAACTATATCATTTTGTTTGTAGCAATCAAACTATACATGAGTTTTGTGGCTCGCAGTCTTCAAGATGTTGGTGCAGAACTATTTGGATGCACAGAAAATTGAACGGATATTTGGAAACTCGGGAATATTTAAAAATTCAATGAGATAGTATAGCAGATCTTTTTTAAGACGTTTCAATTCAGCATAAAAATTGGGAAAAAAAAAATATAATGATGTGTAGAGAAACATGTATCTTATTGGGGGAATTGAGAAGAGTGAATCATTTCGTGGCCTACACAATTTTGCTCCAAAAAAATCCAAAAGTTATCTTGATATCTCTATCCGAGACGAAGAATCTCAGGTGATGTTTGTGATTATTCTACATATACATATTGTGTGTTTGCGGTTAGGCTTTGAGTCTCATTTTCTATCCTCAACGTGTATCAAACATCTTTTTGGTAGCTAAATCGAGTTATTGTGGGCCATCAAGCACTTCTGTTTCTCAACAAGAAATCAACACCCACGGAGCTAATTGCATGTTGAGTACTTTTGTTACAAGAACTTGCTCCATTCGAGATCATTCATAAACTATGCAAATTTCATTTTGTCCCTAATGATCTCTCAAACATTTCCACCATTGAAGATTGTCTAGATGCATCAGATGCATTTCAAAATGCTCATCTATTTCTGGCGAGGGCCATGCCCCATTGGTTCCAAGATTATCAGCAATATTTCTTTCAAGCATTCTACCTCAAGAAAAATCTCAGAACTCACATGAGAAGACTTGAGCACTAGAGCACATGTTTGAACTCTTCATATCATTTGTACTGATTAAGTTGTTCATTTGCAACTTGTCATACAGTCCAAGATATAAAGATTTGATGCAAGACATTATTTATCGTGAATACTTTGTTATAAGCTATATATGAACACCCTTAATGTCAAAGTTCTAGATGCTCAATTCTTTCTGGTCAGGGCCACGTCACACTAATTCCACGATTATCAACAATATTTGCTTTCAGCATTCTACCTCAGACAAACTCTCGAGACTCATCTGAGACGGTTAGAGCACCAACTCGAACATATTTTTAAACTCTTCATGTTGATTTGTAAACCCCACTAACCTAATTAAACTGTTAATTTACCACTTGTCATAAATTCCAAAATATAAGGATCTGATGCAAGAGATTCTTTACCATGAATATTGTCTTATGCGACCTCTTGCAGTGCCTGCATTTGAATATCCATTTCAATACACTTGGAAAAAATGAGTCCATTTTAGCTGCTTTAGCTAGTTGATTTTAGGTGCTTTAGCTAGTTGCATTATGACCAGTTAAAACCATGTTTCATATACAGTTACCATGCTTAAGGAAAAATATGTTACATCCTTCATGTCGGGGTTCCTTAATTGAGATTTAGTAACTACTCATGTGTGATAATGCTAACATTAGAGGTGCACCATCAATTGTAGCAAAGGCAATTGTTCCATTTCTCTCAAATGCACCCCAACAAGGATCGCAAAGTACCGTAACTGAGCAAAAGTCTTATAACTGCATATATTTGAGCTCAACCTTACTATTTTTAGTCAAATATTGCATGTATACGTGAAGATGTGGTTTAAGTGTGCAATTAGTGGACATCAAGAAGAAACAATGATACGAATGCTTTGTTCTTCCTGCAAACTCATCAATTTATTACAAAGTAAAACACCACAGGGTACTCGATTTACCACCCAACCGGACCAACTAGAAGAGATGTCACCAAGTCAAGCTACTCCGCAAGACTGTATAAGAACAAACTCTTTCTAGCCACCAACCACTGGTGTTACAAGAAATCCTTTTAATGATATGATCAAGCAAGAAACTAGAGAAAATACTAGAAGGTAAGGCTAGGCACATCATCAACATAGGAAGAAGCAGATCTAGCTGTGCAGTCAGCTTAGACCCCTATGCACCTTTCTGGGCATAACTTTTCAAACCGTAAGGAATCTATAGAAACCAAACCCAATCTGGAAACTAGACTTCAAGGGCTTTCCAATAAGGTAAGGATCACCAATTTTTGAGTTGTCGTCGCGGAGATATCACGTCTTAAAGTTGTCCTTACACTACTACAAAAGTAGGTAGAAATGGCACAAAAGTGACATTTATCCTCCGCCTTTTTACGGAGCATAAACGTCGCCATTTGGGGAGCACAAACGTCATAAATGGCACAAAAGTGACATTTATGCTCTGTAAAATGGCGGACGATAAATGTCACTTTTGTGCCATTTATACTTATTTTTGTAGTAGTGTTATATTTATAGGTAACAACATCTTTTTTTTTGCCTTTTTGCTTTTAAATAAAGGTCAAGGTTTATTTTTAGCTATCTTTTTTATAATATCAAGGCTTAGGCATACTAGATGGCTTTCTTACTTGATCATATCAATGAATATTGTTCCATGCAAGGCCACTCCCCCGAGCACCATTATTAGTTATTAACCTTAAATCATATCAATTTCTCCCCTTCTCGGGATTGATCGTCCTCGATCAAGAAATTATATGAAAAATTAGCATAACCAAATCCATGGCTACAACCTGCATAATAAAAAGTTGTCAAGTCCAGCCCTTTCAGCTAAAAATTTCCAAGTCCAGCCCTTTAGGCTAAAAATTTCCAAGTCCAGCCCTTTAGGCTAAAAAATTTCCAAGTCCAACTATTATGCTACAGACATATTAGTTGTCTCAAGATTTATTATACACTACACAAAGAAAATAACACCTTATACTTCCTCCTTAGAATTCCCCTAAGGCAAATATAACTCAAATATACGTTTACCCGATAGTCGCAAACGCCTAAAACTTAGGTTGCTAATGTACCAAATAAGAAGGTAAGAATATCTTCCAAAATAACTCCCTGCATGACAATTTCTATGTCCTGCGAAAAACTCAATCATGACATTAGAACCTGCAAACCCAACCAAATGGTATGGTTCTTTATTTCTTTCAACATACCCAAATAAACATTATAGGAAGTTCTAAGGCTTGAAACGGTTTATTCCAACGTAATGGCTCAAATGCGAACATCAGGAATAACAAACATTCTATTCACCTGGACATGAGCATCAACTCATTCCATTCACTTGGACATGGCAGCAACTCATTCCAACCTCTTGGATATGGCATCAGCTCATTCCAACCTCTTGGACAAGAGCACCAACTCTTTCCATTCTTGAGGCACCAACCTCAGCCAGTAGCATCAACTACTGCTCAAAATTTTCCATTGAGGCATCATCCTCAACCCAGTAGCACCAACTACTGCTCATAATTTTAGACAACAATCTAAAATTATCCGTTGAGGCATCAACCTCATGCAATAAAAAAAATATCTAAAGATTTTAATCACAATCCTTAAACATAAATTTCTTACCAGACAAGAGATAACCTATTTGCAATTTCCTCCTCTTGGACCTCTTGTGCTGCTTTCTTTTCAACTTACTCTTCTTGGCTTCAGAAGTTCTCGCTTCTTGCGTTGCCTTGAGATATATCTTGTGTGCTGCTAAGCTACTCAAATTTCCAACGCTTCCATCACCCACAGCTCCGCTGGGAAAGACCGGAGCTTGGCTCTGATACCAATTGTTACGAATGCTTTGTTCTTCCTGCAAACTTATCAATTTATTAGAAAGTAAACACCACAGGGTACTCGATTTACCACCCAACCGGACCAACTAGAAGAGATGTCACCAAGTCAAGCTACTCCGCATGACTGTATAAAAACAAACTCTTTCTAGCCACCAAGCATTGGTGTTACAGGAACTCCTTCTAATGATATGATAAGCAAGAAACTAGAGAAAATACTAGAAGGTAAGGCTAGGCACATCATCAACATAGGAAGAATTTAGATGAATGTCGGCAAATTTTAGACCCCTATGCACCTTTCTGGGCATAACTTTTCAAACCGTAAGGAATCTATAGACAACCAAGCCCAATCTGGAAACTAGACTTCAAGGGCTTTCCAATAAGGTAAGGATCGCCAATTTCTGAGTTGTCGTCGCGGAGATATCACGACTCATTTTTGTCCTTATATTTATAGGTAACAACACCCTTTTTTTTGCCTTTTTGCTTTTAAATAAAGGTCAAGGTTTATTTTTAGCTCTCTTTTTTATAATATCAAGGCTTAGGCATACTAGATGGCTTTCTTACTTGATCATATCAATGAATATTGTTCCATGCAAGGCCACTCCCCCAAGCACCATTATTAGTTATTAACCTTAAATCGTATCAAACAATATGTAGCAAAGCTCACCTCTCAACAACAAATAACCTAGAAAGATTTACACTTGAGAAATTGGTAGTTTGAGACTATATAAAAAATCGGTTAAGATTTCATGCTACTATTTGTGCTTCGGCTTTTAAAAAAGGGAAATGAAACAATGAAGAAATAAAGAGTAACAACTTCTACAACGAAGACTCCAACAAATTAGGCTAGTCGAGCTTGAATCTAAAAAGATATTGCATACACAAAAGAATGTTGTTATTGTCAGCCAACAACTATCATGTAAAATTAAAAGAAGAATAAGATGCAGTTGCTTAGTTGCTTAGTTGTTGCGCATATCCATAAACTCAAAGATAAAAATGCAAGAGGAGAGTCTGTTCTCTACATTTTCTAATGCTCCTATACATCTGTACACCAGTTATACTTATTAATGATAAGTATGGTGTATACACAAATGACATGGTTGCAGATGAACTTCTCATCACGAGTATACACAATATATTCAAGTTTGTGGTGAGCTCTTCACCTCATTTCTCTAGTGTCAGTGATGAATCCACTACTAACATCTCATTATCTACACACAAATTTAATTGAAAATAGTAAGGATGAGCTAAGTGTGTCTTTATAAGGCTTTTGTCTCTAGAAACTCGAATCTTAAAAGTGTTATAATGCTTTATAATCTTCATTGTATCAGAAAAGATAAGGCTATTGTCTTTGCCAATGATAGTGCTTCTACAATGGCAAGCTGTCATGCAAGCACGATTAGCAAAGAACCATAACATTTAACGATGTCCATTGCATAGCTCATAGAGAGATACTCGCGGTAAAAGATGTGCCTTGACATCAAATCCATGTAATCCTTGCCTTTACTTTATTGACAAGCAACAAGGTTTACTCCTGGTTAGGTAGTCTACAATCGACATGGAAACTTCATTTTTTTGCTCCCATTATAATGCGAGCATCAATTGAATGTTTTGGAAATATATGGTCTGCTCTCGGGACGAGTAATAGAGAGCTTGATTTACCTCATGTCGACTATTTTGGATCATTGCAACAACCTATATAAGAAGGATACTATCTTTTGTGTACCATTCTTAATCCAGTTCTTTTATAATCTATTACCTTCATTTTATTTCTACCTTATTATCAATCTGATTTGCATGATGCTGCCACTCAGATAATTTTATCTTGACCATGATTAGGATGAGCACAATTGTCAGATAAAAGCATTTCAAATTCCTAAAAAATATTCAAGGGTCGTATTGAATAGCAATAGCAATGTGAGTACTTGTCTTCGAACCAACGTTCCACTAACTCAATATCCAACGTTCCAATGTAGGGACAACTATCCAACAACATTGACGATATCAAGTAGATTCAGTCTTTGGATAAAGCTTCACATATATTAGTCAATTGATTATTGTTTTGGAGACAATAGCATTAGAAAAGTATTATCTGAAGCTGAAATCTACCTTGAGCGACTGAGTCTAAGAAGCTAATGCTTTCTACACAATGTCATACCATCTCCAATGGGTATCTACACAAAATGTGAGGATGTAATACCAGAATGGAATAGGAGGCTAAAGCTGATATCAAAGGCATACCATGCTTGTAGTTACTCTATGATCAGAGAATACAAAGTCATTGAAGTCACGAATCGATTGAGTCTTCTTGTCAGTTACCTATAAAAATGATAGGCATTCTTGCAAGACTGCATATTTTGAACGAAGATGTAAAATTACTACCTCTGCGTCGGATACTTTTCCATGCCATAGAACGTTGTCAATTACAACCAATCCTCCAGGTCTAACCTGAAATTGGTGGCTCTCAGCTTCAGCAGAATAGACACAATAAACTTCCCCAAAGATTGTTGCGCTCTAAACTACACGAGCAAAGTTACCAGTTGTAGCAGTAGCTCATAGTATTGGTAGTAATTCCTTTTGTCAGCATCTAAGAAAGCAAAATCATATCTGAAAACGAAAAATACTTGAGCAGAGCAGGTCATGTTTGGTAGAAGCATTCAGAATAGCATTACAAGAGAAATTCAATAAACCGCTAAGGAAATATACAAATCCCTCAGAAATGCAAGAAGTGAAGTGAAGTGCACACTGCATAGAAGTGCCACAGCCATCACATATGAAACTTTTTATATCCATATGTTGAGTAAAACATATGTGGTTCAATTTATGTCCTAAGGATTGTCATTGACATTAATGTCACGCAACAGACATCCATGGGAGGCTTTAGCTAGTCCATAAAAAGTACTTTGACCACTAAATAGTGACCTACCTTGCTGAATGAGGTCCTGGACCAGCAGGATTGCTAGAAAAGCACAACGGTGCATGCGATTCTCTTCCCGTTCTCATTTTCAATTCCATAGGGCATGAATAATTGTCTTAGGATTTTCCAGACTTTTTGGATGCAGTTGATTGTCACCTATGTTCACCAGAATGAAGGAATAGGATTATTATTGGTTTGTTAGATCTCCTTTTGGATGAGTCTTGCATTTTACATCATGAACATGGCTCTTACCTGATAAGACACTAGTACGATGTTTTATACGTGACCTATTGAATCTTAAAATAGTTGGATGTCTAACCTATGCAACCTTGTCTTTAGAGGAGGTAAGATGTTAGGAAAATGCATCGAAGCTGCAATAAGGCTGCACATTGATGTGGTAATTTATGACCAGGATTGGGTCAATTGGATTACCTTAACCTTAGTAAGAATCTTAAAGTACAGCAATCATATTTGCAAATACTCTCCTTCTTGTGCTCATAGATTCTAGTGGACCAATCCATCTTTCAATACAAAGTCTCTAATCTCTTTTCCACAGCTACAAGAAAACATAATACTTGATAACAAAGAATTACCGTCCTAGTTCTCCATTTTCCAGTAGGCCAGTTAGCACATCAATAGCTAAACCACATCTAATGTCCACCTGCACCCAGCAAATTAAAGCCATAATTATGAGCATGGGGCCAAACATGAAGACATAGCAGACATGGTGTTTGCAGTTGGTTGACATCTAAATGAAGAAAATCATAGTGCTTGGAAGGATGTCTTTGAAAGTACCTAAAGCCAACAATTTACATCCTTGATGAAAGGCTGAAGCCAACTGACACAACCTGGGATAGAAGAATAAGCAAATTGGGATTCGTGCTACTTATGGTGCGGCCGTACACAGAAATACTGTAATTCTCAAGGAGGCATGTGCCAAATCGGCAAGTGCCTATAGCATAAAGAATTAAGGCCAGAATTTTAGCTAGATTATTGAAACTTCAGCAGCATGCACAAATATTCAGAGAACTCAATAGAAATCAATTAGCTGCTGTAAACAAATGTAACATGGGATCAAGTCCTATTCTCTCTTTGTTACAGGTTTCAAGTCCTCCATAGAGAAACAGAGTGGAGACCCTTCCAATTGCTTTTTCTGGCAAGGTGATGGCAGAAAAGGTCACAAAGATAGAGATTGGAGAAAGAGAGAAAAGCAAACTGGAGTTAAATCCAAAATCAAAAGTGTAAAATAAGACCAGGGGTTTGCAGAACTTATGAGAAATCTGGTGAGTGCAGGTCAGAAAAGTCAGAAGAAAAAAGATCTTGATCTAAGAAGCTAATAGACGTAATGAAACAGACAAATCAAGCCTAGAAGTTCAAAAACTCTTCAGATGTAATAGGAAGTATGATGTTAATAATGTCCACCATGTAACAGTTTAGCATTAACTTCAGTACGCGGTATATCATGAGGCACCGGAGGTTTATTCCTGCTCATTTTAGAAAGGAGAGATAGTTAAAGCCTTTCTAACTGGGATCATTCATCAGCCCACAAATCAACTGCTCGAATTTGTGATCCATATGAAGCTGCAGGTTTCACGATGTCCAATAAGATGACATCTAAATAAGCATTCTGCAAGCGCATTTGATATTATTTCTTTAGGAATATCTTTTAGCAACCCTAGCTTAGGCATCATTTCATCATAGAAAGGATTTGGAAACTCTGTTCCCAAGTATGTATAGGAGATACAATTTCCACAGGTTGGCCTTCGATAAAAGGAGTTATCTTTCATTCCCTTCTGAAGTGTTAAAAAATATCACTGGTTTTTTTAATATCTCGTTGCAGTTTTCTTTTTTTGCAAAATGCCTCTAAAGCAGTCAGGTGTTTCTGGAGGCCTATCATCACTTCATCGGCAAAAAGGAAAACGCTTAGATGAGTTGCAATGCCAGGAAGCAACAAGCATACCTTGTGGTTAACCCTGCAAGCTCGTGAGTATTTTCTAGCTATAGCCAGTGTGGATGGATCCCTGTCACAGGCTACCAGTCGAATTCATAATCTGGGATGGATAAGGCAACTGCCAGGGATGAATAGTTAGTGCATAGTGACTGCAATGAGAAGGGTGAAACCACTACAAAGTAACCTTAACTGTTTTGTGTCATGAAACTTCATACCGTGAATACACCAACCTCAATGCAATTCACAGCTCCAGAGATTTGAACTAACATTGACAAAAATTGTCCTTGATCAGGTGACACCTGGGAAAGAGATCATAAGTCAAGAACATACGTTGGAAACAAACATATAAATAGATCTGACCTGGGAGGGGGGCCCATAGAAGAGGTCTGCTGCCGAAGTTCTTGCAAAATCTGCATTCGTATTAGTACGATTGAAATCTGATGACAGACGAGAACCATTTACATATGCGAGAATAAACATATGGGTCTTTATTAGCAACTTCCTTTCGAATAAACATACGAAGCTAACATTCAAACTTTTATACTTTTAGTTGCTCAAAAATACAATCAAGTAGATCTGACATACCTGTGGCTCCCTCGTATGCGCCAAGACATAGTCATATAGTGGCTGCGTAAGGCTCAATACCTCTTTACCAATACATGCCTTCGGCTCTTTTCCTCCATGGGTTGATCCTACTCTTAATTTTGTCGCCTCAATGTGTATATTTTTCCGTTGGAACAACCCATTGATCCTCTGTTTCCCTAGCAAACGTTTGCAGTGCCAAACGGCAGACGCATTCGACAAATTTGGTAACGTTTGGGCTAACATGTGAACCAGTTTTACAGTGCCCGAGGTGCTTTTCCCAAGGGTTTCTATATTCTGCAATTATAGGTGCTTCTCCAAGGGTTTCTATATTCTGCAAATACTTACATAAAACCCAAATATCACTGTTTAGCAGAGCTTTTACCCAAGGTTGGAAATTGAAGGTTGCAGGCCCTGGGACTCCTTTTACCATGCAAAATAAATCTAGAAGAAAAAGAGAACTTCAAACAAGTCTACATTTCATATAGCCTTGCACAATGAAAGTCTAAAAAAAAGTAGGCATGCAAAAAAAATGCAAAAAAAATGCAAAAAAAAGTCCATATTTGGCATAGCGATGCATTTATACCCCTATATTAATTTTAGGTCAATATATATAGTCATATTTGCAGATTACGTACATATATATCAAGTTGGTATGTATATACGAATTGCTAAAATTGAACGTTGTTCATATAATCTTTATGTGTTAAGCATGTGCATTGTAACTTTTAAAAAATAAAACAGATTGTTGAAATTGAATGATGTTCATATAATCTTTCCACGTTAAAAACAAGTGTGTGCATTGTTATTTTTAAGTACTCTTAAGGGGAAAAAAGTTTAAGCTCGTGTACTGTTATTTTTAGACTAAGAATGCAAATGAAAGTCTAATTTGAATCATGCCATACAATTTGAAAGTCCATCTTTGGAAGTGACCTTCAAAAACAAGGTGTTGCGCACAGAGGGTTGCCCTCCAGTGGCCCGAGAGTGTGTTTTCATGTTTCTTGTTGTCGTTTCGTTTTCATGGTTTCTCTTGGGTCATTTGATGTGTGGAGGGTTATTAATAGTTTGAACGGGGGGTTTTGTTTTGTGTTATTTTTTTTTTTTTTTGTTTATGAATTGTTCATGGACCAAGCGTGTTTGTAGCATGGTGCTTATGACTTGAGATCCCTGACACGAGGTGTGTTTATTATTATTTTGCCCATGCTTTATATACCTTGTAGCAAGAGGCGTTATTTTGTTGTTTTTATGTTCTAAAGCATCTATAGTTCTAAGACCTAGATATGAGACCTTTAGGAATGATAGCCATATATGAGCATTGATGCAGAGGGTGCGGTGCAATTTCTATATTTTAAGTTTGGACCAGCGGATGGGCAAGACCAAAAGTGTTAATTTGGAATTTCATTGATATGGTGTAAGAATTGTATCAATATGATGTAAGAATGCTTGAGTCATGACTTATTGTCTAAGGAGATGTGCTTCTCCCACCTGTTCGGAGGCACACACGCGATCCAACGATCTACCGGGGCTTCATGTACAAAGAGATATGCCAATGGCAATTGCAAATGCGATCAAAAGTTTGTAAAGGACCAAACTAACATGTTTCTAAAGTTCATAAAGACCCAGATCCACTTCATGCACAGCTCCGCAAATTTCCGCCAATAAGACGAGGGAAGCACAATGACTTGAACATATCCTTACCATGCAAAGTTAAAACCCCGAAGAAAAAGAAGGACAACACCGCTACCATGACCTGAATCCTTGCGCAGATCGCCCTAAAGCAGATGCGCATGCAAAAGGACGACCGCCATGATCGTGCGCGTGCCCCCCCGCCTATTTTTGCCACCTTATTAAGATGGTAGTCCAATAAAGCCGTGACCGCCGATGCACTCAAGCACCTCAACCCCGATACAAAGGCCCAAGCAAATTGGAGGCTGAACGATAAGAATTCAGACTCGAACTCACGAGCCGATGAAGTCACGCGGCACAAGATAATATATGAGCAGGGTGATGGGGCTGAAGAAGGTACTGCAGAAGCCGAATGATATGATTGGCAAGATTGTTCAATTTCATATGCATCACCCGCCAACAGAGGAAGCCCACATGACTACGTCATTGTCGGGATTGAAGGCGCATCACAATATCCAAATGCAACGTATGATGACATGATATCTTTCGTTGACAAGCTCATCACAATGCATATCGAAAGCCGCTCTCCATGACGAATCCACGGGCAATGCGCATACATAGGCACACCCGCATTACATGCAAGAAGAAAACGGGGCAGACGATCGCAGGTTCCACGTGCCCCACTTCCCTGTCAAAGACACATGCATCTTAGAACCGGAAGACCACTCCCTTGAACAAGGCAAGGCCTTGAAAGAGAACAAGGAGAAAATCAAAGCATGGCTCACTAACATGCCACGTAATAGGTTCAGGATCCTAAAGACGAAAAAGAAGCTCGTGAAGCTCGATCCAAATAGCATAGACATCCTCGCACCCAACATCATCGACAAGTACAAGCGACGGATGGCGGAGGTCGAGCACATCAGCCTTGCACAAGTAGCCATGCTATACAAGGACGAGGACATGCAATTTGTGAACAAGATGAGGAGGGATAGATCAGGCAACCTGAAAGCGGTTGTACTTAAGTAGCTGCATCAAGTTCAACAAGGACAAAGACTCAGAAGGATGGGCTTACGAACGGCTTTTGCTACACGTCCACTTCAGGGAATACGATCTCCTCGACGGCACCCCACCTACCACTATAGCACATACGCGATGAAGCAAGAAGAAATCGGTAGCCCACATATCACGACATTCCAAAGACATGGGGACACCCATAGTTAGCGACGAGAGGAAAGCCTAACGACATCGACATCACCAAAGAACACAACGACAAAACGGAAACGAGGAACCTAAGGCAAGGACGTTCGACGAGGTGCGCCTTCTTCCACATTACATTCTACACCGATCTCCGTAAGAGGTACACAATGCGAAAATAGGTCCATCATTTACAATAAATCCACCTCCTCCCCGCTCCTTGCAGCCCGTGAGGACGATGATACCGAACAAACAAATCATGCCCAACGAGATGTACCACGTAATGGTGTAGACACGGAGGAAGGACCAACGGATATTCTACGACGATATCATGTACAAAAGACACGCGACCCAACCCACAGGTACAACCTGTTCCTCACGGGTGGCGCATGCGGCAAGTCTGTTGCTACAATGCCTCATCGAGGGACAAAAGCAGCTATTTCAACAAGAGCTCCCTGACGAAATGGGCGGGCCATCGATCGTCATAGCTACATATACAAAGTGGCAGCAGACAACGCTATGCGATCACCTTGCACTCAACATTCGCATAAGACCAACGACGCATTCGAAAAATAAGATGACGATGCCCACATCCCGCCACTGTAGAACGGGAGGAATGCCTACGAGCTAGTGAGACTGCTGGTTATAAACAAGATCTCAATGGTCGGCCTTCGCCTCCTCTTTGTCGCATGCAATCGCGGCAAAGAAGTAAGTGACATCCCACCACCCACCAGTCCGCAAGCTCGCACAACAAACAAAAGTAAAGTTCGACTAACTCATTGTTTGGGGTCCGGGTTCTGAACTCCGCGAAGACAACCCTCCTCGCGGAGGACCCTGGATCTAACAGAGAACTGGGAGCTATGTCACGGGATTTGCAAGAAAGGAACAAAGAACGTAATGTAACAAAAAGAGAACAATGAAATCGAATAAAGAGAACAACTTCCTTGATGTCAATGAAGATACATGCTCTCGCAATCGAGAAAAACTGATGTGAGACAAGACTCAAAACTCATCTAAAAACTCATGTGCTAGCTCTACTATATATATAGTACAATGGTTTTGGCCCAATATAGACACTCGACCGATCTCTGCAAGGCCGACTCCCTCGAAGGAGGCCCGACGACGGGTGAATGCCGGCGGCCTTTGAAGTGCTCCGGAATCACGCCGACGCCGACGCAGCGCGGACGGGCCGGGCCACTTGTCCGAGCGCCCTCTTGGACGCCGCTTCTTTGACCGTGTGGGTCCGCTTGGTCTTTGGTCGGGCTTTGGACGATCAATCTCGCGCCCCGGTTGTGACTCGCTGGCCTTTGACTTGTCCGTCAGATGTATGAATAGTCCCTTGCACTGTGAGGCACGTGACTAACACCCCCCACCAAACGACACCTCGTGAGTGAAGAAATGGAGGAAGTGATTCTGATGGCGGAATCCAAAGAGTTTGAAAATGATCCTCACGGAAATGAAGACGGCGCCATTGTGATAAGTGCCAATGAGATCCCGACGTATTTGAAGAGCAAATAGGAGTGTTGAGCCCAAGGGCGTGGATCCGCATCAATGAGGAATTGAGAGCGCACTCATGTCTTCCAAGGCAAAGATGTGCTTCAAGGAACGAAACCGCACTCCATGAGAAGACAGTTCAAGACCAAGGCACCGACGCATTTGGGTTGCGTGAAAAAATATGGACGCCGCCGATTTAAGGAGCCGACGTGATGCACTTGAGAGCAAAGATGGCCGCCTTTTGACGGAAACGTATGGGTCCGGTGAGGTGGTTGCATTCGCAAGAAGGTATCAAGGCCATGAATAGCATCACGACTTTGCCAACCACGCCATTGGCAAATATAAATCCATTTGAAGTGTTTTTCGTGGTTGCACCATCCTCCCAATTGAGCTTGCCTCGACAAATGGGGGATCCCACCGAGATCCGCCGAGATCTAAGGCGGGTCCACCTAGCGCGGCCATCCAAAACCTTTGGTCCAAAAGGGGAGACACCAACTGGAGGTGAGGAACCATAGGCGGAGGGACTCCCTAGGAAGCATATGGAGAGGGGCCACACCCGTGGGCCGGCCGAGCTTGCTCCCCCTCAATTCACTGGACAAGGCCTGGATCAAGAGCTTTGCACCATCGGGTCCCAAAGAAGGTGGGAGCTGAGAGTATATGCTGTGAGGGCTATCCCAACCCGCGGGTATACCTTTACTATCCAAAAGAGCACGCAATTGATTGTAACCGCCAAGTGTCGTGATATAAACTTGGGCAAAATGGAAGATCCTCAGATGCCCAAGATTCTTCCGCACTGATTGCCGCTTGCCATAGAGGTAAATGATGAGCAAGCCCGCATGTACCCGATGAAGAGCGGAGTCCGATCATGATCCGGTGGAGATAGGGGTTGTTTGTCCAAGAGCAACCATTGAGTCCGTGGGAGTCACCCCGAAAGTTCCATGATGTGGCCCATCACTAAATTTGTCCCGTGTATCACCCGATAGAAGTCATGGAAAATGTACACTTCATCTACTGAACAACTCCTGAAGGTGATCAAACCGATCGTCACAGTGAATGAGGTCAAGACCAAAAGGGCGCAGAGTAAACCTTTGTCTTCAATGGAGAGGTCGGGCCAGATCAAAAAAATCCTCGCGCAGTGGAACATCAATCAGACCATCTGCCGATACCACTTCGAAAGAAAAATGTGGCGCGGCAACTACATAATCAAGATAGCCGAAGGAATAAGGAAGTCGACCGACATGTTGATAGCAATGTTAATGTAGCCTTCTTTGTTTGGTTTGGGCCTCTTTTTCGCAGATTGGGCTTGGCCGGAGCTGATTTTCAAGATCGCGCGATCCATTGTCCTTTTTCTAACAGAAGACCATCACGGACCTTCGGAGGAAGCATGGCATGTGAAGAGGATTGCCCGTGGAGTGTTGAGGCGCAAGCTGGCAATCTCTTTGGCACATCAACAATTTTCTCGCTTTCAGCCTCCGTAAGCTGATCCCCGAGACGCCAATTGATTGGTCAACGTGGAAAGCCGAAGCTTTAAGGAGGTGAGGCGAGCATCACGCCTACGATCATGAACTTGAGAGTAAGTCTGAGAAAGCTCAGATACAAGGTGTCGAAAGCTTAGCAACATCTTTTCCTTGTCACCCGTGAGGGTGTCTTTGTCTTGTTCTCGCCTCCAACAATTCCCCGAATGGTGGTTTGTAATCGAGCCCGGCCGACGCCAGAAGCGTGTCGCTCGATCGCGGCAATCTTGAGATCCTCACGCGCCTGTAAAAAGGCCTCGTGGCTTTTCTTGCACCGCGGTTCCAGAGTGTGAACTTGTGTGGTGGCAGCTTTGAAGGTCTCGTGAACTGCAGATCCGAGGCCTCCTGAGGACGCTTGAACCCCATTCATGAGAGCGCCCCCGATTCTTGCAACTTGAGAGCAAGCAGCCTTTGAACATCCCGGCCGATATTGATACAGAGCCGGCGAGGATGTGGAGGTGGAGGGCCCCGAAAGGTCGTGGTTTGGGACGCCCGGAGACATGACGAGAAGTGGAGGGCGGGCTTCAGAGGAGGAAGAGGAAACAAGGACGGCGCGGTGGTTTTGTTGAACATGACCGTGAGAAGTCCGGGCGTGGAAGGGGCCGCTGGTTTTGAGGAAGTGAATGTAGAGATCACCGAGTGGAGGCATGAGAATTGGAAGGGGACATTGTGAACGTGAAGATAATGACTAATGAGAACTTGAAGATGGCCACCCACCCAAACTTCGTGAGACAGAGGAGGGGCAAACAAGGCGATCTACTTTGTAGGAGTCTCAGAAACAACATTTGTGGCCAATCAAGAAAGTGAGTGGAGCGTATCACCGTGATAACCACATTGTAGAATGGTTTATTGATATGGGTGTTCTTGATAGAATACCCAAGCGAATTTGCCATAGAAACTTGACAAAAGTGTCATGGGGTTTTGCAATATTTGTGAGGCGATGCATGTTCGCTTGATATTGAAAAATACCAAACTCTGATATCTATGTCCTCAGAAGCGCCCAAGATAAAGAAGGTGTTTGCAAAGGAATATGGAATACCCGTGTAAAATCAGGGGCCGAGTAAGCAAGATCGTGGGTGCCATCGATCACGCAGAGTATATCCTTCCGGGCGGTTGACTATATTAGCAACAAACCAAGGCCAATTGGTCCGGATTTGGTGCCGAAGGTCCATTTGTGAGAATTCATAAACCTTTGTATGCCTCCTGACTTCACGCACTGGCCAACGAGGGCTTCCCGAAAGGTGGGCGCCAAGAAAGACACAGATAAAAAGAGCCTGTTCCCTTGGAGTAGAAGCTTGAAGGGTCGGAAATTTGGGTGCGTGAACCATGGCTAAGAGCGCTGAGAGGAACCGTAAGGATGATCTCGAGAAGGCGGAGAGCTTAGAGCGAAGACTAAAAAACAATGATAGGCTTAAAAGGTTTTAGGGCTTACGCGTTGGGCGGCGGGGCATGATGAGGATGAACCGCAACCGCTGATGATGCCGTGGCTTATGATGGGTTAAGGAGGCGCTTTGAGAGGCAAAAGTTTGGCTAAGTCCCCAAAGGGTAAAGGAGAAGCAATGAACAAATGGAGATGAGACATAAGAGAATGATCGATGTGATAGTTTTTAAAGGACGACATTAATGGTCGACGGGCGCTAAAAAGAAGGAATGTCATTTAATGCGGGCAACTCGGCGGGATATCATTAAAACGAAGGTGTCAAGGTACCATGGCTAGATATGCGCGGAGAGAAAATTTCCATTTAGAAACCGCTTTGCATTGCAAACACGCTGGCAAAATTCTCCGATTGGTCCACGCCGACATGGAGTCCGCCGGGTTGGACTATAAAGACGAAAGTGGGTCGGCCAGACACCCGATGGCGCCAGATGTCCGCCGGATCGCACTACAAGTGCACTATGCCTTCAAACCGCCTCGAGTGGATAACTTGTAAGATGGATCGCGAGATCTCGGCGTGCCACAACGGCATTGCCATGGACGGGTGGTGTGCCGGGATGGCCGAGCATCCCGATCCCCACACCAACGGATGGAGGTGATACTTCACCGCTATTGACCCTCGAAAGGTAATTAATACCACATCCTCATCAAGATCACCTCGCCTCCAAACCGGGAGTAGAGGGGTTTTCTTTTTGGGATTTAGTAGATAGGGCTCGGAGTCCGCTTTTGTAAATAGGGCTCTTCTATACGGAAATAGATGGGCTCATTTCCTATTTTGTAAAAAATTTCACCTCTCGTAATATAAATATGCCGCTTGGCGAATCACTATATGTTGTGTCTCAGATCCGAACTCAGACCGTGGATGATTGTCACCGGTTGTATGAAATTGTTTGAGGCTAAAAGCCATTAACCGTGAGTAGGTAATGGAGTGCCATCTAACTCAAGCAGCTTGAAAACACTTGGTTGAACAACTTGAGTAATTTGATAAGGACCAAGCCATCGAAATTTTAACTTGCCCGAAAATTTTTGTAACGTGAATCATAAAGAAGTACCAAATCGCCTTCTTTGAATGTTTTTGTCTTAAGTCTTTTGTCATGCAATGATTTTCGCGAATCGCTGTCCATGAAGAACACGGAATGTAAGCATCGCGCCTCAAGTTCATCCAACTCGTACAATTGATAAACCCTTTCCTTGAGTGCCGCAGGATTATGTGTCAGAAAGCAAGTTGAAAAACGGAGAGTTGGAAGAATATATTCAAAAGGCATGAGAGCTTTTGACCATAAACCAGTTTGAAAGGAGGTGGCCAAAGAGCTATTTTGAAACTAGTGTTGTAGGCCCAAAGAACAAGAGGGCAACTTTTCTTGCCAACTGCAAAAGGCGAGAAGCTGCCACAAATTTTCTTTAGAATGTTGATGAGAGTTTTGTTGGTACTTTCAGCCAAGCCATTGCCTTGAGGATAATAAGGTGTACTCTTCCTCGATGTTTGATGTGAAGATAATCCGGCCCGCCCTTTTGATGGTGTGGGATTGACAAATGCACGCTAATGCATCACTAACAAGTTCCGTGGGACAACCAAAACGCCGCGGATGATGTGCGTAGAGAACCTTTGGTCAGGCGGGGCAGCAAAGAAAGAACCGAAGTGCAATGCTTTCGCCCATTTGTAGCATAACCGCGGATGACCGTGAATATAACGCACGGTGTGCCGCCCGTGGGGTACATGGGCCCCACAAAATCCATTCCCATTTGTCGGGGGACAAAGGGCGCATAATCCGCTACAACAAGAGCTTCACGAGCCGTGGTTTTTCCACACGCCGACAGACGCCACACGCGGCGAGCATAAGCATGGGCATCTTTTGAAAAGCGGGCCGTAAGTATCCCGCCAAAAGAATTTTTGCGCCGCGGGCGCCACCACTAAAATCACCCCAAGCCCATCGTGAGCTCGGGAACAATATCGGGCACCTCATGAGGGAGGACACAACGCCGAGGACCATGTCTTTTGCCGTTTGTAGAGATGACCTAAAGAACCATAGTGTAGTCACGACCTCTCTGAGGAATTGACGACGGGCATGCGAGCAAACCTTTCGGGAGAGAGCGCCGGATCTTCCGGAGGAAGAGCACCGCGAGAAGATATTACTGAAAGTTTTGAAACCAATGGGGCGTGGCCGCGACCGTGAACAATTGAGCATCCGAAAAAGGCCGAAACACCGTGGAAGGATCATCCGTGGGATGCGTGGAAAGATAATCGTGCACCACATAAGACTTGCTCGCCTTTATGAACAATTTCAAGGGGAGCAAATTCTTGCAAAAAGAAGGACCTAACGAAGCAATTGGCCCCGCATGCGGGCTTTGTTGATCAAATAAAGAAGAGCTTGATGATCAACAAAGAACTTGATCCGCTTCCCAACAAATAATGTCGGAAACGTTGGACACGTAAAACTAAAACCCAAAGCTTCCCGCTCCATGGCGTAATAGTGGCGCCGCCAGATTGAGTTTCCGGCCGGGCATAGCGGATGGATTTATCCGCGGTTTCATCATAGGCCCGAGAGAACAGCACCAATGGCAAAAGCGTAGACGCCAACATGAACATGGAAAGGCTTGTCCCATTGAGGAGGAACAAGGACCGGCCCGAAAGGTAATGCCTTCAACTGAAAAGCCCGCTTGGGGAATTCCAAGCCCAAGTGGATTCATCACCCGTGAGTTTATGAATGGGTCGCTATAGCCGCAAGTCCGTGAATGAAGGTAGAATAGTAATTGACCTATCCAGAAAGAGCCGCATCTCTTCATATTAGACGGCCGAGCTGTGACACAACCGATTTTAGCGGTGATCCGGTGATGCCTTCATCACCACATGACCCAACGTAACACCCGAGGTGACAAAGAGAAAGTACACTCTCGTGATTGAGACTAATGTCGATTCATCACATTTTTGAAAGACAAGCTCCAATTTGTCCATGTGATCATCCATGGAGTCAGAGGCGTAAAAATCATCTTGGAAGATTCAAGAAAAGGTTTATCCTTCATAAAGTCTTGAAAGACAGAGAGCATGATGCTACCGAAAGGTTGGAGAGTTTGACAAACTAAAAAGGGACCACCTTGTAGGCAAAAGTGACTTCACGGGTGGTGGTGAAGGTAGTTTTGAGTTGATCTTCTTGCTTGATAGAAATTTGATTGTACCCAAAGAAACCATCCATGAAAGAGTACATCTCATGACCAAAGAACTTCCTCAAGAACCCGGGTCGAAGGGAAGCGGAAAGTGATCACGCCTGCGGGTTTGATTGAGTTTTTGGTAATCCACGCAAACGCTGATCTTACCATTGTGTTTGAGAGCAATGACGCATGGGACTCACCCATTCGTAATGTTTGACCTCATAAATCAGGCCGCCGTACCAAGAGTTTGTCAATTTCAGCTTTGACGGTCACCGGTAATTTGGGTTGAGCATGTACCGTCGTTGCTAGATTGGGCGCATCGGTTTGGTAGGAATGGTGAGTTCCCCAATTCGCTTTTTTGATACCTCAAGGTCTTTGTAGCTCCAAGCAAAAATATGTTTGAATTTCTTGAACAAACACAAAGCCGCGTGCTTTATAGGTAGACGAAGGTGAGCAAAATGTTTACGACCGGGTTGATTGTTACCAATGTCCACAATTTCCACGCCGGAGTTTGAATGTGAGGAACAACCTCCCCGGCCTCCGGAACCCGATGAGCGTGAGGTGAAGCATGACGGGAGGAGCAAAGATTTTATGCGGGTGAAGAAAAGAGGTGCCGAAGGCCATCAAGCAAAGGTTGTTTCATGACGGCATGAACATCGACCGCTCAAGAAGAAAGTTGGTCAGAAAATGATCAAGACGTTGAATGCGATTGCAAGAAGCCGTAAGGGTCCAAAAAGAGCCGCCACACCTGGTCCCGATCTAGCGCCATGTCACCCCCAAGGATCAAAGATACTCGTGGTAAGATGAGAGAGAGAGACTACCGGAGGAGCTTGAACATGATAGATATTTTGGGCTTCTTCAGAGTCCGCGGTCCGGTGATGGAGGGTTCAGCATTCTCAACGAGAGATTAATTGGCCGCTTTCAGATCCATCGCGGGGCATTGAGATGGCCATCGATGATGACGAAGTTGGTCCGTGGCCTCAAGAGTGAATACTCTTGCCTGTCTGGAGAAAAGATCCGCCAACAAGCATTTCATAATCACCAGGATCCTCTCCTACTTTCCAAACTCCAAATTCCAAAGGGAATTTGAGGTCACCAATGCTGATATGGAGAAGAGGAGGACGCCTTTGAGGTCGCGTGGATATGGCCATTGGCCAACTTGATGTCATAAGGCACTCGGTGACAATTGTTTGATGCCCAATTGCTTCCTGAGTTTATCAAGAATGAGATTGACGCACTACTACCACCATTAATTTGGACATGATTGACTTGCTGATTGCCCACCGTGGCATGCACCCTGGGTGTTGAAGTTGCAACAGCTCCAACCAGAACCGTGGGAAGAGGTAACTGATCTTTGAGAGCCGGACAGAGTTTCAAAATGGTGGCCAGGCTCAAGGGAATCTTGATCTTGGCGAGTTCTTCCTGAAGTTCCAAAGGAACATGTGAAAAGGGTCCGCAGGTGGCCAGAGGAGCCGGAGTTTGTGGTAAAGAAGCGGAGACTTCTTTGAGAAGCTCGACTTCAGCAGCTATATTTGGATACGTGTGAGAACGGCCACCAGTGGATGATGATGGCTCGGCCTGACGCTGGTGAGCGCGAGTGGTGGCGTGAACATTTGCCAATGTTCGACCTTCCGCAGCCTGCATAAGTTTAAGAATACTGTGTCTCACTTTAGGCATGACGTGAGGCATGAGTTTGTCAAGATCAGCGCCGGCGGACTTTTTTTATCATCGCCATGAGGGATGGTGTCCACGGCAAAAAGCAAAAGTTGCGCGGTCATGAGGAATGATAGTCAAAGGTCGTGGAAGCCCGAAAGTGTGACGTGCGCAAGAAGTCCTACCCAATTTGATTGCCGGAATCGAGGATTGAGGGCCCGATAAATCTCTTTCTTGAGCTTGTTGGTCCATAGGATTGATGTAGAGGCGCCTCGCCGAGGTCGCCGTTGTTGAGGCGGCCGTGGAGGCTTCCGCAAAACCGAGACGGGCCTTGTTTGCCATTTGCTACCCACAGCTTGGCAGGCGGAGGCGGACGTAAGGTGTTGATTTGAACCCGAAGTTGGACTTGAACTTGAGGAAGTTGAGGACACGCCGCGGTGGTGTGACCCCATTCATGACAATGATAACATTGAGCCTTGGAAGGATCAAAGGGAGGACGGTTGCTTTGTCCCCGGGTGCCGAGATTGCCGCGGTTTGTTGATACCGGCCGCGTGGTTGAGACCGATATTGCCGAGGCCGATAGGATCGCTGTTGTTGAGGCTGGGTTTGACTTGAAAGACCATTTTATTTTTATAAAAGGTGTAGGATGAGAACGAGTGCATTCGTCCGCGGGCGCGATTGCACATATTGCATCGCTTACAATGAGGAGGTCCATTGAGGCGTTGCATTCATTTGCCGATGACCTTGATATTTACAAATAGTACAATTTATGTGAGAGCATTGAGGATTTGTTTGCCGAGGTTGAACGGGAAGTTCGGGAACCATGACGGGGGCATGAAAGGGAGTTCCCCGGAGAGCAACACCCGGTGAAGAAACATTGACAGAGTGATTGACCATTCAATGGCTCGCCCAAAGACTTGGGACGCAGGTGTATTTCGGTCATGAGGCAAATGGCGTGAGGGAAGGCCCCGCAGTAAAACCGTGACGCAGGATCCGGCTTTGCGCGGGGTACCCCCGAGTTTGCCGACGAATGTGTAGACGGTCCGCAAAAATCCCCGCGACTCCTCGTGGGCTCTTTGTTGAAGGTCATTGAGTTGCTTGAGGAGTAACTCCATCATCATCCGCGGTGCCATAATGAGACAGAAAGGCGCTTTCATTTCTTGCCAACTCGCTTCCAATGACTTTTGTTGGCCATTAACCACTGATGAGGGGCCAGAAAGGGTCAAAAAGATATGGAATTTGAGTTGTGGCCGCGCATGACCGCTCAGAATGGCCAAGGCTTCAAATTCCTCCATGTGGGCTTGAGCACTCCGATCCGCAGGTTTACCTTAGTGTTACCAAAGTTGATAAACCTTCCAAATTAGGGAGTTGGAGGTGAAGGTGGAACCGACGCGACAGACAAAGTGGATTGGGTGGAGGATAAGCGGAAGTATAGAGAGGTGGAACGCCTGAGGCCGAGGAGCCGGGTGGAACCGAAAAACATGTGGTCCCAAAAGAAAAAGATCCGTGGGGAAGGGCCTTGGGAGCCATCCTCTTGAGGCTTGAGATCAGAGTTTGCAAACGTGAAGAGCATGCCGAAAAGATGGAGAAGACCAAAAGTTGTGAACGCGGGTAGGGCCAAAAAGAGACATGATGGTAGCCCATTCCACCGTGAGGTGAAGAAGGTTGTGATGGGAGAGGGGTTTGGCCCGAAGGGATATTGATATATGTGCCGCCGAGTCCGGAAATAGTGAGGTGTGGGCTGAACAGGGTATGTTGTGGAGATTGAGGTTGGGGAACAATGACGACAACCGGGGAGACCCCCGGTCGAATGAACACGTAGGGGTAGGAGGTGCCGACCGAGCCTTTGAGCCGGATAATGACCTCCCTCAATGTCATAAGGTCATACATATCCCGAATACCTGCGGGGGCTGATGGCGCCCAGACGAGCCGCTTGGGCGTAGGAGTTCTTCAGAGTGAAACTCTAGCGGACATGATGGAAGAAAAAAATCAAACCCCAAGAAATGGGCGCGATGTTTGGGGTCTGGTTCTGTGAACTCGCAAGAGCCCTACCGTGAGGACCCTTGATCTAACAGAGAATCCGAGCTATGTCACGCTGATTTGCAAGAAAGGAACAAAGAACGTAACAGTAACAAAAAAGAGAACAATGAAATCGCAATAAAGAGAACAACTTCCTTGATGTCAATGAAGATACATGAGCTCGCAATCAGAGAAAATCATGTGAGACAAGACTCAAAACTCATCTAAAAACTCATGTGCTAGCTCTACTCATATATATAGTACAATGGCCTTTGGCCCAATATAGACACTCGACCGATCTCGCGCCGACTCTCGAAGGAGGCCTCGATTGGCAGGAATGCCGACGTGCCGCTTGAAGTGCCTCGAATCACGCCGACGCCGACGCGAGGGCGGCGGACGGGTCCGCCATTTGTCCGAAGCGCCTTCTTGACTCAAGCAGCGCCGCCTTTGACCGCGGTGGTTCCGCTTTGGTCTTCTGCTGGGCTTTTGACGACCGACCCGCCCTCGTTGTGACTCCTGGCCTTGACTTGGTCCGTCAGATGAGCGAATAGTCCCCGCACTGTGAGGCACAGGACTAACACTCATTTGCTGACATTTCGCCAGTACAAGGCCACCGCGAATGCCCACACCGCTTGGGGATATGTCGCTGATTGCACCGAGACTTTTTTCAACTGAAGCCACCGTTTGACAAGTGGAATTTTATGCACCCGTGACGCCAATGATGCTGAACAACTAGGGCATCGGCCCAGCTCCCGCATGTACCACTCATGGAAATCGAATTTCAAGTACTACGAGCTCATCGAGATTGTAAGGCAAAGAGACGAGCCGATTTAACCTTCCCTTCACACGCCTAATCGTACACATGAGAAAATCAGAGCAAACAACAGATGACCCGCGCCTTGTGAACTCCATTTGCATCCGGCCAGCACTCGACGACACACATCTCCTGTATGTCTTCCACAAGAACAAAGACAAGGACAAGCACAATGACAAAGTCTACGCCGAAATACTAGAGCAAGGCATCTACCTCCACTCTACAGACACGCATGAGGACGACTGCTAAAGGAGCATCAGCCTACCCACAGACTCTCAAAAGACGACGGATCGAAGACAAGCTAGAGTGAAATGCACCATGCTCGCCGAGTCATGGAAAGCAACATTGACCTCTCCAACGGCCTCGCCAATAGTGCTGACAGTATCCTGGAGCGGCATGCGGGTGAGACAGAGGTACTCTGGATATCATTCATGAAGCCCATAATAAGAAGAAACTGTTTAGACAAGCTGAGACACCTCTACGCCCAAGGGATCGACCCAACGTGGATGCCAATCCAGAAGTTGACCAAGCTATGCCAGGCAAGCAAGAACGAGAGGCACAAGATCATGAGATGCCAGTTCCCCATCCAAACGGCCGCGACTAGGACGGTACACAGGTCACAGGGGTTGTTATTATATGATATAGTAACATGTGTGCACCAACCCTAAGTCTAGACTCCTATGTAACTTGTTGACATAGGCATCTAGCTATATTCAGACTTACGGCCAACTTAATTCCCCAACTTGGTCATCTAGTAATCGCACACATGTTGTGGTTTCGACACCACTAACCTTTATTTTGCCTTCGGCCCTCAAGCTCCGGCCATAACTTCCACAGGGCAAATGCCAACCTAAGTTCCTTGTGGACATGTTTCATCTCTAGTATAAGAACCCTTATCTTCATTACTCAGATTCATATGGAATGTGAACTAAAAGTTCTACTATATATCCTATCTTCTTTTAGTTACGCTTTACTATTAAATGGTCCTAGTACACATATATACCAACGCCGAGTTACTCCTCGGAATACACACACGATACCAAGTCCGTAACACATCCTCCTTGGTGAGATGTTCATTGGGCCTACCTTGTTCATACTCCGCACTTTGGTACATTCAACGTGTCATTCCAAACTCTATATATTTGAAACGTTGTTTACAACAACTTTCAAGCACCTCTTGTCTCCCACTTGTCGTGTGGGTACATTACTTGCCTTCCTAATATATCATTAGTTGAAGGTCAACTTTCCTTCATAGTCTGGCTTCACCAAAGATCCAACATACCTTGCGGCTTTACATGGTTGGGCGCGCGCTCCTACCAATTGTCGCTTCTTCACCTTGTGTGCAAACCACGCTCCACACTATTGTCCAGCCTCTTATTCGCATCTCCATGTTCCCAGCCACATCGATGTGTCCATTTCCTTAATTTATATCCTTCGTAATGGTCATGCATTTGACCAACGTCATTGAGCGTATCTGCATTGTTATCGCACACCTCAGGAACACCAATCTTCTTACGAAACGCAATGCATGCGTAATTTTATAATCCGTAGTTTATGGATCCGCATCCTCATACAACATTATTCTCTACCTTTCCGCAAATCATACCTCCATTCAAGTGGCAATAGCTATAAAATGTTGGCTCGACATTCTATGCCTGCACCATCATGATCGAACTCTACACTTCTAAAGTGGTTTCCCGCTCAGGAGCTGGGTACTCATAATCCAGTTTCCACCTTAGTATAGTACCTCTCTAACGTGGTCTATGGTAGATAATCATACACCACTTCGTAATTCTTAGGTCCAGTGTTTCAATCAGATACCAAACATCGTCATACCAATTTTTCTCGAGTATCTATCCAAAATAGGGATACCTTAACACTCCTTATTCCCAACATTCAAAGACTTCTACTTCAAGTAAGAGCCCGTAACCTACTACCATCACCATATAACAGTGCTCAATGACGGACTGTGCATGGTTTCGATAAGCTTCCGCCGTGGACACCATAGTCATAACTGCCTTTCGTGGATAACCGACGATTGCATAGCCATAGTTAATCACCGCCGGATAGCTTAACGGGCGGTACCAATTACTAATATATATATGTCACCTGCACTGTGCCCTCAGAGATATAAGAGTGTCTGTATGTGTGATAAATTTATGAAAATAGCAATAAAATAAATAACTAACTCAAATGTAAGAATATCGGGACGTCTAGTAAATGTATAAACATAACCAATGAATTAATATGTGTCCTCATCTGAGTGTAATCTATGCTAAAGATAGACAGTGTGAGTGTGGAAAGATTAAAGATAATCGAAAGGAGATAAGTATGTATGTCTTACACAAACTTCTGAGGGAATAACAAGATTTAGATTAGGTTATAACAAGGTTATGAATAATAAATCATGAACAACGTCTGTCTGTACTTAATATTAAACTATATAGGTAAAACTGTCCGATACACTACAATATATAGTTGTATTAAACGGTAAGTATAACTGTCAAGGGCCTGTTAAACACTGAGGATAGGAACATACGAGTTCTTAAAACTGTAACAAAATAGGAAAACAAAATTTTGCTACAAAATTAAATTAGGGCTGCCTGTAATAAAATGAATTACAAAGTCAAGCGAGAATATGATACACATATACACAAAAGTTAATATCATTAGAATGACTTTCTACTAAACACTGCGCCATTAAATAAGTCTGTATTATATTAAAAGAACAAATAGAAGTTGCTTATATCTCTATACTGGTCCATAATATATAATCAATTACCCGTGTGTATAGAAAGAAAATTTTCTAAAATAGATAGATCGCGGAACTCACAATTACTCTAATGAAACAGTTGAGACTTCCACAAACCTTGATTTGCTCACTTTTTGACAATCCTAAGCTTATGATCATGTACATCTATACCGTACCTCTTATATTCCGTGAAAGTTATAAATTGCACATTACAAGTCATTTCAAACTTAATCACTTTGAACATGACAACGTCTCAGGTGACTTATAATCTCAAGCTATCTCTTTAAGGGAGGGAGACTTCCTTCCAATGTATGATGTGTTGCCCTCAAGAACAAGAGTAGTCTTGATGCTGAGGACATCATCATTTTTAAGGTGGAGAATGTGACGTTCCACATATTTATAACGCATATTTAAGTATAAAGACATGACACGTCCAATATGAATAATTAATGGCACATTAATTAAAGGTTAGCTATGTTAATAATTAAATTATAAAGGTGGAAACCCAACCCAAAACCCTAATTCGAATTTAGGTTTATCCTAATATTAAAAAGGGCTAAAATACCAAATTAGTTAATTAATGACATGCCACCCGGCCCAAATCGATTGGGCAAGGTGTGGTTTCCATTTTGGACACCCAAATTAGGGCTTCAGTGCCCCAATTCGAATTAGGAGCAATGGAGATGGAGGAGGAGAAGCAAATAGCCAGCCTTCCGCTTAGTCGAGACGGAGTGCCCAAGACCCATTTGACGGTTAGTCAGTAGGTTATCTTGTTAATTTATAGCATAGCTCTCGTGGTGTGTTCTCTCTCTGCTTTCTCTCGTGGTTTACCCTGCTAGGCTAACCCTTGATTGATATGGTGAGTATTCTTATCTATAGTCTACGTATGTGCTTTGGTTGATGGTTTAGTAGTTCTTTACTTAGTTAGCACTCCTGGGAGATGGAGGATTACGGGGGTAGAGACCTCTCGAGCCCATGTATTGTAGTATGCTCCTAGATAGAGCCCTCAGATATTCCCATTAATTGCGGCTCAGGCACAAGAGACCACCGAGTCATGGATGCTATGGAATTGCTTAGCACCGAGAAGGGACGCAGTGGTGAAGTGGGGGGGGGAACATAAAAGGCTCCCCGGACTCCCACAAGTGGGCTAGGCCCGAGAAGCCGGTCACGAGAGGGCCGGGTATGGGTCCGGACACTCACGGGTGCGTAGGTGTGACCCGTATGGGGCATCCCTGTACTTTGAAGATAAAGTTAGGGGAGTAGGTCGGCACGGATGCGGGGTGGGTCGCCGATGCGCGCACGTATTCTCTAGCTCACCCATGGAACCGCCGGTGATCCCCGGAAGGGGACACTTCCCCGACCGCCTCATCGGACCGTGTCTTCATGAAACCCTCGAGTAGGCTCAAGGGTGATACCTTGAGTCTCAAGGCCCGAAGGCTATAGTGATCCCATAGCATGATTCGACTCATCCGCAAAGTGTGCATAAGAGGGGCGGATGGAGTGGACAACCCTAGCCATTGCTTTTATGCCAGCCTAACGCCAAAGTTATACCTCCGCCCTGCTGATCTCTTGAGACCGAGCCGCCAGTCCATCCTCACAGAGTCCGAACCGGGTAGAACCCGGGTTTGGGGTGTTTTCCTTAGGATTAGATGCATATTCTTTGCGTCGCTAGTACTTGATGGATGTGCCACCGCCATTTGGTGGTTATTTATATATGATTTATGCCGTGCTAACATGTATTCACGCCGCAACTTAGGAGTCCCATTGAAGGCGTGGGTTTAATGACACCTCCGGTCCTTCACCCCGCATCTCTACCGGATGGTCCAAGTTAGACTGAGGGCCCCGCCATGGTGAGCTGATTGCCATGGGAGGGGGAAGTCCCTGTATGTATACGTCCAGAGCGCCATATATATTCAGGGAGCGTCACAAGGTCTTTCATTGAAAGGAGGGGAGAAAATTGAACGGGTCCAAAAAAAATTCTAATTGGTGAATTTGGAGTAAAGACTCAAATGCCTTATTGCATACTTTTAGCAAGAGTGTGCTGCCATTCGAAGTTGAAGCCTTGTGCAGGACCATCACCTATATGAACCCTTTCCTATCTATGGACCCAACAAGATTTTCTTTGCAAGCATTGGAACAATCAAGTACGTGGGTTGATATGCGGATGTTAAGAAGTGGGCAACTAGATGGCATGGTGAAGATGCTTAGTCTACTTTATTGAAATTCAAAGGAGTACATAAATTTATGGCTAGAAACGCTTTATGTATCCCAAGAGCAATCTTATCCCATATCAAATATAAGTCATAAGAATTGTATAATAATATCCCAGATGAGATTGTCATCTTATAGTCTATGCATTGAGACGGACAGATAGAGTAACACTCCTCGTCACGAAAGATTTCGCTTGAAATGTCTTCACCACGTAGTAGAAACTGTTTAAATTCTTCAGGCTTGCCATGACTTGCCTCAGGCCGAACACTTTGGAGTAGCCAAGATTCTTGAACCCATTAGTTAAGAGTATTAGTGAAGGTCCCGTCGCGATCCAAAGTTTTCGCTTCGGTCCCGGAAGATTCCGGAGATCTCCGGTCTTCTTTAATATTTACCGTTTCGAGATGGACTTTGGAAGAGTATTTCTGTGGATTTTATTTCAGAGTTGTCATTCTCTCGGGGTCATGATGCCATCATGGTCGTTGTTATTGCTTCTCATGAGCTAGTCAGGCTCCATGGATTGCCAGATGCTATCGTCTCATCGACCTCAGTTTGCTGCGGATTTTTGAAAGCGACTTTTGGAGCTATTACATAATAGACCAATCAAATTCTAGAACAATATTTGCAGTGCTTTATCAGTCACCAGCAGGATGATTGGGTCAATTGGCTTGAGTTTGCTTACGCTTCCACGGGCCAGACTCCGTTGTTTCTGAACTCGGCAACATCCTCATTGGTCCCTTAGGCAACATCCCCATTGGCCCCTTAGTGTCACGGGAAATGACTTTGTCAATTCTAGGGCTGAGTCTCGGCTTGAGAAATTCTAGGCTTTTGAATCAGATCTTCAGCACTACCTTCTCTGGACTTAAGGACACTATTGACATTATGCAGATTTACCTAGCCAGGAGGATCCTACGTTGTTTCACGTTGGTGACTTTATCTGACTTATGCGTAGGCACCTCCATCTCACATCCCTGCAACAAGCTTGACTATTATCACCTTGATTCTTACTGGATCACGACTCAGATCAGTGGTGTTGGTTTTCAGCTCAAGCTTCCTCCAGTTGTTTGGCTACATTCAGTATTTCATATTTCGCTAATGGGGTCGTACACACTAATCCCTTCCCAAATCGAATTCCTTCGCTTCCTCCACTAGTGGAAATTGATGATCATGAGGAACTTGAAGTTCAAGAAATCTTGGACTCCCAAGTTCCTACGGCGTCGTCTTTATTATTGCACAAAACTCCTATATTGTCTAAAAGCTGCAACAAAATGACATATTTGTACAAATATTGCTTGCACATGAACATTGCAACTACTACAATACTACATTCCATGCTCCGACCTTCTTCAAACATTGATGGTTGCCAGACCTCAAGGGCCATACTGCATACATAAAATCATATTTTATATTCATTATTTCACTGATCAACTCAACCGAAATTGGTTCTTTACATTTTAGGCGCCATCTCTGATAGAACCGACACAAATACTATGGGAAACACTTATAGACAACATTTATGAGTCTCCCAATCTTAAGGTGGCATCAAAGTGTCGAGAGGAGAGAGCTGCCAATCAATTGGAATCACCTGATCTAGATAGGAGCGGAGAATGTTAAAGGTGCCAACATGTTGTAGAAATAACTGTGCATAGCCAATCCCATAATCTTCATGCGTATGAATCTAAACCCTGTGGAGAGCCTCCTGAGCCTAAAGCTCTTGGTGTGAACAAAGCTCAGGCATATATTCTTTCTGAAGAGTACCAGTGCAAGTGGGATCAGAAAGATATTTGTTATCCGTTTGGAGTAAAAAAATTTCCGACTTATTGCCAGTGAACACGAAAGGATGTCCTTCTGAAAATTTGTCTTGAGAGTAAGCAAGATAAAAATCATGCAAGACATAGGCCATGGGTTGAACAGTGCATAGCATAATTTTTTCTTTTTTTTTTGAAGGCAAGATTGGTTTTATATGAATTTAAATAAAAAACATCATAGAGAAAGCCTCAGGAGGCATGCTTATTTCATGAAATCTAAAACATGGTCCTTATAAAATGGAACCATATAACTACATATGGGCCGGTTAAAAATAGGCTCCATTTCGTATAGTAATATCAAGATACTAAAACCTATTTAAAGTTTGTTTGAAAATAGAGTCTGTCTATGAGGATTACTGTGCATCTATGAGATCTTGAATGGGGAGGTGAGATCAAGAACAATGTTCCTTCCAAGTATATTCAGCAGGAGGTCCAGCTTTGCCACAGGATAATTCTTGAAGTCTAGTAGCAGGAGTACATGTGCCTCCCTCTTCTGCTGCCATTTGTGGTACAAATTCGTAAAAAATAATATCAGATTGCTATGTCTCCAAGCTTCAGGCTTGTTTAGGATCTTTTTGATGGCTAAGGCATGTACCAACTCTTATTTCAGCTGAATAAAAGTGTCTTCTTCCTCAATTCTGGGAAGAGTAGAATCTTCCTCATCTGAATCCGCTGCAACCCCCATGTCCCTTTCTGCAACTACAAATTGATTAAGTCTCCTATGTGCATCTTGTAAGACATCATCATCAATGGTTAGTTTTCGCACATAGAATTCATGCATCCCCTGGAACCTACCAATGGTTGTCCAGGACTTGTCAAAATTCTTCCCTCTAAGAACTCTATAGGCCACAGCTGAATCAATTAGTAACCCAGGAAGGTTTGCTTTAGCCAGATCATATCGGGATTCTTATACTTCATGGCTACCCTATTTCGATGCTTCCATATCGCCCAGCATCCCAGGGATCTAGTGATGTTCTCGGTATCTAGAAATTCTAGCAAGTTTGTATTACTCACAACTCCTTTGTTGATCGGTGCAGCCTAGCTCCAATATTCACCAATGCATGGGCATACAAACATATGATTGGATGACTCCATCTCTCCACATCCAAGCGGACACTGGCCGGAGATATTTATCAAACTTGGATCTCTTTAAATTGGTTGATAAACTTTGGTGCAGGACGAGCCATCTAAAAGTTTTGATTTTATTAGCAGTATAGCTTTTCCATCCTTTAGCATTAACTGATGCTAATCTCTCCTCATCACAACTCCATAAGGAGGCTGCTCTAAAGGGTTTATGTCTTTTCAGAGCTCCATAGATCTCCTTTACTGAGTATATTTCTTTGCCCTTTAGTTGCCACAAATTTGAATTAATACTGAGCTCATCTTGGTGCCCCACTTTATTCATGATTTTTTTGTAAATCTTTTTTATCAATATCTAATCCTTTTGTTTCAGCTGCTATCTCTTCCTATGACTTCCATTCATTTCTTCCCTTCTTAAGTCCCCAATCTGTCTGATACCTGCATTATGCCATTACATATATTTTTGGGGATGTTGTAGAGTTAGACATTCATTTTTAGTCATAGCAAGTTCTGAGTGCCAGAAGAAATTAATTTCTTTGGCCTTCTTTGGATGTAGCATTGATAATTGGAGGTTTATAACATAGAGATGCTACATTCCAGGCTTCAATCATTCTTCTTAAAGTGTTAGATGTACTGGGGCAAGCTACTACCTAGAAGAATGCTGAGTCTGGCAGTTCATGTTTAAGGCTGTAACTACCAACTGGATATGATTCCTGCATCTAGTATTTAACTAATTTTAGAGCTGGTGATGATGATGTGCTATGAATTGCTCTCCAAATCATTTTAACGGCTAAAGCTTGTGCTTGAACGAACAAATCCTTACATCCAAGGCCTCCTTCCTTCCTAGATTTGGTTAAATCCCCCAAGCAACTTTGTGTATCCCTTGCCAGATGAAGTTCCTGATAGCTGATTCTATTTTCCCATATGATGCCTTGTCTCTAACTATTGCTGAGGAGAAGTATACAAGTGTGCTTCCAATTACTGCATTGGCAATATCCACTCTGTTAGCCAGTGATAGGGAAGAGGAGTATATACCTAACTTTTTTTTTAATCCTTGAGACTATTGGGTCCCACAGTCCCCGAAGGGAGGTGTTCAGACACAAAGGAATGCCTAGTACAGTGGTAGCTGTATTCTTGTTTAATACTTTGACAGCCTGTAGCTCTGTTTCTTGAGAGTCTAGAATGATAGCATATTTGTTTCTGTTAAGAGAACCCCTGATACCTTCCCAAATTTATCCATGGCTGCAAGAAAGTTTGTCAAGCTAGCATCATCTTGTTTAAGAAGAATAAAGATATCATCAGCATATTGCATTATGATGAATGTGCCATTATCCTTGGGTAATTCTAAACATTGAATATCTCCTTTATCTTGCATCTGGATAACCAATTTGGTTACTATTTCAACAACTATTAGAAAAAGGTAGGGGGCTAGGGGGCATCCCTCTCTAACCCCTCTTTTGCATGCAAACTGTTTAGAAGGGAATACCATTTATTATTAGTGGTGATGAAGCCATGACATTGAACCCCCATATCTTTTGGTATACCTTTTCTGAAAATCCCAAATGAGCCATTGCTTTCTCCAAGTACTGCCAGCTAATGGTGTCATACGCTCTTCTAAAATCCAGTTTGAGTAGCTACGCTTTGGTCAAACAAATTTTATTTCAATGCAAGTATCCTCGCTGTTCTATATAATTATCCAATATATTTCTTTGTGGGAGAAAAGCTGGCTGGCAGGGATTGATCACCTTTTGTAGAATTGTCTTCATTCTATTTGCCAAGACTTTAGCCAACACTTTATAAGTAGTATTGGTTAGTGAAATCGGTCTCCACTCTATCCGGTAGGATTATCAACTTAGGGATGAGGTGATGTGGGTCCTCGTGACACTGTCGGGTGCAAATACTTGGCCTCTAAGCTTCCCTAATGAAGAAAATAACATCATCTTTCATTATGTCCTGCATTCCACATAGAATTCGACTTTGAATCCGGCCTCGACCTAACTCTTCCCATGAGTCATAGATTTGAGAGTATCCTTGATCTCCTTCCCCCGCAATGATAATGTCATCATCCTCTATGTTCCCGATCCCTATCTGAAGAACACATTCATGACCTTTCTTACCTGGTAGTTTTCAAAAAAGGCTTTGTATACTTTATGAAAGAATTCTTCTATTTCTCTTTGTTTCTCCAGACCATTATTGTTCCCATCCATGACCCGGACAATCCCATTGTCAGAATTTGACTTCTTGCCATCCTAAAGAAGAATGTCGAGCTTCCATCATCCATTTCATTTATATACTTGCATCTGCTCCTAGCAGCCAGACTTCTTGCTTCAGCTTCCTCAATGCCTTTAACTTTGTTTTTCAATTTTCTTTATCCCGAATGATTTTCTTATCTCTATTCTATTCTCATTGCCTCATAGACTTCTTGCTTTTTCTTTTTTCTTACTTAGACTCCACTCTTTGCCCCATTTCTTCACCCAAACTTTAACCTTCTTCAGCCTATAAACAAAGGAGTTCATGGATTATGTCAGAGGAATCTTAGGGAGTTGCCTGTAATATTCTGAGAATCACAGAAAACTTTATTCTGCAATAACCCAGTGTTGGACTTAAATGGTATGTTGGCTCCTCCTTTCTTGGCCTGTGCCATATTTTCCAGAAACTGTGGATAGTGATCGGATATAGAATTACCAATATCACATGAAGTAATTAGATTGTCCCAAGATTCCATGTCAACATCACGTAAATAGAATCTGTCGAGGAGACAATATGTTCTTTGGTCTCCCTTTCGTTTATTGCACCAGGAATGTTGATGTGTAGAAGATGGAGGAATGTAAAACAAGTGAGACATTAATACATCCCAAGCATATCTTTCAACATTTGACATGTTCTCTTGTTTCCCAAGTTTCTGGTCCAAGGCTGGTGTGTTATTGAAATCCCTTGCCATCAACTAATTACCCACATTCTTAGATAGGATCTAATTATTGATTTGTTTCCATTGTTCCTCCCTTTCTGTTAGTTCAATCAAGGCATATACATTAACAATGCTCACCTTTTCTTTCCCTTTTTGTAGAACAGCAACTTCCACCTACCTTCCGGGTGACTGTACTTATCAAGGCACGAAAACCCTTACCAAATCATGCAAATACCTCCTTTAGTGCCACCTACTGGGGTCCATATTAAATCCCCATTCGAAATTATCCAATCACCTAAATTTACTGTTTCAAATGACCTGTGTTCCTGTAAGAGGATGATATCAGGCTTCATCTCTCTAATTGCCATTAATGGTCGCTTCTTTTTGAGAGGAACTTTAATGCCTCTCATGTTCAATGTGATCATCCTCATTTAAGCAAGAATTTTCTTCCTGCTTTGACTTCTGAGGTTCAATCCAAGGCTTATCGGTGAATTGTATTGTTCTACCACCTTAGAGTGTAGAATATCTCCTCTTTATCTCTCACATGGCACGTACCAAGCAAACCACCTCCAAAGTTCTTAATATAGCATGCCACATGGGACCCATGACCACCGCTAGGGTTGACTAAACCATCCTATCGGGCCAGTTTATAAGAGGCCCCCCGCCATCCTCTTATCAATCTTTTGGGGAGATAGGTCAAGACTGATGCACAAAACCAAATCTTCATTGTAAAAGAACTCCACTCTATTATCGTTGTTTTGTGCTTCCACAACTCCTCAATGAGAATAAAGCAGTGAAGCATAAGAATCAATTCAAACTCCATCAATCTTCAGGATATGGTGGATGTTATTTTAAGGAAGAAGGGTAGTACGCTTCACTATTGTTACTAGAGGACAAGTCACTCAACTCGCTAAGGATCGCCACGATTTCCCATGCATTGCTTGATCAAGACATCGGCCAACTTCAACAATGAAACAAAGCGCAGTACCAAATGAGTTGGTAGCGCCCATCACCAATGATATGTCGAGTACTCAAGGCATTACCACCCTAAACTTTACTCAATGACTTCGCGGAAACCTGCCCGGAGGAAGAGTAGCGTTAATGAAGGTGAAAGAAATAGACGACTCACTCGAAGACTTGAATTGAATTATATCGCCTGGCGAAGAAGAGCATAAGTCAATAGATGACACAAAAGTTGTGGCATCTATAGTGGAAAATTCATGGCAACACTTAGAAAGTACGTCCATAGCTACTAAGAGAGGAAACCATTACTATGAGCAACAATTTAAAATCCATTCTTGTTCTTATGCAATGAACGATCGAACCACCAGGCGCACATTGTATGAGATGTTCAATATTTGATCCCCTTTTGTTTGTCTTTCTTCAAATCTAAAGAATACTCCATTGAATCATTATTGGCAACAATTATTTTTTATCCACTAAAACCAAACAATAATTCAAAAATGTATATATGCTCCTCAATCTTACACTATATAATTGATCACCAAGATTCGATTCCTCCGATTCTTAGATTCCCTAGTGGGGGAAAATTAGCTTTAAAAAAAGTTATGTACCTTTCCCACGACAATGAGCATTGCCTTAGTTCCCAAGGCTAGAAGCCGCCGTCACGGATCTCAAGACGGAGTATCTTGGTAATTAAGTGTGAGCTACTTAGCTACCGCGTCTAACTTAATAGACCAATTTTGGCCGCGGGATTCAGCATTGTGATTCCTAGATCAAAACCATTTTTGCCATATCCTCTCTTGGCCCGATAATCCGAAGTTTTAGACATGAAAGAGTGTGGATTACATGCCCACTCTGCCCAAGGCCACATAATTTTTTGCATGCAGTGTTTAATCGTGGTATGTCCCTAATTAAGCACCGATAGCTGTGAGCTCGCTTCTTAATTTTGTGGAATCTTAAATCTACATAATTGCTAGCTAAGTTTGATTCATATTTCTTCAAGAGGAGGCAATTCCACCCATTTGGAGGCTTAATTGTCCCCTCCAACTTATGCATTTCTTTCTGGGGGATTTTGTGTCTCAAGCAATTACCCTGACGAAAGAGGGACAAAACAAAGTGTGAATTTCTAATTTTTATTGCGTACCTTTAATTTTCAATGTGGCCATGTTTTCAAGCAGCTTTTCGCAAGCTCAAGATACGGATTAATCATGAAGCTCGACATATTTATTCAATCATTACATGATTCACAAAAAGCAAAATATCCAGCAAATGTAAACCGTGACCGACATGCGAGGGCAATGCCATGTCAATGAGCCAAGCATGGTCCCCGCCAGCCTTAATAAAGCAATGTGCAACTTGATAGAAAACCGCAAATTCTGATGCCCATTTGTACTGAAGAGGAGGACCTAACCGTCATGGGAACACAATGCTGACATAGCAAAGTATGCAAAGATAGCGAAACTGCATCAATTTCTTTAACCTCGAAGAATGTGAGAGTGTAGAGAATATTTACAAAACCAGAAGTATGAAACACCGATGTAAGCTCGTGATTTCGCTTTCGTTTTGTGCTTCAAAGCATGCATGAATTATTCCATAAAAGAAAACCCCATGCTTGCAGCTCCCTAAACCCATTAATGTCCCATGATCGAGGCATTATAGCAAAGATAACCGGGTATCATTTGGATTTGGGAGGAAATTTGCACTTTGTTCAAGATGCAATACATTCCAAGAAAAATTATACTTGGTTTTAAGTGCAGATAAACTGTAAAAGAAGACCAACGACCGTGAATAAAAAAGTTCACATTTGATATGATAAAAGTGAGCCCGCTAAAAACATCTGCTACATCGAAATGCCAATGCTGAATCCATCACGCATACAAAAAATCTATGTTCGCTCTAATAAAGATAGGTCGTGAGGGACAATCCTGCCTGTGAGGCGCCTTTAGTAAAGATTGAGGCAAGCGCCATCAGCCGCATCAGCAGGATTTCGATGCCGCGACTAGTTGAACTGGAGCGCGCTTTGCGTACCATCTTTGCGCAAGAGAGTTGGTGCGCGAGATAGAAACTTCTGCAACCATGTTTCCGCTTGTTCCACGCGGAAGAGAGGTTACTTTGAATCTTTTAACTTTTGTTGGTAATCGTTTCAACCTGCCTCGGGTCTTAGCCATGAGCTTGAGCAAAGAACAACAAATTGCAATTGACATCACACCGCCGGTTAGGATCAGTCACGAAGTTATAGGTTTTTGATGGGAAACACGACTTGGCAGTTTATCAAATGCGTCCTTATATGGCAAGATAAGATTCCCATTCATGGCGCGATGGGCATTCCCATGCCATCAGGTATCTCATATCAATCATATAAGCTGTGACCCAGAGCAAATGTAAAGACTAGGAGAAAATAAGCTAGCTTAATGGCTTCTTTGAAATTTCATATTGGGTGTTGATTTGCTTTCATTGTTCGACAAGGCATTTATGTTTTTATGTTGCCTTCCAAAACATTTCTATAACTCTTTCCACCTGCAAAATAAAGCATGACATGAATCGAAGTTGCATTCTTTTACATACATATTTTATTGGTCTATGGTTCTTTATTGAAATGCCTTTTAAGGGAAAAAAATTGAGGGGCCAAAATGCTAGACTAAACATGGAGTGTGAGCAACTATGTGGGTATATATAGTTGCCAAATATTCCTATTTATGTCGTGCTGACTCCAAAGGCGTGATTATCCCTATTAATAAAAAGCTGCGCTTGAACCAAGGACCATCAAAGAAAATCTAAGAGGAAAGAAAACAAAAAAGGGTAGGGAAATGTATTAGTGAGCTAAGAATTTATGTGTTAATAGGCTGAAAAATGCCTATAGGTTTGTCTCTCATCAACTACAATAACCTATTTGAGAGACCATACCGAATAAAACGTATGTGCTCAACCTCGCTTCATCCTATCAATAATAAAAATGATGAGGCAACAAATAGGTTCAAGTCCTCTAGTTTCCAACATAATTATCAAAGTCCAACATACATGAGCCAATACAACATAAAACAACAATGTACCTCCTTTTATTATTAGCAGAATCAGATTTAAGAAAAAAATTTTCACACCATTCTAAAATATATACAAACTCTTACAGGTAAGTCGGAAGAGAATGTTCAAGGGCGGCCCTCAGAAGTCGTGAAGAGAAATGTTTCTGTCACGCGATAATTTCTTCGTGATATATAACTAAGTCCATCGCCTAGGAACATTCCAACACATACCTTACTTCAGGCATACACTAAGAACCACCAACTTTGTAACCACATAACATTTCATTGTCAATGCAATGTGCTTTCTCTCCACCATAAACCATCCTAATCCTAGACCTCCAAGATCTCTTGCACACACTCCATCTTCACTTCACTTTTCTCTCTCATAAATTGCAAATCTTATGCCTCTCTACACATACATGACATGACATACTCCACTATACCATATTGATCTCCAACCTACCAAAATGTTGCTAAAGCCTCAACATCAAGCATCCACTACTACTAGTAGTATATGTTAAAATTGAGATAGAATTTATTTGACACACAAAATATAATCCATTATATACTGAACATAATGAAACCATAGGCAAAGATTTGCATTTTGCACCTAAAAAGATCCTTCCAAATTGTCCACTCACAATTGTTTGAATTACTAGTTCTAGAAATTAGTGCCTCAATGCTTATAACTCCTTGTCCCATAAAAATTAATCAACTAAATCTTGTATATCTCGTAAACCTAGTTGTAGTAATACTACATATAAGATATTCTTGGTACATCAATGATCAATCAACACAATCTTGAATGTCCCATACGGGTACTGACTTTCAATTGAGAAACATAATCGTTTTCCAACTTTCCAATTTGGTTTGATGATAGAACCATGCACTTACATATGTTATAGAGGAGGCATTACTGCTAAATTGGAAGGGGCATTTTTGAAGTGTTTGGCAGACATGAATAACTACATCGTATGCTAGTATTAATGAGTTGCATTATGTCATGAGTGTCTTGGCATATGGGAAAGGCTTTTTCCACCGGGAGTTTTTGGAAAGGAGGAACAAAGTATTACTAATAATGGGAAAAAAAAATCAAACAATTTGAATTTTTAGCATTTTCAAATTTGCTTAATGGCATGAGTTATTCACGTCCAGGCATTGTTTTCCACACAAGAAAATGCATGGTCATTTTTTACCTTAGTGGTAGAAGCAAGTTAGGTTGCATTATGCTACCTAAGCCAATCAAGCAATGCCGTGTGGCACATTTTCCTTCTCGGAAACTCGACACAAAACTTTAGCCTGCCCCGACATTCTCATTTACCTTACATTCGAATGACTTACCAAACATTACAAATGATCTACCTTTCATTCTGCTAATTTACCTTGCATTCTGGAGATTTTGGTGGAAATTTACTTGCGCAGAATGCAACCTAACCTGCTTACAAGTAACCCATAATGCATCTTTACCCTGGGTCAACCAGGTCTCCACGCTCCTTGCCTTGGCGTGGTTGCCCCTGCCGGAATGCAAGGTAAACATGCGTTCCCTTATTCAAGAAAATGTATTGACCGAAACAAGGTAGCCACTTTTGTTGACGTCTAGGCATTGGCTTCAAAGAAGAAAATGTATAGTCATCCTTGCCATTGATCTAAACAAGACATCCTTGTCCTTTAAACAAGACAATCTTTTGCAGTATTGAAACAATAAAATCAGTGGCAACATTCTTATTGAAACAATAAAATTAGTGGGAACATCTTGGAACATGGGGTTGCTCTTTTAATATTCTGTCTATTTTATTTGACAACTATTCTGTTAGAATGTATTCTGGGCATAAATAGAAAGGGAAAAGTTCGTGGGGCCATTAACATCGTCGTGGGTCATATCACCCCACAGACCGCCTGTCTGAAACAGAAGCAAAAGCAACACCAAAGGGACAAAGTGGCTCAAATTCGGCATCAGACTATGCTGGCTTGCCTTTAACAAAGATCTGTTTTGGGTTTTATTTGAAGATCCGTCATGGTTTCCATGAGTTCAAGCTGCCAAACGTCGCCTCTCGGAGAATGGCAAAGTTGCAAATGGCAAGATGGCAAACGTTCTGTTTCGCTTCCAACAAAAAGCAGCAAAACAAGGCTCTTATGGAACCGTGGAGCTCATTCTCCGGCCATTACATACATGCATCTGCCCTTATGCTTCTTGCCTGTCCACCCTTCGTTATCGTTTTGTAAGTCTGCATCTATTTGTTTCTTTGTTTCATGTATTGAAGCTGCGAGTTTAACATTAGGCAATCGATCTAGCAGGACCATGTTTTTTTTTTATTAAGATAAGGAGGTAAAGGGACCACTTAGTTTAATTTGGATCTTCAGATTCTTCCAAAGAAAATATCACCATTCAATGCATTTATACATGAAATAATAATGCAATGGCATGATTCAGGACTTGAAATATCTCTATTGAGATTTCAGCTACCATCAGGTTGTTCCCCATGCAATATCTGGCTTCATCAACGAGGCTGATCCGTCTTTTCAGTTTGGACTCTTTTTCTATGTCCCCATACGAATCTAATGCTGATAAATTTAGAAGTTGAGATAAAGATATTTCATAGCCTAGAGCAGAACTTTTGCAAGATGCATGGACATGGAGAAATGCATGATGATGCTCTATTCCAGCTATTCTTGCCATTGTTTGCACACACTAACATAGTGAGTTATAATTTAGCTTCTATTTATTCATAATATACAGGTGGTATACCAAGTACACTTAGATGGTTCTTTGTACAAGTTCTGGGAAGCTTTGCAGGAAGAAGGGTTTCCTTGTTTGTTAATCATATGGCTATGCAGCCTCATTGCAGCAGAAGCTTGTTGCAGTATTTGCTATATTTGAGGCTCTCTGCTGCAGTTAATTCTCCTGGCAAAGTTTCTTGGCCCAATTTCTCCGGCAACCAGCCAATCACAAGGTAGATGTGTAATGCTCAATGGTTTACATTTTGGAATCATAATCAGTGACCTTCTCTTGGCTTTATAGGACAATGGAGATGTCAGCATAAATTCTCTTACTGTATACCTTACCCATTTGAGCCTTCATTTTTATTTGAGCTTACGCCATACAGCTCCTTTTCCTCCAAAGTGTGCTTTTATGTTGTTGCTCTTCTGCAGGCTAGGATGGTTCAATCAGCCATTGTATATGATCCACCCTTGGCGAAATATTCTCTTGCTTGAATGTTGGTAGTCTTGTTTTCTGTATTCTTTTGTTAAAGGTAGCACCTTGAGACGGGACAGGTTACGTACAAAATTTTGATGGCATATCAAGTTTAAATTGATTGCTCTTGTGTTTGTTAGGGTCATATTGCTCCATCATCCTCGTTCTGGATCTTCAGGCAACATATTAAGACTTCTATTATTGGGTTTGTTTCCATGCCTTTCCTGTTATGGGTTTCTGTTCTTTGCTGAAAGTTCAGCATTAAGCAGGGTATGGAGCTATATCCCCGAATAGGAGAATCATTTGTCAAGACATTCACCAATTACCCGTTTGGTTTTGATGATGGCATGGGCTGCCTTGTGATTGCTGCATCAAACAGGTCATTATATTGAGAATTACCATAAACACGAGTTGCGCATAAGTACTTTTGTAGTTCTTTGTTATAATACAATCAAGACATCAGAGGTTGTCTGATCTGAACTTATACATTCATTGCTATTGAAGAACGATGGATTTACCTGGTCCCTTGAATGGAAACAAAAATTTTGTTATTAAGATTATCTGAACTTGAGACGAACATCAGCGTTGTCTACTTTGATCATATATTTCATCTACTATTGAAGAACGCATTAATACCTGGTCCCTTGAATGAAAACAAAAATTTCATTCATTAGATTATCTAAATTCGGAATTTGTTTTGCATTTTACGTATGAACTCCTATGGTGAAATTGTACGACTCAATGGTTGTGAGTTCTCTCTTACTTGATGCTAATCTACTTAACAAGTTCTATTGGTAGGAATCTGGCTATTGGGGCAGTATAGATATTCAGCATGACGGGGTAAATGTTATTCTGTTCTGATCTGACTAACTATTGTTCCTCTTATGGACTCATTTTGTTTTATGTACGTTGTAATTCACATGGTATGATTTCACACCTTGTTCTCTAAGTTGGCGTGCAATGACAAGCAGAGTTTCCTCTGTGGTTTTCAGCTGGATTTTATATTTGTTGGGGATTTTCGTATGGGGTTCCATGTGTATGCTTCTCCAGCTATGTATCTTGTGCAGCATCCAAACAATCTGATCCTCCCAGTATGCTATTCATTCAGTATTGCTGATTTATAATTTATATGGAAAATTTTTAACCCATTTTCTATGTTTACAGCTGGCATTATTAGTGCTCTTTGCAGGCCTTGCTTCCATATATATTATGATTGTGATAGTCAGCGGCAAGTTTAGAAGAAACTCAAAGGAAAATGCTTGAATTTGGGGTAAACAGCCAACCAAGGTAAGTGGATATGAATTTTCAAATGAAAGCTAAAGTGACATGTCATCACTCGTGGCTTTGCAGATTGAGGCCACATACACAACTGAAAATGGTGAGAGCAAACAAAGTTTACTTTTAACATCAGGCTGGTAATCTTATTCCTCTCTGTAGCATTTAATTATGAATAAGGTTTTATTAGATTCGCATAAGTATATTATACTTTTTCACCCAGGTGGGAGATGCCTTCAGGCATTTCACTATGTCCCAGAAATACAGCCATCATTTTTTGGACAGTCCAGCTATTTCCTCATAACCACTCTCCCATTTTCACGTTGCAGTTTGTTATTGAAGTTATTGTTAAAAGATGTTGACAAATTCTCCTTCCCCAAGGGATTCTCCAAATGGCTTGAGATCAAAGATAGAATGAGATCTTCCTCTTCATGTACATCCGAAAATTACGTGGACTTTGCGCCATATTTGTTCTCATACATGCATATCGAGTGAATGGCAATGATTATTGCAGTGTGAAGCATCCAAAATTATATGTATATATTGATAATATCATTTAAAAGCTTGTAAAATGATTACTGATATGAGTTCTTCTTATTTTGCAGTATACTCCCATGTTCTATGTTGTTTCTTGTCGGTCTGCTATTTGACAGGCAAAGGGCGATGCTTGAATCTTTAAAACCAAGTATAAAACACATTCCTTTTGCTGCTTTGCTGTTTCACTGTTTAAAATTGCTAATAGCATGGATATATGCTGTTGTTCTTACCCAGGTATTTAAAAGTATTGGCGGGCATGTTACCCAAAGCTGTCCCTTATAGAGTGATTCCATTCTTGTATTGATGATGGCTTTTAGTTTCAGTGTTATGAAACTTGTAGAATTAAGTTTGTAAGTAGTACCTAGCTTCTGTTTTCCATCTTGTGAGCTCCACAGATTTGCAATGATTAGCTTCGACTTACGTGATCATTTTATCTGTCTTTAATTTCAATACGGGCAGTTTGTCCTAGATAAAATATAGTTGAAATTGTGAAAAGATAGAATTGAAATTATTATCAGAAAATGAGTTAGTGCTGGCTAGCATGGAGAATGTTCAAGTCATTTAATCAAGAAACTTAATTTGTTTTCTATTGGAAGTTTATTATTGGAATCAATAGATCGCTTTGAAGAAGTTACACATGGAGTGCCTAAATCGATTCCCTCCCCAAAGGGTAGGTGTTAATTCACTCACTAATACATTATTTACCATGAACACTCTAATAGTCTTTGATGCTGCCTTTTGGTTGCCAGAAGAACATCTCTTTACCCGGTTGTGAAGGAATATGCCAGCAAATATGTGTGGTAGTTGGGAATAGTTGCGCAAGGATGGAATCTTATCCGGAAGAATATGTATGAGCAGCGGTTAGAGATGAGCAAAACAATCGAAAACAATCGAAGAAGTACAAAAAAGCTAATACGTAAAGACAACCACCCTGGGATTCTTATTAAAATTTGTATGTTTGTAGGGTGGAATTTCACCTCCACTAAAGTTTTAACTTTTTCACATTTATACGGCCTTTTGCATACCACATTATACCAGCATATTTCAACCTAGTTCTTACAATATTGCAATTCGACAGTAGAGTTGAGAGTTACATTTCGAAGCAAGTTAGTTGCCCGGCAATGGGGTGGTTAATTAGTAGTTGCATTAGGCTTTGTTTGTGTGTTTTTATGGTGTGAGCTTCATGATTGGGAGGTTGATGAATTATTGTATATGTTTATGAATTGAAACAATAGAGATGGAAGGGACGTAAGTGATGCAAGTGGGAGTTTACGTATCCTGAGTGATGACGAAGGATCAATTGTGTTAAAGAGATGTTTGCAATATTGTATGATATAATTATATAGTATCCATTTCAAAGGTAATTTGTGTTTGAACCTTCAATCCTTTAATGGAATCTAAAATTACGCGGCATGACATGACATTTGTGTTTACTATGTTGGTCTATAAAAGCATGCATTAAAGAATATTGTTTGTAGATTGATGCTCGATACCATCTTTAAATGAAGTGGATAATAAATATTGATATGAGAGCATACTCAGATGCACAATATGTTAACATCCATGCATATATTTGTATGGTCTGATTGCCCATACCGGAGGATTTTATGAATTTTATAAAAGCAGGTTGACGTCAGCCATTTCCGCCACATAATAATGATAGATTTGACGGCATGCCACCATCCTCACTCCGCATATATAAGTTCAATTCTTTCACGTTTGAAGCGTATTTATTTAAGGCCTTTCATTTGTTTGAGAGCATCTCTTTGACACGCATGTGCAACCAAAGTTTAGAAAAATCGCGCGATTTTTAACTCCACCCACACTTATTGGCATTTATGATATGCGCATGGTGCGTTCTTAATTCAGAAAGATGACCAGCAATATTCAGGCCTTTTCCCTGTTTGGTGTTTCTACTGCTGCTCTCCATGTACATGGCGGATCAAACTCAGAATCTTGTTGAAATGCCGGTAGACGTGATTATGGCGAAACGGGAGGGGCAATTCACCACCGCGCATCGCGTTTCAAAGCATAAGCGGAAAAGCATCGCGGCAGAGATGAATCGACCACAAACATATCTGGGATTACAGGCAGGTGAGGGCTACGCCAATGAATCGATAGAAAGCTTCAGGTTTCCCCAGCAAAGAATAAGTTCTCAACGATGATATGGTAGCCGTGGTTTTGGCAAGCTCGTCGTGATGCCGGATACTGAATTCCTCATGTTGGAGCCATTCTCGATCCTTTCCATCGGTGCCAAGATTCGTTATGCCTCCACAGGCTCCTTTCCGTTTTCAGAAAAACCTCGCCACCGCTACCCATTATGTCATTTCGCCGTTCCATTTCTCGTCACCCTATCTTTGCCGGTTCCGTTCACAACAAGACGCCGTGATGTATCACGCCAAACCGGGCATAATTTCATTTCGTGTTATTTCAACTGCAACCTTCTCAGCTAATGCTTTTCGCCCCTGAGCGAGTATTCGAATGGGTCATAATCCCTCTTCGATGGCCATTCCGGTAACTGACCGCTAAAATCAATGGGCATTATAAGCGAGAGCTTCAGTCCTCATTTTCTTGCATAAATGCTCCCCTTCTTCCTCTTTGCCATAACCATTTTTCCCAGCTCATTCCTGCTTCCCTCACTGGCTCACCTTATTTCCAAGATGCATTTTAGTTAGTCTACCCGCTCTCGAGTGTTTCTCCTCCCCATCCTTCAATCACCCAGTTTTTAATTCTCATTACCCTATTAGCTTAATAAAGTAATACCCATCTTTATGAACGCACTCCTCCAGGTTCCCCAGTGTCCGGATCCGTTCAGCCCCCTCATGTTCAATGGCGAGCATGAAAGCAAACAAGTTAGGTGATATCAATGTGACTGACTCTTCGCTTTGAAGGATCGTTTCAAAATCAGGAGTTTAGGTTGGTGTCCTTTTGCAATTGCTACCGATTCTACGGGCGGTTAGAACTTTCTTTGGATAATCCTAGGTTGATTTTTATATTGCCGAGGACATATCTTTGAGATCAGCGAGTTTTGTTATGTTGTTACAATTAAGGTTTGTTCAAGTTATTTTTTAAGTCTTTGAACGGTTTTGTCCAAAGTGACCCTTCCATTTTTTTATCATCTTTATGACGGTTTTGCATGTGCGTATGACCGAATTAATATCAACTCATTGCTAGATTTTCCCTCAGTCATGCGTCAATAACACTTCATAGTGAAAATTTTGTACTTGAACTTTCTGGATTTTATTCCACCGGAGCACAATGACTAAAGTCTCATCTTTGTTCGCCGGGGCTTAAGTTAAATCCCGTATAATTGGTGAATAAAAGGCTCGCCTTGGTGAATCCCAGGCGGTTTGCCCTGGGTTCAATTAACAGCCGGGAGGATGAATTCGCGGATCGCAGATTGGAATGAAAATGTGCCGTGCTGATGTGGAACCCGCTAACGGTAAAACTCCTTTTAATGGGGCAGATCCGCTTTGCGCAGATCCATAATTTCACGACCGATTTCGAAGCTTATGCAGCGATTAAAGTAAACCTGTGACACAGCGCCAACTCGACGGTTCAGTTACGCATGGCGAAGCCAGATCGGTCATCGAAAAGCGAAAATTGACTTATCTGAGATTCTTTAGTTAGTTGGAGGGAGCTTCATGAAGCATTCCTTGAATTATTTGGCTGAAAAAGGATACGACAGGTTTCCCATGATGAAAAAGTTAACATGGGTTTTGTTTTGAATCTAAAAGCAAAACATTTCAGACCGCCAGGAGAGTAAAAACAATGAATTATGAGGTATCGTGGTACTAACTTGAAGCATTATTCTGGAATCTGCTGCAAATGAACTCACTTGAGAGCACAATTAACTTGAAAAACAAAGAAGTGTATTAGTGTTTTCCTTAGGTTCTTGAGAAATATTGCAGTGATTTAATCAAGTAATCTTGGGAACAGAATCAACAGCTTAACATGAGTCATGATGGATTAAAATATGTTAATGGCTCGCACTTCATCAGGGAAAGGGAACATTAAATTAAGATGGGTTTATTCTAGTCTCGCAATGTTTGATGAGTTATATGAGAACGCATGGGCCAGTCTGGCAGTAAATGAACATCTTGTGGAGGAAGTATGGCGGGCTTTGCATTCTCATGAAATGCTTTATCCATGAAAATGCATAGCAAAGATGCTGATCCTCTAACAATTGAGGCCATTTCTGGCAGAAATTGAAATAAAAGACCTCAAATGAGCGAGGCAATTTTGCTTCAAAAGAGCGGATAGAATCATTTGATTGTGGACTCAATCAGGGGTTGCAATATAGTTGGTTGTAGGTATATTTCAATTTAATCAACTAAAGGTTGCAACCATAGTTCTGTATTTCTAGTTAATGAATTCAACTAGGAGTTCAAAACCACTCGATTTGGTTGTGGTATCTCTTCTAGTTGAGGATTCAACTAGGGTTCTTTCATGGACTTGATTTATTAAACCAAGATTTGCCATATAATTCATGATGAGGGCGATCAATCCAGGAAAAGGAGGAATTGATATAGTGGTGCTTTCGAGAGGCGGTTCAGGGCTAGCATCGAGTGTATATTAAGCGATTAGTTGTCAGAATTGGTCTAGATCTAAGCTGTGTTTTAAAATTATATGATGTTGAGCTGCTGATAGGTATAAATATATTAACTTAAAGAACCATTTGGATGTTTATTAAAAATATGAGCATGGGCGATAACCGTTGTGAAACCGTTAAACTAAAATTAGGCGAGATCATCATGAGTGAAAAAGGGATGCGGATCTTGAAGACATAGGGTGTTCCATTCTAAAAAGAATTGGCCCAAGGAGTGGGATCACTGCTTTATTAGCTGACTGTTGCCCTTTTGAAGATGTTTAGACAAAAGAAGGTTCCAAAATATAGTAGATCACATGTCCATAAATAAATTCTTCTCGATCTGCAGAGAGTCTCTGAGGTTGAGTTCACGGAGCTAGACTGCCTGGTGTCTGGGTCTTGGCTCCCAGAACTGAGTTTGTTCCTTAGAAGTTGAACACTTGGATCGTGGGAATACAGATAATGATTTCTTGCAGGCTGAGCAGGATTGGGTGGAGAAACTTTTGGGCTAAAAGCTTTGCAGTTTTAGAACAGTTAATGATTCCATGTTTTAAGCTAACTTTGGTTTATGCTCGGAGATGAGACTCCTGTCCGTGGGATCGTGATATCATCGACTCATGCTCGATTCAGAGGGAGAATCTGAGAATAGATCGTGCCATTTGTGAAAAAATCGACTAGAGCCAATCATTATGGCATTTAAAATGCGTATAGTAGCATTCATTCGCTGTTCGATGCTTTAACAAGCACGAAAACTTGATCCATGCGTCCCTTTACTAAACATAAATTGTTTCCGCTCGATCGATTTTTGCCCATTAGCTCTTCTCTTCTTTATCTAAGCCAATGGCTATAGCCTCAGACATATAATTTGTCTTTCCTTTTATTACACCTGAGTAGTATATAGATGATCACGTGTCTTTTAGGTTAAAGTGTAAAAAATAAAATGGTAGGAAAAACTTGTTATCTGGGAATGGTGCCATTTTTTTATTTCAAGATTATCACTACGTACAAAAGTTTTTCCTTTTAAACTTACCAGATGTTGTCTATCATGCGGGTATCTAATTTCCAAGGATCATACATTAGTGGCGAGCAAATAATATTGATGGACAATATTACATGAAGAACCTCTATAGTGCATATCCATAAATTTGTTTCTTTACCATATGGAAAGCTATTGGGTTTAATGGGTCATGTTTTATTCATATAAATTTTGAATAACAAACTTTGCATAGATATATTGTACAACTTCACGATTTAGAATTCTCCATGTAAACCACCGGTTCAATTTTTGCATATTCGAGCATTAGATTCTTTTTGATTTAATACAAAAGATCTTTTGGTACTCGAAGTCGTTATGATCAATATCCTTCTATCGTCACGGGCACTAAACCGCAAAAATCACGAGGTTCAAAACTTTGCATGTTCTAGCATGTGTATGAAGCGAGTTCTGGAAGATAGGCGTTCCTTGGCCTTGGCCGCCGCCGATAAGACATCACTATGAGCGGTAAAGCTATTATGGTAGGCCCGTAGCGATAAGTTCCCTTGTAGACATTAAGCTGAGTATGATTATATGCGTTCTCATATACAAAGATAACAAAAAGGATATGATGCATAAAGAAATGCAAAAGTCAATGATACATATTATGGAAAAATCTAGACCGGAAACCAACCGAACTGAGATGGTGATATGGGATGTCAGTGGGTTAGCGAACACAATGTTGAGCGAACATTAAACAATTTCCTTTTCATTTAATGGTAGGAATTAAACATAATCCTTTTAGAACATGGCAACAATTATAAGCTGATCGCTTTTCATGTTGACCTGTTTTAAGATTTGCATCTTTGTGTGTGCCTTGATGCAAAGCAAGCAATAAGAGAGCCTCAATGAAAGCAAAACTTGGGGATCTCAAGCATGAAATTTGGACATGGCTCTCGATATGAAATCGAAAAGCATGTATTGAACTATATGCTAATAAATCGTTTCTTTATGTGTGGCAGGATTCAAATGCCTCTTCCAACTTCTAAATGAACATTTATGCTGGCCGGTACCTTTGGCTACCAATAGCTTCTCAAAACCCTAGGCTGACGGTCGTGCTGGACTCAATGTTAGCGGGGATGCACGGGTTTCGATCATGGAACCTTGGAAGAGAGATAGTGGTGATCCCCTTCATACACGCCGAAGCAGTCCAGTAAGCTCCTCTTCTTCCGCGAGGAAGACATCAATTGAATTGCAACTCTAGTGAGGTAAACCTAATTTTAAACGATGATGCAAAATAATTTATTAATGGTCGCTTAAAGAAAGCCTATCCTGTGAAACAGGTCTTGATATTATCTAAATGCGCGGAAAACCTTTGGAGCATGGTTTAAAGTGAATCATAAAACTCAAAAAGAATCATAAGGGGAGGACTAAGTAAAGGAAGCCAGGGATATAATCTAATAGCACAACCAAAATCATGCTTTTGAAAGTGCTTTTCTTCATGCATCAAAAAACTCCACGGCATACCGGCTATTTGAGAAAAGCATAGTTAGGCGGCTATCTGCGCTCACAAAAAACTTGATCTAAATTACTTCAAACCCGGCATTTGAAAGAATGAGCCAAAACTTTTATCTCATATTTAAAATCAGACCTTGATAGCAGAGAGATTATTGAATCTAACCTTATTGGAGTCGATGGTGGCCTGCACCTACCATGCGAGGGTGCATGAGCCCTCACCCTCTTGACCAAATAAACGACCAAGTCAAAAAGACAAATAAATTCATAAGCGATTTAATTTTGGATTGCTTTCGAGTTCGTCTGAGAAATCCTCAAATCTTAGGAAATGGGTTTAAAAAAAAAATCCAAAAACTCTTTTTCATACGTCTTTGGAAACTTCCAAAATTGACAAGATTGATTTTGCATCAAAGTTCCAAATTTAAAGTTGCTGCAAAATTATCACATTTCAAAGTTTAAATTCTCCACCAAAAGCTCGCTTCTTCGCAGCTGCTTGGCCAATTACGCTTAACGGTGACATCCATTCCAATGTTGAAAGTACATCACGTAAAGTTCGATTCTTCAATAGAACCTAAAATTTACCAAGTGCTGGGTGCACTCTCGAAGCGAGATCACCTTGAGTCCCTTAGCAGAAATCATCTTTAGAGCCCATCCTCCAACTAAATCATAATAGAGCGCACGTATCAAACTCACGTCACCGAAAGCGCTTCAAACCACGGGTTAATCAAAACAACTTTTAAAACCCGGGAGCGGGGATCTTCGGCACAAGTCCGCCACTTAGCCAGGACTCCCGGATTGCAAACCTTGCGGATCTTTGTGTCTTCTAAAGCGAAATTACATTTGTTCAGGCTGAACAACTACTGCGGATCAATTGTGCATCATAAAGACTTGGTTACAACCACGGCCGATATGACTGCTTGTGACAATTTGTAACCATAGATCACCTTTAGAGGGCTATTGCTCTCAATGGATGAACTACGGTTTATTGCCACCTAATTGAACTATGGGCCTACGGCCGGTTCAACAGAAATTAAATGTCGGCTGTCGACCTCACGGTTGCAGGGAATATGTCAACTAAGTCCAGGGATTCTATTTATAGATCTCTCTACTGCGACTTTTTAGATTTTTGCATGAACTGTAAGCCTTTTATTAAAACCAACTTCTTCCTTTTTAACTCGCGACACATCTAGATTTCAATGTTATTCTTTCCACCCTTTGCCTCTGTGTTCATCACGCAAATCTCGACCCTCCCCGACTTGTCTTGTAACATAGAACTACCATCTTGATTTTTTATCATTGCGAACCAACAATATAGATGCGCCCTTAGCGAAACTCTGGATTCTACAAAAGTGCGCAAGGATACGTAGAGATAATTACAGAAAAAGATTAATAACATAAAGGATTACGCAGGATTCTATGTAAAGGATTACGCATCAATCTTCTTCGCGAACTTCAAAACTCAACCAAACTTCAAAACTCGCGGGATCAAAAGGAATGTAAGAACAAACTGACTAAAAATTAAAAATTGACTAAACTCGGGCAAAACCCTCCGGATTCAACCTGCGCCATTGCTGCGTAAAAATCTTGCCAAAGACACAAAATTGTGAAAACAAGTCTTAAAGCTCACAAAAAAAAAGGTAAGACACTGCATTACCAGGCGCATTGACCGCAGAATAAGTGAAACATCAATAAGCCGGTGCGGTGGTGAAGCTCCCTGCAAAGGAAAGAAGACCGACGGAAGAAGGGCGTTTGCCCGCATTAAAATTTTTTACTTACAGAAAGCCGTGAATCTTTGGAAATTTTCGATGCCGAATCAGGGATCATCTTCGATTCGGGATATTTTACGGTAGTCTCAAAAGCGATTCTTGGCTGGAATCTTCACGATTCCGGGAAAATTACGGTTCTAGAATGAGGAATTGAACAGGTCTCGACCCTGCGGGAGAATGCATGCAAAGGGAAGAGGCGCGTAGGCTGAAGAAAACATAGTAAAATCTCCCAATCCTACATCTTGCCCTCGTTTCCATGGAATAAATCAACTGCGTCTTGCATTGAAAGTTCTTGCTTCCGCCTAATCTTTGTTGGACTGGACTGAAGATCAAAGCCAAGCATGTTTCCTATGTTTTAGCGGATTTTGAGTAGAAATATTATGCTGTCTTTGTGACCAAGTTAGGAGCCTTGGTGGATGAATGAGCTGGTGATGCTAAAATCCAAGGCGGTTGGATAGAAAGGTGTCAAGATTTTATATTTGATCCCTTCCCTCTTGTATTTCCTCTTTCTTTAAATCTTGATATAAAAGTGTAAGTATCCATCTAGAACCATCACAAATTATTGCCAATTTGATCTATGATTATTACAAGAATTGCTTGTAAGCTTTTCTACTATCAGGAAAACTTAAATATAGCATGGTTCCAGGAAAAGCTATTATTCACGGCTCATGCACTAGCCAAATAAGGCAGCTGCTTGCCTATTCAAATGTCTCAGTTGTATGTTACGTCTAACCATTGATTGCTTTAGTTTTTCCATGCGAGGTTGGCGATTTCACATAGCCTTGCATTAGCACGGTTTGTCTTCCGCGGCCAAAGTGGGTTTTACATTACTGTTTTCCCATCCACCGAAATGAATATCTCGGGACACTAATCTTGTGGACCAAAAAGGCTTTCAGGTTGTAGATCTGATGAAAATGCGCTTTTATGGACCGTATCCTCTTTGGCTCTATGAGCATTCTTTATCTTGTATTTGGTAAATTGGCGAAGCGTGGTAGAAGGATTTGCAAGCAACAATGATTAAGTCAGGGTTGGAAATGGAAAATTTCAAGGCTAAGATCTTCTGTGAAACTGGCGCTTTGGAAAAATATAATTAAGCAATTAAACAAGCGGAATAGAACAAAACACGGTCGGGAGAAAAGGGTTAGGTTTTCAAGGAATCATCTCGGAACCATAGGTTTTGTCCTTAGAAATTTGAGAGAGATGAGCTTGGCCAGGTAGGCTCATCTTTATGGATTAACTGGGGCATATAACATTGTCCCTATGGAGAGAAGGCTCTCTATCCTAATCCCGGTCCATTGCATACTCATGAGGTCCATTGCATGTGCATATTCATTTGTTTTATAGCTTTGGAAGCCAAAAAATGCTATGGTAATCCTTCGATAGAATGAGGCATGAATTATTATGTTCTCGTAATATATGGTGCTAAATTAATATGGATGAGAATCATTGCCTCCAAATCTCCGGTAGAAACTATTATGATGTTAACCATTGTTGATGTGCAGCTGGCTACTCTTAGGGGTTTCCTAAGAGTATCCCAAGCAATGCTCAGAGTACATACTCCGATTGCTCAAGGCACATACTCCGATGCTATATAGTCTGCTCTTAGCAGTCCCTTTGAAGCCCAGATCAATGGTAGAAATTTGGATTGGGAAAATTACCAATTGTAAATGCCATGGGCTGAGGCACTTGCTCGAGCCACACCTCCCCAGAGGAGAATAGTTAAAGGAGTCTTAACACCACAATTACTGGTTGCCATAGTGTCAGGAAAAGAAGCATCAATGGGAGGCGATGAGATATGGCGAGGAGGCGAATAAGCGACATATTACTTCAAGCCTAGCTGCATTGCATGCGAGGAGATTTAATAGGAAGGACCAGTTATTCATCTTGAGATTTAAGATTTTGAGATTCAAAAGTTGAGGTTTTGAGACCAGCGGGGGCTGCGCTTACGATAAGGGCAAGCGAGGGAAGGAATGGATGTTATTTGAATCAAAACCAAATGTTGGCAGTCCTACTTAGCGTACCTGAATGGAGTTCTATAAACTAATGCAAGTTTAGGAGCTTGGATATAGTTATATGTTCTCTTATACTTTATATTTGTTCTTTGCCAAAACCCTGCATTAATGAGTATAATGCATCATGATACCCCTCAAAACTTTGTGAGAAGTTGCAGATCCTCGAAGAACAATTAGAAATGCGTCTATAACTTTTTTCTTTTTTTGTAGAGGCCTTCTTGGGTGTGTTGTTAATCCTATCAATCTGTCCCCATCTATCTATCAAGTCAATGTAGGTTTTATCTAGTTCCTCGGTTCAAAAATTGGTTGTTCAAGCTAGCCCATATTGGCTAAAACGATGGACAATGTTGCATACAACATTTTGGTTTCCTATTCTTTTATGCAATGAAAAAGGGAAAAAGGAAGCGGATCGCTTTATAACAAGATGGTAGAGTAAAAGATTGAAGCGTAAAACATCACGGACCATTAACATAGTCCTCAATAATATGTCTTTGGCTTATGACCACCTTAGGGAGATGGTGAAGAAGGTTTTAAGCACAACGTAAACACTCACCACAACTTCATAGAACATGAAGCATCACGATAATCATCGCGGATTGAGTCGGAGAGCCATACGCCCTTGAAAAGATTGATGAGAGAACCAGCGGTGCCTTTAAAAACTAAAGCCATGGGAGGAAACACGATGAGAATCAAAGATGGAAATTTGTTGTTCTGCGGCGTAGTATAGTTAACAAAGCACTAATCTTTGTTCAAAATACTCAGTAGGTGAATTGAAATGTTTTGTAAGGCCCAAAAATTTTTTGTAATAGAAAAAATTCCCGATTGTGGAGCATTAGGGTTTTATGGTAAAAATGTCTATTTGAATCTACTTAATGAGTTGGGCAAAGCTAGAATCCCCGTCTGCATCATGTTTTAAGTGAGACCATTTTCGAGGGTTCACGGAGACCCAGGCGCACATGATTCATTATTCATCTTTGTATGAGCTCATACCTAAAAGCAAGCGTTGGAATTTGTGAACATTGGGTGTGCCATAAAGTTGCATTGCTTGACACGGTGTCAGATAGAAATCTATCTTGTAACACGGTGAAAGGTTTTGACATGGTCAAATGGTTTGTCAAGCCCCTTAGTATTAACTCCATAACCAACTTCACCTCTCCATCATATAAAAAATTGTGGGATTTAAAAAGGATGTGTCTGAGAGTTAAAATCACGTCAAGATATGAGGTATGCAGAGTGGCAAAAATCACGTCGGCAAGCTAGATTAAGAGCGAAGGCCAAGATTTGTTCCCAGAGCAAGGCCAGACAATTTAATTGCACTCCCTTTACACGATTACGCCTCGGCTACTTGATTATACGGTTCTTATTTACCTTGATCTTCTCTTTGAGTAGATGTGGCAGCTTTGATGATTTGGGCCGAGGGGATTTAAAGCGAGGCAAGTGTTATGCGGTTGGGCCTAAAAACCATCGTACGCGGCTCGCAAAATCGATAAAATTTTGGCGAGGTCCATGATTTTGAGCTAAGGCCAGCTTTGAATCACGGCTCGCCTTCTTCGGCGGGATAATACGTGCTTGCCCGGTGATTAATCTGATATTCTTTAGGAAGCGGAATTGGTATGCGGCTTTGTTTTTACGTGATGATTTGAATAGGGCAAAGCATATATTTCAATGCGAGCTTTTGAATAGGGTGTATTTGGGAGATGGGTTCCTGATTTTTATACCCAATCAGAAAAACTTGAAATTTGTGATTTACTTACTCTGAAACTGGAATTCAGAGTGAGACTTTAAGCTTCTGAAGGAATGGCTACTCATGAGACAAGAATACCTACTTTTATTCTAATGGCGTAAAATCGTTAAAGGAATCGAGGGTGAGTTCTACTTCCTGTCTTAAGATTTAGGATTGATAAAGTTTTGGTGGAAGGCATCCTTAGGAAGCCCTATGTTTTTCCTGAGCCAGTTCTAGATTGGCGCCTATCTAAACTGCTTATGTAAAGTGTTTAAACATAGTTAGATATCAGGATCGAGGGCGGTGATAAAAGCAGATTCCACTTTAAGATGCTCACGGTCTTGTGATTCTTGACGGTTGTACCATTAAATACATAATTCTCATTCGAACACGAAAACCCTTTACCTATGATTTGCAGTGATTTGCATTCGAACACGAAGAGATTTGCTCATTTGAGCACGGTTTTGCATCTATATCTTGTCATCTTCCTTGCTTTCCATTACAATAGCTCAAAACATCTGCAATATGAGACGAATCAACACATGAATGACCTATTTAAGTAGGCATTTTTTTCTCTTCTTCGAATTCGACATTTATAATTCTTCTGAAGGAATGGCATAGCGGAGACAAAGTACTACTTTTATTCTAATGGCATGGAAATCTGCGTTAAAGAATCGGTGAGTTCACTTCTATCTTCTAAGATTTAGAATTGATAAAGTTTTAGGTGGAGCACCCTTGAGCTATGTTTTTCCTGGTGGTTCTAGTTGGCATGCCTATCTAAGCTGCTATGCTTAAAATGTTTAAAAGCAAGATTCGTCTCTAGTCAGGCATTGATAGAGAGCGATTCACTTTAAGATGCTTTCACGGTCTTGTGATTTAAGGCGGTTGTACCATTAAATACATGAGTTCTCATTTAGGAACACGAAAGGATTGCTTTATGATTTTTAAGCAGGTTGCATTTCGAACTGAGGTGCTCATTTAGAACACAGTTTTGTCTATATGCTAGCATCATCTTCTTGCTTTTCCATTACAATAGCTCAAAAGCGTCACAATGTGAAACTGAATCAACATGAATATTACTGGCCCAGTAGGCATTTTTCTCTTGCTTCAATTTCACGAGCTATTTATAATTCCAAAACATGAATTCGAATCAATAACAAATTCGGGGATCCTGCTTCAATAGTCATCCTTTATCTAACATATCACTCACATTCCCCTTCCCCCAAAAAAACCCTTCAAACTATGGCGGTGTGGGTGGAGCTTCACGAGGTCAATGGTGTATGCGACTCTCAGAGTTCTGAAGTGTGGGCACGAAGTGCGGGGCGTGTGTTGCCAGAATCCTCTGGCAGCCCATGGAAACATTATTCTACGGGAAGGGGAGATGCAAGCCTTTCTACCTCCTTCAGTTTGGGAGATGCAGCCGAAGTAGTCTTGTTGGGCAATACACCATGAGACTATGTCTCGGCAGGAGTTACAGTCATGTCGGTGATTCCCTTCTTACAAAGTATGCTGAGGAAGAGTAGGATGGAGCTGTCAACCCTAGCCATTGATACCTTAGCTAGCCAGCCATTGTTATATCTGGTCTGCTCTATCTTGAGGCCTAGCCATCGATCTACCTCCTGCAAGTCTGAGCCTAAGTAGAATGCATTACGCTTTATGATGTATTGATATCTATAGTGGATACATAGATGAATAGATGGTGCTACCCTTCGAGGTAAGTACGGTGGTATTGGTTATTACTAGTGTTGATGTTGTACTTCCATTGTTATAGGAGCCCATAGGAAGGTGTGCAAGACACCTTTGTGTCCCCTTCCCACACCCACGGCCATTCGAGATGCTGGGATCATTGAGGCCCATGTGGCAGTGTGCTAGGTGGGGATTTCCCGAGATGCAGAGGGCATTGTATATTTGGGTAGAGCGTCACAATGGTGTCGAATAGAATAGACCAAGATCTAGCGGCCTTATTACTGAATAGATAGATTAGGCTGGCCTGAGTTAGGAAATGGAATGAAATCCGACCTTGAACACATGGAGAATGGAAGAATTTTTTCCATTAGCAAGGTCATAATTAGATAAGTAATAGTCCGGTGTAGAAATAATGGAGTCAAAGGAACTTTCCTACAATGGTGAGCTCAAATTTGTTCATAAGGCAGCATTTTCAAGTAAAAATGGGCCGAAATCACTCAAGAGGAAAGAGCTGGAAAAGAAAAATGGCGCTGTATTCATAATGGTAAGGTACAAAAGAAATAGAGAAATTTAGAAATAGTTAAAATGATTAGAGAAAGTACCTTAATTAATAACTTTCTAGTTAAATACATTGATTCTTAGAAAAAGTAGCCACTAAAATCTTTGGGCTGCTTACTCTCTAAAGTTCCAAATTGTGGTCTGAATCAACCTAGCTTCCAACCTTATAAATGAATTCTAAGTAATCTCTGAAGAAATTTGTCATAAAGAATACGACAGAAGCCAGATAGTCGTGAGATCCCGAGCAGAAGGGGCGTTGAATAGACCAATGGAGCCATCAAAGAAGCCAAGAAGTTGTGGGAGGACCAAATAAGTGACCCGGGAAGGTTAGGCTTCTCGGCTGTGCACTGAACATTTGGAAAAGACACTTGTTGGCTGGCTGACGACAGACAAATTCCGAGGTCCTACAGCCTAAGGCAGAGACGACAAACCTAGCCACTCAAGCTCTTGAGCCGAATCACTCTTGGAGGTCACGGCTGACCTAGCACTTTAGGTGAATGATCCGAGGCAGGTGAGGGGT